>QLOH01000803.1:0-388994 GCA_026901365.1 Sesbania bispinosa | reverse complement strand
TGCATTGCATCCATAGGAAACCCTTTACTAACTTATTTTTCATTGCATTCCAGAATTACCAAATCATTACGAACTTATTTTTCATTGCATTGCATCAATAGGAAACCGTTTACGAGCTTTAATTTTTCATTCACATTGCATTCCATCCTGAAACCCTTTACGATCTTTTTTTTTGTGTGCATTGCATGCTTTTACGAAATAATTTACGAACTTATTTTTCTTGCATTGCATCCCATATGAAACTTTTTACTATCTTATTTCATTGCATGCATTACTAAATCATTTATGACTTATTTTTCTTTGCATTGCATCCTTAGAAAACATTTTAACGAACTTATTTTTTTAGATTTATTGCATTACACCTACTAAACTATTTAACAACTTTTTTTCATTGCATTGCATCCATATCAACCCTTTAAGAACTTATCTTTCATCGCATTGCATTTATATTAGAAAACATTAACGAACTTTTTTTCATTGCATTGCATGAATTACGAAATCACTTACAACTTATTTGTCATTGCATTACATGCATTACAAATCATTTACGAACTTATTTTTAATTGCATTGCATGCATTACGAAACATTTACAAACTTATTTTTTTATTACATTGCATGCATTACGAAATTATTAACGAACTTAATTTTTTCATGCAGCCTTGCCTCCAATGAAACTCTTTAAGAACTTATGTTTCATTTTAATTCCATCTATTATAAAACTTTTAACGAACCTTTTTTGTCATTGCAAATCGCAGAGTTACGAAATCATATACGAACTATTTTGTCATTGCATTGCATGCATTACGACATCATTTCAAAACTTATTTTTCAATTGCAATTGCATGCATTCAAATCATTTACGACCTTATTTTTCATTACATTGCATGCATTGCGAAATTATTTACGAACTGATATTCATTGCATTACATCAATTTGAAACCCTTTACGAATTATTTTTCTTTGCATTGCATGTTTCCGAAAATCTTTACGACTTATTTTTCATTGCATGCATCCTATGAAACCCTTTACGAACTTATATTTCATTGCATTTCATGCATTACAACGGAACTACATTTAAATGAACTTATTTTTCATCATTGCAATTTCCATATAAACCCTTTAACGAACTATTTTTCATTGCATTTCATACTTATGAAACCCTTTACGATTTTTGTTTCATTGCATGCATGAATTACGATATCGTTTACGAATTTTATTTTTCATTGCATTCCATACAGTATGAAACCCTTTACGATTTTTTTTTCATTGCATTGCATGAATTACGAATTGTTTAAGAATTTATTTTTCATGGCATTCCGTACATATGAAACCCTTTACGATTTTTTCATTGCAGTGCATGAATTACGAAATCGTTTAACGAATTTATTTTTCATTGGACTGCAGCATTACGAAATAATTTACGAACTTATTTTCATTACAACCTGCATACATTACGAAATTATCGACTTGTTTTTCATCCTGCTTACATCAATTTGAAACCCCTTTACGAACTTATTTTTCTTTGCATGCATGCTTTACGAATCATTTACGAACTTAGTTTTTCCTCGCATTGCATCCATATGAAACCCTTTACGAACTTATTTTTCATTGCATTTCTGATTACGAAATCATTTACGAACTATTTGTCCATTGCTTTCCATCCACGAAACCCTTTACCAAATTATTTTTCATTGCCTTGCATCCATTACGAACTAATTTTTTCATTGCATTGCATGCATATGAAACCCTTTACTAACTGATTTTTTATTGCATTGCATGCAGTAAAATCATTTAACATCTTTTTTTCATTTCATTGCAGCCATATGAACCCCTTTATGAAGTTATTTTCATCTTACATTTCATGCATTATACGAAATCATTTGCGAACTTATTTTTCATTGTATTGCATACGTAAGAAACCCTTTAAGAACTTTTTTTCATTGGCATTTTATCCTATGAAACTGCTTTACTAACTTATTTTCATTGCATTCAGAATTAACGAATCATTTACGAACTTATTTTTCAATGCATTGCATCAATGAAACCGTTTACGAACTATTTTTCACTGCATTCCATCCATTGAATCCCTTTAACGATCTTTGTTTTTGAATGCATGCTTTAGGAAATCATTTCGAACTTTCATTTTTCTTGCATTGGCCTTCATATGAAACTTTTTATTATACGAACTTATTTTCATTGCATCATTACAAGTCATTTATGAACTTATTTTCTTTGCATTGCAATCCATTAGAAAAATAATTTTCGAACTTATTTTTCATTGCATTGCATCTATTAGAAAACATTTAAAAGAACTTAGTTTTCAATTGTATGCTGAATTACGAAATCATTTCGAACTTATTATCAGTGCATTGCTGCATTACCGAATCATTTAACGAACTATTTTTAATTGCAATTGCATGCTTACGAAAATCATTTACGAACTTATTTTTTTTACATTGCATGCATTACGAAATTATTTACGAACTTATTTTTCATTGCATTACATCAATTTGAAAACCCTTTACGAACTCATTTTTCATTTCATTGCATCCTAGAAACCCTTTAACGAACTTAATTTCATTTGCATGCATGCTTACCAAATCTTTAGAACTTCTCGAACTTCTTTTTCATGCATTGCACCTATATGAAACACTTTAAGAACTATTTTTCATCGCATTGCATCAATAGAAACCCTTTAAGAACTTTTTTTGCATTGCATGTTTAACGAAATCATTTACGAACTTATTTTTCATTGCATTGCATCCATACGAAACTTTTTACGAACTTATTTTCATTCAATGCATTACGAAATCATTTATGAACTTATTTTCTTGCATTGCATACATTAGTAATAATTTACGAACTTTTTTTTCATTGCATCATCTTTAGAAAACATTTAACGAACTTATTTTTCATTGCATTGCATGTATTACGAAATCATTTACGAACTTATTTTTAATTGCATTGCATGCATTACGAAATTATTTACGAACTTATTTTTCCATTGCATTACATCAATTTAAAACCTTTACGAACTTATTTTCTTTGCATTGAAGGTTTTAGGAAATCATTTACAAACTTACTTTCATTGCATTGCATCCGTATGAAACCCTTTACGAACTTATATTCATTGCATTTTATGCATTACGAAATCAATTTACGAACTTATTTGTTATTGCATAGCATGCATTACGAAATCATTTACGAACTTATTTTTAATTGCATTGCATGCATTACGAAATCATTTACGAACTTAATTTTCATTGCATTGCATGCATTACCAAATCATTTACGAACTTATTTTTCATTGCATTGCACCTATATGAAACATTTTAAGAACATATTTTTCATCGCATTACATCAATATGAAACCCTTTAGAACTTTTTTTTGCATTGCATGTTTTACGAAATCATTTACGAACTTATTTTTCAATGCATTGCATCCATACGAAACTTTTACGAACTTATTTTTCATTTCATGCATTACGAAATAATTTATGAAATTATTTTTCTTTGCATTGCATCCATTAGTAAATAATTTACGAACTTATTTTTCATTGCATTGCATCTTTTAGAAAACATTTAACGAACTTATTTTTCATTGCATTGCATGCATTACGAAATCATTTACGAACTTAATTTTAATTGCATTGCATGCATTACGAAATTATTTACGAACTTATTTTTCATTGCATTACATCAATTTAAAACCTTTTACGAACTTATTTTCTTTGCATTGAATGTTTTAGGAAATCATTTACGAACTTATTTTTCATTGCATTGCATCCGTATGAAATCCTTTACGAACTTATATTTCATTGCCATTTTATGCATTACGAAATCATTTACGAACTTATTTGTTATTGTATAGCATGCATTACGAAATCATTTACGAACTTATTTTTAATTGCATTGCAGCATTACGAAATCATTTACGAACTTACTTTTCATACACATTGCACTGTATTAGGAACATTGTTTATGGACTTATTTTTCATTGCATTACGTCAATGTGAAACCCTTTACGAATATTTTTCTTTGCATTGAATGGTTTTACTGAAATCATTTACGATCTTATTTTCATTGCATGTATCCATATGAATCCCTTTACGAACTTAATTTCATTGCATTCATGCATTACGAATTATTTACGAACTAAGTTTTCATTGCATTGACATCCATATGAAACCATTTAAGAACTTATATTTCATTGCATTGCATCTATTAGAAAAACATTATCAATATATCAAATCAGATAAATCGGCCCCAGACCGGTTTTACTAATGGGATTCCCTAATAAATTACAAATTTCGCTTTAGCTAATGATCTAATTAATAGGAATAATTGGAACTATTATATCAAGTTTTTTGGATAACAATTTTCAATTAAAAATGCATTTTGCATCATTTGACTCCGTATCACTGAACGATTTAGCCGCACATTTTAACGAACTTATTTTTTTATTGCATTGTATGAATTACGAAATCATTTACGAACTTATTTGTCATTGCAATGCATGCATTACGAAATCATTTACGAACATTATTTTTATTGCATTGCATGCATTACGAAATCATTTACGACTTATTTTTTATTACATTGCATGCATTATGAAATTATTTACGAACTTATTTTTCATTGCATTACAATCAATTTGAAAACCCTTTACGAACTTATTTTTCATTGCATTGCATCCATATGAAACTCTTTATGAACTAATTTTCATTGCATTGCATGCATTACCAAATCATTTACGAACTTATTTTTCATTGCATTGCACCTATATGAAACACTTTAAGAACTTATTTTTCATCGCATTGCATCCATATGAAACCCTTTAAGAACTTTTTTTTGCATTGCATGTTTACGAAAATCATTTACGAACTTATTTTCATTGCATTGCATCCATTAGTAAATAATTTAACGAACTTATTTTTCATTGCATTGCATCTTTTAGAAAACATTTAACGAACTTATTTTTCATTGCATTGCATGCATTACGAAATCATTTACAAAACTTATTTTTAATTCCATTGCATGCATTACGAATCATTTACGAACTTATTTTTCATTGCATTGCATGCATTACGAAAATTATTTACGAACTTATTTTTCATTGCATTACATCAATTTGAACCCTTTTACGAGTTTATTTTTCTTTGCATTGAATGTTTTAGGAAATCATTTATGAACTTATTTTACATTGCATTGCATCCTTATGAAACCCTTTACGAACTTATATTTCATTGCATTTTATGCAATTACGAAATCATTTACGAACTTATTTTGTCATTGCATAGCATGCATTACGAAATCATTTACGAACTTATTTTTAATTGCATTGCACGCATTACGAAATCATTTACGAACTTATTTTTCATTACTTTGCAATGCATTAGAGAATTATTTATGGACTTATTTTTCATTGCATTACATCAATTTGAAACCCTTTACGAACACTTTTTTCTTTGCATTGAATGTTTTACGAAATTATTTACGATCTTATTTTCATTGCATTGTATCCATATGAACCCCTTTACGAACTTATATTTCATTGCATTTCATGCATTACGAATTATTTACGAACTTAGTTTTCATGTGCATTGCATCCATATGAAACCTTTTAAGAACTTATAATTTCATTGTATTTCATGCATTACGAAATCATTTATGAACTTATTTTTCTTGCATTCAATCCATATGAAACCCGTTACGAAATTATTTTTCATTGCATTGCATGCCTTACGAAATCATTTACGAAATTATTTTTCATTGCATTACATGCATATGAAACCCTTTAAGAATTTATTTTTCATTGCATTACATGAATTACGAAATTATTTAATAACTTTTTTTCATTGCATTGCATCCATATGAAACCCTTTAACGAAATTATTTTCATTATATTTCATGTATTACGAAATCATTTACGATCTTAGTTGTCATTGCATTGCATGCATTACGAAATCATTTACGAATTTATTTTAATTGCATTGCATGCATTAACGAAATTATTTACGAACTTATTTTCATTGCATTACATCAATTTGAAACCCTTTACGAACTTATTTTTTCTTTGCTTTGAATGGTTTACGAAATTATTTACGAACTTATTTTCTTTGCATTGTATCCATATGAACCCTTTTAACGAACTTATATTTCAATTGCATTTCATGCATTACGAAATCATTTACGAACTTATTTTTCAATTGCATTGGATCCATATGAAACCCTTTACGAACTTATATTTCGTTGCATTTCATGCATTACGAAATCATTTATGAACTTATTTTCTTTGCATTCCATCCATATGAAACTCTTTACGAACTTATTTTTCATTGCATTGCATGCCTTACGAAATCATTTACGAAATTATTTTTCATTGCATTGCATGCATATAAAACCCTTTAATAATTTATTTTTCATTGCATTGCATGCATATACGAAATTATTTAGTAACTTTTTTTCATTGCATTGAATCCATATGAAACCCTTTACGAAGTTATTTTTCATTACATTTCATGCATTACGAAATTATTTACGAACTTATTTTTCATTGTATTGCATCCCTAAGAAATCTTACTAGCTTTTTTCATTGCATTTTATCCATATGAAACCCTTTACGGACTTATTTTTCTTTGATTGCATGCTTTACGAAATCATTTACGAACCTTATGTTTCACTTGCATGCATGCATTACGAAATCGTTTACAACTTATTTTCATAGCATTGCATGCATTACGAAATAATTATGAAATTATTTTTCATTGCATTGCATCCATATGAAAACCCTTTAAGAAGTTATTTTTCATTACAATTTCATGGATTACGAAATCATTTACGAACTTATTTGTCATTGCATTGCATGCATTACGAAATCATTTACGAATTATTTTTAATTGCATTGCATGCATTACGAAATCATTTACGAATTTATTTTTTCATTACATTGCATGCATTACGAAATCATTTACGAACTTATTTTTCATTACATTGCATGCATTACGAAATTATTTACGAACTTATTTTTCATTGCATTACATCAATTTGAAACCCTTTACAAACTTATTTTTCTTTGCTTTGAATGTTTACGAAATCATTTACGAACTTATTTTTCATTGCATTGTGTCTGTAACATCCCAAAAATTAGAAATCTAGAATTTTAATAAAATAGATAATAAATAAATAATACTTATAATTGTATTTCAATAATGTGGGTTATAAAAATAGAAGTTTTATAATAATAATAGTAAATATTAATATAACCGTAATTATGATATAACAATATAATATTCTAAATATTAGGAGAGATGTCAAATTATTAAGATTTAATCAAATTTGATTGTATTAAGTATAATAATTAAATCAGAGTAAAAAGGGTATAATAATAAAATTATTAGAAGATAAATCATATTATTAAGATTACAATTAGCCTTAATTGTTATAAATATACTAATTATTATATTAATATAATCATATCAAGATCGGGACAACATAAAGAAAGAGATATGCTTTTAAGATCAGATTTAAAATAGGAAGAATGACATCGCAAAATTAAAGATAGGAAAAGTAATATCAGTTTGAGAATATGTTTAATTATAAGATTTTGAATTTTGAGTTGTAAATGAATAAGGATCATATAAATAAGAAAAGTACAATTTCATGAATTATAAATGATAATAATAGTTATAATAATAATATTTTAGGAAATAAGTTTAATAATGATTATAAGGTAATGTAAAAAAATAGGTATCTAAATATTAATTTTTATAGAGTCAACTTAATTTTAGAATATATATATAATATATTATAAATACGTATATAAAATAAAAGTAAGAAGGAAAAAAAAATGTCTCTGACCTTATAGCTACCCCCCTTCCTCTTAGTTTATAGCTCCCTCCCACTCTTAGTTGTGAGGTCGCACACACACCCTGGTTTGCCGCAAAGCAGCGGGCGGGAGTGGAAATAGGTTTAGAAAAAAAAAAAGAGAGATAGTGAGAGAAAGAAAAGAAGGCTTTGGGTAGAGGCTTCCCCCATCATCTCCTAACTTGGATATCCCTTATCCTCTTCCTCCATTGTTGCTCAATTTGAGGTGAGTGAAGCTCACACACTTGCACCTCATTTTGTGTATGTTTTTAATATGACCCCTATCCTTCTATTCCTCTTCCCTTGGTATGTGGATGTTGATTTATGGTTGGACTGGATGGTGAACATGCTTTGAGAGGATTATTACTTGTATGTGAAAACCCTAGGTTAGAGGAGTTTGGGGATTTTGAGAATATGTGGGTACAAATGGTATTGGATGATTTTATTGGTGATTCTTGAAGTTTAAAGGTGATTTGTTGTATAATGAAGTATATGTATAGATTAAGGGTTGTTATGGAATATGCTTCCAAGGTTTCTAATTGAAAAGAGTATTTTTAGATTTACATGGCTGAAGTGAAATGATTATTATGAGAAAACTTAGATCCATGATATGATATTTGTTCTATATACATGTGTTAGTTCTATGCATGCCATGAGATATAAATTATTTGTGAAGGATGAGCCATTGCATGTTTTGGCCTATGGCCCAGTTAAGACTAAGAAAATGGTTTTTGGCTTCGGCCCAAGTTAATTTAAAGTGAAAAGATTATTTTCAGAAATTGATTTAAGACTTGGGTGATTAGTGCCCAACTAATAAGGGTGATTAGTGCCCAAAGATTTAAAGGGTGATTAGTGCCCAAGGTGATTAGTGCCCAGTGGTGGTGATTAGTGCCCAAGGAAGACGTTCCTTGTAGTCTGAGCTCAGGTCTAGCCACACAGTTATTTCAGATTTAAGTGATAAGAACCCGACGGCCGAGTTATGCCGCTCATGTGCATTCATTTAAATTCATGTGCAAGACAACCTATTCGAGTATTGAAGTGTCTGAATTATGATGTTGCGATTATTTGCTAAGTCCATTAATTTAAGATATGAAATAAATGACTAGAATTTTGTAAGTGTGCTTTAATGAATTGTGTTGGATGTTGCATTGCATCTGTGTGATTCCCCACACTGTCTGCTGCATGCTTTGCTCACTGAGACCATAGTCTCACCCCACGTTTCGGGGATACATTTTAGCTTGTGCAGGGAATTTCCAGCTAATGTTCGGGGAAAGATGGAGCTCTTGGAGTGGACTCACCCATTCCCAGTGGTCAAGAGGAGTTTGGTAGTTTATTAGGTGTTATGATAGTTTAACGTTGTAATTATATAGAGATGTTATTGGAGAATTAATTGTAGTGGCTATTTAAATGATGTATGACGTAGAAGTCTATAGTTTGGCCATGGAGGCCTATTTGGTATTGAGATGGATTAGTGAATATGTTATTATGAATTGTACTGGTGGTTTTGCTGGTTTTCAGGTTAAGCTGAAAATTGGGAAATGTCCAATTTTTAGGGGAAACTCTGTCGGATTTCCGGTAGGAGTTTTATGAACCATAACACCCCAACGTGTAGGTTCGTTCCCTAGGTTTTAATAAGGTTTGAATTGAATGCTATGATGTATGAGTTTTGTGGAAGTCTAAGCAAACGTTGGATTGCTTAGGCAATTGTGTTATTTGTATGTCGATATAAAAAATGACGCGAAATAATTTCAGAAACTCGGAATAGTATTTTCCAACGGACATTATTCTTGAATTAAGAAATTAGGACGTTACAGTGTCCATATGAAACCCTTTACGAACTTATATTTCATTGCATTTCATGCATTACGAAATCATTTACGAACTTATTTTTCATTGCATTGGATCCATATGAAACCATTTACGAACTTATATTTTATTGCATTTCATGCATTACGAAATCATTTATGAACTTTTTTTTCTTTGCATTTCATCCATATGAAACCCTTTACGAACTTATTTTCATTGCATTGCATGCCTTACGAAATCATTTACGAAATTATTTTCATTGCATTGCATGCATATAAAACCCTTTAATAATTTATTTTTCATTGCATTGCATGCATTAGGAAATTATTTATGGACTTATTATTCATTGCATTGCATCCATATGAAACCCTTTACGAAGTTATTTCTCATTACATTTTATGCATTACGAAATTATTTACGAACTTATTTTTCATTGTATTGCATCCATAAGAAAACCCTTTACGAACTTTTTTTCATTGCATTTTATCATATGAACCCTTTACGAACTTATTTTTCTTTGTATTGCATGCTTTACGAAATCATTTACGAACTTATGTTTCACTGCATGCATGCATTACGAAATCGTTTACAAACTTATTTTTCATTGCATTGCATCCATAGGAAACCCTTTACGACCTTATTTTTATTGCATTGCATTCATAAGAAACATTATACAAACTTATTTTTCGTTGCATTGCATCCATTAGAAAACATTTTACGAACTTATTTTTCATTGCATTGCATGAATTACGAACTTATTTTTCATTACATTGCATGCATTACGAAATCATTTACAAACTTATTTTACATTGCATTACTTCAATTTGAAACCCTTAACTAACTTATTTTTCCTTGCATTGCATGCTTTACGAAAACATTTACGAACTTATTTTTTATTCCATTACATCCATATGAAACCCTTTACGAAATTATTTTTCATTGCATTTCATGTATTACGAAATAATTTACGAATTTATTTTTCATTGCGTTGCATCCATATAAAACCCTCTATGAATTATTTTTCATTGCATTCCATCCATATAAACCCTTTACGAACTTTTTTTTTTGCATTGCTTGCTTTTCAAAATCATTTACGAATTTATTTTTCATTGCATTGCATCCATATGAGACTTTTTACGAACTTGTTTTTCATTGCATTCCTTACGAATTCATTTATGAACTTATTTTTCTTTGCATTGCATCTATTAGAAAACAATTTACGAACTTATTTTTCATTGCATTGCATAAATTACGAATCATTTACGAACACATTTTACATTGCATTGCATGCATTACGAAATCATTTACGAACTTATTTTTCATTACATTGCATGCATTACGAAATTATTTACGAACTTATTTTTCGTTGCATTACATCAATTTGAAACCCTTTACGAACTTATTTTTCTTTGTATTGCATGCTTTATGAAATCATTTACGAACTTATTTTTCATTGCATTGAATCTATATGAAACTTTTTACGAACTTATTTTTCATTGTATTGCATGCATTACGAAGTCATTTACGAACTTATTTTTCTT
This sequence comes from Sesbania bispinosa, assembly GCA_026901365.1. Classification (NCBI taxonomy): domain Eukaryota; kingdom Viridiplantae; phylum Streptophyta; class Magnoliopsida; order Fabales; family Fabaceae; genus Sesbania; species Sesbania bispinosa. The sequence continues at coordinate 377,780 of QLOH01000803.1, read as the reverse complement.
TGCATTGCATCCATTAAAAAATAAATCTACGAACTTATTTTTCATTTCATTACATCCATACGAAACTATTTTTCATTATATTACATCCATACGAAACTATTTACAAACTTATTTTTCATTGTATTACATCTATAGGAAACCATTTACTTACTAATTTTTCTTTGCATTGCATGCTTTACGAAATCATTTACGAACTTATTTTCCATTGCATTGCATCCATAGGAAACCCTTTACGAACTTATTTTTCATTGCATTGCATACATTACGATATCGTTTATGAACTTGTTTTTCATTGCATTGCATCCATATGAAACCCTTTACAAACATATTTTTCATTGCTTTGCATCCATTAGAAAACATTTTACGAACTTATTTTTCATTGCATTGCATGAATTACGAAATTATTTACGAACTTATTTTTCATTACATTGCATGCATTACGTAATCATTTACGAACTTATTTTCATTATATTGCTTGTATCACAAAATCATTTACAAACTTATTTTTCATTGCATTATATCAATTTGAAACCCTTTACGAACTTATTTTTCTTAGCATTGCATACTTTACGAAATAATTTACGAATATATTTTTCATTACATTGCATCCATATGAAACACTTTACGAACTTATTTTCATTGCATTCCATCCATATGAAACCCTTTACGAACTTATTTTTCTTTGTATTGCATGTCTTACGAAATCATTTACAAACTTATTTTCATTGCATTGCATCCATATGAAACTTTTTACGAACTTATTTTTCATTACATTGCATTCATATGAAACCCTTTACGAACTTATTTTTCATTGCATTGCATGCATTTCGAAATCATTTACATACTTATTTTTCATTTAATTGCATCCATTAGAAAATAATTTACGAACTTATTTTTCATTGCATTGCATCAATTTGAAACCCGTTACGAACTTATTTTTCTTTGCATTGCATGATTTATGAACTTATTTTTCATTGCATTACATCCATATGAAACCCTTTACGAACTTTTTTTTCATTGCATTCCATCCATATGAAACTATTTACGAACTTATTTTTCATTGCGTTGCATGCCTTAAGAAATTATGTTTCATTGCATTACATGCATATGAAACCCTTTACTAACTTAGTTTTTATTGCATTGCATGCATTACGTAATTATTTAAGATCTTTTTTTTTCCATTGCATTGCATCCATATGAAACCCTTTACGAAGTTATTTTTCATTACATTTCATGAATTACGAAATTATTTACGAACTTATTTTTCATTGCATTACATCCATATGAAACCCTTTACGAACAGTTTTTCTCATTGCATCCTATCCATATGAAACCTTTTACGAACTTATTTTTCTTTACATTGCATGTTTTACGAAATCATTTACGAACCTTTTTTTCATTGCATTGCATGCATTACGAAATCATTTACAAACTTATTTATCATTGCATTGCATCCATATGTAACCCTTTACGACCTTAATTTTCATTGCATTGCATCCATTAGAAATCATTTTATTAATTTATTTTTCATTGCATTGCATGAATTACAAAATTATTTACGAACTTATTTTTCAATACATTGTATGCATCACGAGATCATTTACAAACTTATTTTTCATTTCATTACATCAATTTGAAACCCTTTACTAACTTATATTTCTTTACATTGCATGTTTTACGAAATCATTTACGAACTTATTTTTTCTTCCATTGCATCCATATGAAACCCTTTACGAACTTATTTTTTATTGCATTCCATACATATGAAACCCTTTACGAACTTTTTTTTTTGCATTGCATGCTTTACGAAATCATTTACGAAGTTATTTTTCATTGCATTGCATCGATATGAAACTTTTTACGAACTTTTTTTCATTTCAAGCATTACGAAATCATTTATGAACTTTTTTTTTTTTGCATTGCATCAATTAGAAAACAATTTACGAACTTATTTCTCATTGCATTACAACCATATGAAACCCTTTAAGAACTTATTTTTCATTGCATTGCATCTATTAGAAAACATTTAACAAACTTATTTTTCATTGCATTGCATGAATTACGAAATCATTTACGAATTTATTTTTCAATGCACTGCATGAATTACGAAATCATTTACGAACTTATTTTTCATTACATTGCATGCATTATGAAATTATTTACGAACTTATTTTTAATTGCATTACATCAATTTGAATCCCTTCACGAACTTATTTTTCTTTGCATTGCATGCTTACGAAATCATTTACGAACTTATTTTTCATTGCATTGCATCCATATGAAACCCTTTACGAACTTATATTTCATTGCATTTCATGCATTACAGAATCATTTATGAACTTATTTTTCATTACATTCCATCCATATGAAACCCTTTACAAACTTATTTTTCATTGCAATGCATGCATTACGAAATTATTTTTCATTGCATTGCATGCATATGAAACCCTTTACTAACTTATTTTTTATTGCATTCCATGCATTACGAAATCATTTACGAACTTATTTTCATTACATTTCATGCATTACAAAATCAATTACGAACTTATTTTTCATTGCATTGCATCCATAAGAAACTCTTTACGAACTTTTTTTCATTGCATTCTATCCATATGAAACCCTTTACGAACTTATTTTTCTTTGCATTGCATGCTTTACGAAATCATTTACGAACTTATTTTTTATTGCATTGCCTCCATATGAAATCCTCTACGAACTTATTTTTCATTGCATTACATGCATTACGAAATAATTTACGAACTTATTTTTCATTGCATTGCATCCATATGAAACCCTTTACGAACTTATTTTTCATTGCATTTCATGCATTACGAAATCATTTACGAACTTGATTTTCATTGCATTGCATCCATATGAAACTTTTTATAAACTTATTTTTCATTGCATTCCATCTATATGATACCCTTTACGAACTTTTTTTTTGCATTGCATGTTTTACGAACTTATTTTTCATTGCATTGCATCCATAAGAAACTTTTTGCGAACTTATTTTTCATTGCATTCCATCCATATGAAACCCTTTACAAACTTATTTTTCATTTCATTGCATGCATTACGAAATCATTTGAAAACTTATTTTTCATTGCATTGCATACATTAGAGAACAATTTACGAACTTATTTTTCATTGCATTGCATGCATTACGAAATCATTTACGAACTTATTTTCATTACATTTCATGCATTACGAAATCAATTACGAACTTATTTTTCATTGCATTGCATTCATAAGAAACCCTTTACGAACTTTTTTTCATTGCATTCTATCCATATGAAACCCTTTACGAACTTATTTTTCTTTGCATTGCATGCTTTACGAAATCATTTACGAACTTATTTTTTATTGCATTGCCTCCATATGAAATCCTCTACGAACTTATTTTTCATTGCATTACATGCATTACGAAATAATTTACGAACTTATTTTTCATTGCATTGCATCCATATGAAACCCTTTACGAACTTATTTTTCATTGCATTTCATGCATTACGAAATCATTTACGAACTTGATTTTCATTGCATTGCATCCATATGAAACTTTTTATAAACTTATTTTTCATTGCATTCCATTTATATGAAACCCTTTACGAACTTTTATTTTGCATTGCATGTTTTACGAACTTATTTTTTATTGCATTGCATCCATAAGAAACTTTTTGCGAACTTATTTTTTATTGCATGCATTATGAAATCATTTATGAACTTATTTCTCTTTGCATTGCATCCATTAGAAAATAATTTACGAACTTATTTTTCATTGCATTACATCCATACGAATGTATTTAAGAACTTATTTTTCATTGCATTGCATCCATATGAAACCCTTTAAGAACTTATTTTTCATTGCATTCCATCTATTAGAAAACATTTAACGAACTTATTTTTCATTGCATCGCATGGGTTACGAAATCATTTACAAACTTATTTGTCATTGCATTGCATGCATTACGAAATCATTTACGAACTTATTTTTCATTGCATTGCATGCATTACGAAATCATTTACGAACTTATTTTTCATTACATTGCATGCATTGCGAAATTATTTACGAACTTATATTTCATTGCATTACATCAATTTGAAACCCTTTACGAAATTATTTTTCTTTGCATTGCTTGCTTTACGAAATCATTTACGAACTTATTTTTCATTTCATTGCATCCATATGAAACCCTTTACGAACTTATATTTCATTGCATTTCATGCATTACGGAATCATTTATGAACTTATTTTTCATTGCATTCCATCCATATGAAACCCTTTACGAACTTATTTTCATTGCATTGCATGCATTACGAAATTATTTTTCATTACATGCATTACAAAATGATTTACGAACTTATTTTTCATTGCATTGCATGCATTACAAAATCATTTTCGAACTTAATTTTCATTGCATTGCTTGCATTACGAAATCATTTACGAACTTATTTTTCATTGCATTGCATCCATATTAAACCTTTTACGAACTTATTTTTCATTGCATTGCATGCATTATGAAATAATTTACGAACTTATTTTTCATTCTATTGCATCCATTAGAAAACAATTTAAGAACTTATTTTTCATTGCATTGCATGCATTACGAAATTATTTACGAAATTATTTTTCATTGCATTGCGTGCATTACGAAATATTTACGAACTTATTTTTCATTACATTGCATCCATTGGAAAACAATTTACGAACTTATTTTTTATTGCATTGCATCCAAATGAAATCCTTTATGAACTTATTTTTCATTGCATTGCATGAGTTACGAAATCATTTACGAACTTAATTTTCATTGCATTACATCCATAGGAAACCCTTTACGAACTTATTTTTCTTTGCATTGCATGCTTTACGAAAGCATTTACGAAGTTATTTTTCATTACATTGTATTTATATGAAACATTTTACGAACTTATTTTTCATTTCATTGCATGCATTACGAAATCATTTGCAAACTTATTTTTCATTGCATTGCATACATTAGAGAACAATTTACGAACTTATTTTTCATTGCATTGCATGCATTACGAAATCATTTACGAATTTATTTTTCATTACATTGCATGCATTATGAAATCATTTACGAACTTATTTTTCTTTGCATTGCATCCATTAGAAAACAATTTACGAACTTATTATTGTTACTATAATTGATTTTTTTATGGATACTATAATTAATTTATTGTTACGATGATTTAGATTATTAATTGCCATCAATATGAATGCAACCAAATTCATATATATTATTGAGATTGAGTTCAATAATTGCTAAATGTAAATTTATGTTTCTAATTCAAACTCATTTAATGTTGATATGATATTAATTTCAAATTTCAAATGATTTATTGCTATAAATATTTGGTTATAGTTTATGATGATTTACTTAGAAATTGCACGGGGATGACCACATGGTTTATTCACAATTTGGTTATAGTTTCTAATAATTTTAGAGCAAAAATATATTACACGGGAATGACTATTCTTTAAGTAAATAACGGTAATCAACTTTTAATTGATTGTATAATTGCTAAATATATTTTCAAATAGAGTGATTTTGTTTAGACAATTACCATTTTTTAAGAAATATATTGAAGGAAGTAATGTGATAAGCATTTTTAGAAAATTGAAAAAAAAATGAAGAACTTAATAAACAATTATATTTAATTATTCATAAATTGGAAAACAACTTAATAAAAAATTGAGACAAATTTACTAAATTTATAAGTTAACCTAAAAATAATAATTAAATATCAAACTTTAAAAGTTGGCTAAATACTATAACATTAAAATTATTAATTACAAAACAAATTAAATTTATTGAAAAAATATTTATTAAATGTGAAAATTATAAAGAATTAAGTAAGTTTTGATAAAATAAAATGAACGATTTTTTAAAATTGAAAATATATCACACGGGGATGGTCATTCTTTATGAAATATAATAATTTAAGAGCAAAAATATATCACACGGGGATGACCATTCTTTATGAAAATAACGATAATTAACTTTTAATAATTCATATGAATACATAGGTTTTGGAAGCAAAATTCATATGAAGAAACAATGTTGCATGAAATGTCTTTTTTTTTGTGTGTGTAAACCACATGTATCCTCCACGGGGCAATCCCGTTCGAGCTTGGTAGGGCTAACTCTCCCCGCGGAAATTTTTTTCCATCCACAAAGCTCGAACCTGAGACCTTGCTTAAGGGGAATCAAGTATGTACCACTTGAACCAATCCCGTTGGTATATGAAAAGTCTTTATTTTAGAACTATAATTAATTCCATTTAATAAAAGGATATTATTCAAATTGTGAATCTAATGGAAGTACAAAGGTTATGGTGAGAGTCCGCATGTGTGACGAATTTGGTGCTTATTCATCATCTCGGTCTAAGTTTGTAGTAGTTGATTTAGAAAAGGTGGAATTCAGACATGAGCAAGAATCTCGGTTTGTGACTATTAATTTGAGATTGTCAAAGAAAAAGCTAATTGTACGAAAAGTGAATTTCTATTAATTTATCTTAATTTCTAAATAAGATGGGATACCTTTGTATGTGTGTGTTTTGTTTTAATCTAAATATTTTTTATACTATTAAGTGATATATTTTATATCTATAAATTTTTAGTAAGTATTACGTGGATATCACATTTCATGTGTTTTTGTAAGTGTGTTATGTAATGGTACAAGGATAATAGTTAATGAATTAGGAATGAATATTATTGGTGCAAAAGTTATCACTGGAACCAATATTGGAGACAGGATATATATTCCAAGAATGAATATGGTTCCTTCTGATCCAAAATTTCCATTCAGATTTGAAATAGGGCAATTTTCAATATCATTGTGTTTTGGAATGACCATTAATAAAAGTCATGGACAGTCTTTGTCACATGTTGGCCTTTTTTCTTCCAAAACCTCTGTTTACACATGAACAATTATATGTTGCAGTCTCTAGAGTGAGGTTAAGAAAATGTCTGAAAATATTATTCTTAGATGAACATGGTAATACTTGCTCTTCTACAAAAACATGTGGTTTATAAAGAGATTTTTTTTTTATGTTTAATTTATTTCAAGTAGTATTATATTTTTATAGGCAATGATGGAATTTTGAACAAATATAAATTGGTTGATTTCAATCTCGAGGTTTTTACTTTTGTAAATATGGACTTTATTTTCACTAATTTATACTCATTTCTTAAACTGTTATTATAAATATAACATTGATTCATCAATATTTAAACTATAATATTATGCAATTTATGTTTATATAAACCCAAAAGACCAAAATTTATCTTTGCGAACATACGGGTGACCATGTTAGTATAAGATAATAGATATATAATTCAAAGTTCTCATCGAGACATTGTTTAGGGGAAAAATCGAGCAGTTTGGGCGCGGAGCTATATATTACCACCACAAAAAATCCATATGACTACGAGGCTGATAAAGGTGAAATAGTTCACGAATATATGACCAATATTGTTTTAACAAAAAGGTTATATATTTTGTTAAACAAACGAGCTTTATTTAGTATTATTTGAGTTATTCGTGAACTATTTGAACTCGATTCATTAAATGTTCGATCAAGCTCGTTTGTTTAATTAAACAAACAAATAAGCTCAAATTTAAAGTTTGGTTCGATTATTAAAATGAGTCAAGTCCAAACTTTATAAGCTTGACATTAAGGGCTCATGAATAGCTAGTTTATTATATATATAATTAACTAATATAAATAAATAAAGTAAAGTAAGATTAAAAAAAGAAAAAAAAACATAAAGTTATAAGTTTATTTTTAAAATAAATAATAAAATAATAAAGTAAAAGAATTAATATATATATATATGAAAATACGTGTTAAAATATTTTTTATATTAGTCAAGAAGTTATGTATTAAATTTCAAAAAATATAATATTTTAGATTTTTTTAACTTACATATATCATATTAAGAATATATTTTGATTTTTATATTATCATTTAATATTAAAATATTTATTAAATACTAAATTCATAAACTTTAAAATGTGATTTAAAGTAATTTTTCATAAAAGCAAAACCCATGAAGTTATAAATGGACTAAACAAGTCAAACTCAATCTTTATTTTTCTTTAACAAGTCAAACTCAAGCTTTAAGTTTGTCTCGTTTAAATAAATGAGTCAAACTTGAGCCACCTTATTTTTTCACAAGCCAAGCTTTCATTTACATTCCTAACTAATATACTTTTTTATTTTATTATTTAATATCATGTTAATATTTTTATAAATATATCAATTTAAAACTAATTTTAAATTAGTTTTAATGTCCCATGTCCTTCTTTTTATATAATTATTTTAATAAATATAAATTCCAATAACAAATGTTTACTATTACTTCGTAATTTTATCATTTTTATCTAATATTTGATGTCTCTTTAAAAATCTGAAAATTGATCCACTCCAATCCAATTTAAATAGGATTAGATTTGAAAAATATTAAAATCGATCGGATGATGAATTGATAAAACAACAATGATTGGATCAGATATTTTTTTTACCTCAAAATCGATCCAAATTGATCCGACCCGAACCGTGAATACTCCTATTTTTTACCATGATTTTGAAAACCGGATCAAACCAGCCAGTTCAACCGGTCCAACTGGCAACTGGCTGGTAACCGAACTATTGACCCCTCAAAATTGGTGCACTTCAAAACCAATCAAGAACCAATGAAAACCAGTATTAGAAAACTGGTTAAATCGGTCCTTTTCTAAAATTTTCAATTTTTTAGTCCCTGAAAAATAGTTAAGATTTGATTTTAGTCCATGTAATTCAAAATCGGTGGATTTTGTCCCTCAAAAAATGAAAATACCTCATTTTAGTCATTATTGATTAAAATTCGTAGCTAATCCGAAGTAAAATTTGTAGCAAAACTCTGCACTTAGGACTAAAACTTTAAATTACAGGAGATAAAACCAAATCTTAACTATTTTTCTGGGACTAAAAACATATTTATTTTATTTAATCCAAAATATTTTAAGATAAATAAAGACATATGTTTAAGGATTTCACATAAATATCTATTATTTAACCAATAAGATTCTTTATACTAATTTATAACTTTATTTATCTTAATTTCTTTTATTTTTGTGTTATTTTATTATTTAAAATTTTATATATAATATTTAATTTATATGAGTTCAACTATAATTAAATCACTAAACCGTAAATCGATGATTTCACCCGTTCACCGGTCCAATTTTTAAAATATTCATTCGGACACTTTCACACTACTCATATAGCACTCACGTGTGCCGCTCAATTAGAAATTCGTTATGTATTTATATTTTAGAAATTTTTAAGCATAATGAAAATGATAGTTACGTAGCAATGTGACATAATATTCTCTTACCAATTTAACTCATTGATTTCTGTCCAACATCAAATTTAATTGGTTAATATACATTTCATAAAATTTCTTATAAGTAATTTATCGTGAGAAAATACTGTCTCTTTATATTTTTCAGTTTTCTCATAGTTCTATGTGTTTTTTTTTTTTTGTTTTTTATAAATGGGGCAAAAACTACGGGAACACAAGACGAAAAAAAGAAATACAAACAGGGAAATTCTATGGTACCTTCCGGTGAGAGAGGGTTTTGGTACTTTCTTTGATCATCCTATCAATTTCTCTCAACTTTTTAAAATAGTTTTAGTATTTTTATAGTTACGGGACAATATTTTAACTATTAGAATTTATATTTTTAATTTTTGAAAAGACTTTCTAACCTCCTATAATCATTATCATGTACTTATTATTGTGTTCCCCCATTTTTAACACTGTCATTTACAATACACATGTGTCTCATTCGAAATTTACTTTATGTCTTCAAAATAACTTAGGATAGGGTATATGACTTGTTCCTATGTAATTTTGACCTTTATATCTCCATTCAATAAAAAAAATAAGAAGAAGGAACCAAAATCTCTCTATACCAAACTGCGACGCTTGAAAACAAATTGAAATAAAACTACAAATGGGGGAACACAGTCCCCACTGCATTAGCCTGGAGCAAAGGGATGATCCCATTTGGGGGTTCTGGTATGCGGCACAAAGAAGACGAGCTCTCAACCCCCATTTTAGCAAGATAGTTAGCACACTGATTTCCCTCTCTCAAAATGTGACCAATGTTGACATTCCATTCCCTGGCTAGAATATTTTGAATCTCTTTCACAAGAACTGCATATCTATGAAACTGGGGAACTCCACGAACAACATAATGCATGGCTAAAGAAGAGTCAGTCATGCACCTTACATCTTGCAAATTCAGCTCCCAACATATCCGTAACCCTTCCAGAATAGCTTGCAATTCAACTTTCAAAATTTCCCTGCTCATAGAAAGACCACAGAAGCCCATAACCCATCTACCATCATGGCTGCGAATGATGCCTCCCATCCCAGCTGTAGACTCGGTGACAATCCTGTCAGTATTTAAAGCAACTTGTTCCAAGTCAGGTGGCTACCAACTAATGAAGCGAGGAACTCGAGCATGAAACCTCATCCTCTGCCCAGTAAAACACATGCGGTGAATAATATCAGTCAGAGAAAGAATCTCCTGATACACCTCCCAACCATTGTAAGCATTATCATCGAAAGTAAAGCGATTTCGGCTCTTCCAAATACACTAGAGGCTGAGAGAAACAGGGCTCCCCCCTGCTTGATGCTTTCAAGAATAACAGGCATGCATCAGCAAAGAACAGGCGAGAGAGATGGGGACCCTGTTTCGTCACCGATAAAGGATGCCACAATTTCTGTTCAACGTCTTCTGAAGTCATGTAACTTAATTTCTCCATACAGAGTACAAACAAGTAAGGTGAGAGGGGATCACCCAGACAAAGGCCTCTTGCTGGGGAGAAAAAGGAGAATCTCAATCCATTCTACAGCAAGCATAGAGAAGAGGATGACACACAACTCATAATGAGATTGGTTATGATAGTAGGAAAGCCAAACTCCATGAGAACCTGGCGAAGGAACACCCAGTCAATCCTATCAAGCTTTCTCCAGGTCAAGTTTGAACACCAAATCGCCCTGCTTCTTCTTTGAGGTGTTTTGGTTTTAATTTATATATTTCAAAACTAATATTAAATATTAATTTGTAAAATAAATTTTAATGATAATAAGGATAAATTAAAATATACCAAAATAAAGACATTTGAAGTTTTTTATTTTTTAGTAATTTAAAATACGAATTGACTAATAAAAAAAATATTTCAACACAAACTTGAGTCACATGTTGTTTTCCATTTTACATTTAACTTTTATTTATCTTTAAAATTTAAATTAAACAATTTAGTAGAGCTAGCAATTCAGGCTACCCTGATCCGAGCCTGCCTGACATGTATAGCCGATTTTTACTGACTGGATTAAAAAATCCGAGAGTTTTTCGAGTTTCTAAAATGAAGACTCGAGCCCCCGCATGCTTTAGAGTTTTTTTTTGCGGGTAGCCCGATCCTGCGCTTTTGAGTTTTATACGGGCTTGTGGGTAGTTGAATTTATCTAGTCAGGTTAAAAAATCTAAGAGTTATTTAGACTTATAAAATAAAATGATCAAATCCTACATTCTTTTAGCGGGTTTTTACGTGTTGCCCAATCAAACTAGCTCATTTTGCCTTCTCCATTACTAAATATCTCGTATATTATTTTTCTAAAAAATTTTAACTCGATTGAAAAATATATTATTAATAACAAAAAGTATAAACAATAAAGACTTGTCAAATTTTTTATTTTTATAAAATTAAATTAATAGATATAAAAAATAATAATAACTCGTATCACTCACATTTTACATTTTTCTCTTTTAAAAGATTACAATTACTTGAATAATTTATGAATGATTTTTTATTAATGAATTTGTGCAATACTTTACAAGTGTTTATATACATTGAGAATCTCCTAAATACATTACTTTAGGGATCTCTTTTTAGGGAAACAAATCAACCTATTCATGAGAAAATATGAAAGTAAGAATCTTAATAATAATATTAGGAATTTAGGACACTAGGGAATAATCTATAATAACATATGCGTCTAGCTTGCTACATATGCAGGCTATTTTGGGGACCTCATGAGGATTTTGTTAACGTGTTTGCTAATTGATTTGTAAAGCTCACAAAAGAGGTCTTGATGACACTTGACAAAATCTTAATTTGTAAAATAAATTTTAATGGTAATAAGGATAAATTAAAATACACTAAAATAAAGACATTTGAAGTTTTTTATTTTTTAGTAAATTAAAATATGAATTGACTATTAAAAATTTCAACACAAACTTTAGTCACATGTTGTTTTCCATTTTCCATTTAACTTTTATTTATCTTTAAAATTTAAGTTAAACAATTGAGTAGAGCTAGTAATTCAAGCAACTCTGATCCGAGCCTGCTTGACATGTGTAGCCGATTTTTACGGACCAAATTAAAAAAAACCCAAGAGTTCTTTGAATTTTTAAAATGAAGACCCGAGTCCCTACATTTTTCAAAACCTGAGAGTTCTTTTATTTGGAAGTACACGAACAAGTGTTGCTTCATATCCTTAATGCCTTCTTGATCATCATGTGTAATAACAATATCATTCACATACAGAACAAGACAAATATGTTTATGTTATGGAAAACATTTAAAGAATAAATAATGATATGCCTCACTATAAGTCATGTCAAATTGTTGAATAGCTTTACTAAAATTTTCAAACCAAACTCGAGGTGACTGATTTAATCTATATAAGGATTTTCATAATCTACAAACAAGGTTTTACTCCCCTTTAACAACAAATCAAGGTGGATATCGAAGTTGGGAAATTAAACTATCTCATTATGACAAAATCAGGCTCTTATATCATGCTGGAGTTATAGATTTTAAGAGAAAAGTAAAGAGAGATGAGAAAAAAATGAATATACAGTGACATACTAATGATTGGTAGTTGGTACCAACACTAAGTACAGTCTCTTAATTATATTAATCAATAGACTTCTAGTTCTATTTAAATCAGAAAACAAAACATGATAATTATTAAAGAATATGGAAATTAATCATGGAAGATATCATAGGATAACAAACTAATCTTAAAAGATATTCTAGAATATTAAGGAAATTTTTCTAATATTCTAACAGTAGGTTAAATGGCGAATATCCTCCTTCCTAGTAGGTCAGGGTAGATTAAGAAAACACCCTCCTTTGTTTATGACAACTCATTACAACAACTAGTTCAGGGACCTCATCTTTATGCAAATGGGATCATACTAGTTTAGGGCTAAACTGCTAAGAGCTTTTGAAGTCATGCCCCTAGAGAGAATGAAATGACATTATAGTGTAATTTTTTAAATAGATTTTTACAGTGTTTTAAGAGACTTGGTAGAATCGATAAACCATTGTTTTTATTGATAAATTATTGATAAGTTTTTTAATGTATAGTTTTGTGATTATATTTGACAAATCACTAAAGTGATTCACCAATTTTCCAATCAAAATGATTAATTCATCAAATTTTTAAAATAATTAACGAATTAATTGTTTCAATTCAATTTTTAAAGTTATGCCCCCAAACTTGATTTTTATTAAATTAATTTTACTTAAAAATGAGTTTGGAGTAATGTGATTTATGTCTGGATAATTTTCTTTTAAAAATAATTTTATGAGATTTTTTAACTCAATGCAAAATTTATAATTTATCACATAAATTCAAAAGTGAATTCAAATGTAAAATCAATTTTAGCTCAAAATAACCAAATATTTTTTTTCAAAAATAATTTTTTTTTACAGAAAAACAATCATATATGAAACAAAAGTGAAAAGTGATTTTAGTTTTGGATTTTAAAGGTGTTTTTAAATACACTTAATTACTCATTAATGTTGGATATTGGTTCCCGTCAACTCTTGATCTTTGACCTTTGAGGTGTGTCTATCGTCCATATTTTCCTTTAAAAGTTTAATATATTTATTACAAGAAACATCATTAAAAATAATTAAAAAAGAGGTGGTCATGGATTTGAGGTGCTACTCTTCTTGATACAAACACAACTTCTCTCTCTCTCTCTCTCTCGCTCTCAAATCACGTTTCATTCCTTGTGCAACCGGACAAGCATCAGAAACAAACAGAGGTAAGAGTTGTTGTCATTCCATCCAAATTCTGCGTTCCTTTGGAACACACATTGCTGGCTCCAATTGTTTCTGCTTTTCATTAATTCGACGATCCAAGTCGATTTTTTTGTTCGTTTTCTTTTTTGGGTATTTCAATTTCTTGACTTTTTTCCTGGTGGGCACCTGAGTTTCGACGGTTCAATGCCGATTCTTCGTAATTTATGAAAATTTCAAGTTAATGGGTCGCAAGAACAAGTCTTTAAGTGTGAATTTTATTTGTTTTTTACATTTTAACTCAGAATTTGTAACATCATATTGATTATTTGTGTATTTGTGGATATAACAGGGCTCCTCTCGGGGATTGATCTCATTTCAGGCACTAGTTACCTGAATCTCCTATGTGGTTTTCATCACTAAGAGCTATGTATTATGATTAGCTTTAGATATTTTCTATGGTTTTGAAAGCTTTCATTCTTGAGGGTTTAGGATAGAGCTTGATTGTGGCTAATGAATGACATGACTTGGACTACACCCAAAGGTTCTCCAAGAATGTCTTCCCATCCACGGCCTCTTTCTTGGATTGTAGCTTCAGTGGGAGCATTGGCAGTTTTCCTAATTTATGCTTCCTGGGTTCTTATATCATCTCCAATTGGTGCCACGGTTCATGGATATTTTTATGGTTTAGGTAGTTCAGAGAAGTTAGATTTGTCTGTCTCTCCAATACATGAAGCTTCTATTGATCCTCACATGAATAAAAGTTTAGATCTTGCTGATAATAAACCACCCTTGGATCCACAATCCTCCACAGTTTCCTCTGATCTGTCTAATGATAGCAAGACAGAACAAACTGATACAACAACAAACTCACAAGTAGACTCGAGGGAGTCTACTTCTGATCAGGAAGTGTCTAATTCACAGGAACCTGTGACTTCATTTGGTGACAATGTAGATGCAGCCAATAGTAGCTTGCCTACTCAAGAAAATTCGCAAACTGATTTGACTCCGAGTGCAACCATTTCTTCCAATGTGACAGGTATTAGAACTGAGGAACCCACTTCTGCGGTTTTGACTAATCAGTCCAGTGCTGTAATTACAACATCAAATGAAACTTCTACGACTTCTGATGATTCCCCATCAACAGCTGTTCCAGAATCAGCAGAGAAGCCAAATAACACATCCTATGCTGCTTCAGTTAATTCAGGTTACAGTTGTAATCTTTTAATGTGCACTAGCTTGTTTTCATTTTATCATTGTATTTAGATTTTACCATTCGTGTTATATATAATCAACAATAACATAAAATTTTGTTTTTCTTTACTTCACTCTCTTTTGGGAAATGGGAACACATTGTGTGCCATAAAATAGTTTCATTTTCTTAATTTTAACTCGTTACTGTTGGCATCTAACTTGGAACTGTGATCTGGTTAATGTAACACCCATTTCATTATCTGTTGAGTTAATTTTTGACAAGAAACCGAGGGAGAGATAGATTTGGTCATTATATGCATATACACCTGCTTCACACATTTGAAGTTGTTCTGTTATGGATTTGGGTAGAGACAGAAAATATACTTTTTGGCCAGAAAATTAGTTTTGCAGTGGACAATAACATAGCATTAGTATTGGTGTTGATCATATATTTCTGTGAGTACAAGAATGAGGGGTTGAAATGAGATTCCTTGCTTCCACCAGTTTAGCTTGATTTTAGTATGATTGTCAAGTAACCTCTCTTTTGCTTGCCTGTTTAAATTCTCAATTAGGTTAATTAAGAGGTTTGTGAAAATTATTAGATTATTAGATTTTCTTTGGCTTGGGATAGGGATCATAAATCTGATCAGGCTATGAGTTGGAATGTATGCCACTAACTATGCCTCAAAGCATTGAAGGTGGTTTGAATCATAGTATTATGGAGTCAACTGTCAATGACATTACCGATATATCGTAGTGCTACATGGTTATGTTGCTATCCATAGAACTTCATCCTTTATAGCACAAGGTGATTATGAGGGCTTGCAGTCAAGTGCATGAGATGCAAAACATTAGACTTGACACCACTCATGCAAGCCCATGTAGATTCATCAATCAGTGCTCTCCAATTTTTACTTTTTTTGGTTCCAAGGTTCAATGTTGGGTAGATTTTCATATGTCATTCATTACATTTGTCCCTTTTTGTCACCTCTAATATGTGCATAATGCTCCCTATAATAAGTTCTCTATTGTCAAAGGATCCAATGACTCTTGGATGTGTCATTTAAATTTGAAGCAACATTTTATGGCCTGTTATAAAGATCTTGGTAAAAACAGGGAGGTCAAAACTCTTGCAGAGTGCAGTCTTGTCTCTACGGTTTTAACCTGTTATGGCAAAGTGTTACATTTATGGCTTTCCTTTGGCATTCTGTTCATAGTTGCTTCAAGGGAGCTGCCATTTCTATTGTGCAGAAAAAATGCATTGCTTTGCTGCACTTTTTATTTCTTTTCCCCATTTTATACTTATACTTCCCTTATTCTCTCATCAACGGTTGTTGTTTTTCACTTTTCTTATTCAGAAAATGGCACTTGGTGTTTTCACTTTGTGAAGAAATCTCATTCTCCTGCTATGAAGTTGCCTTTAATCCATCTATGTCAACTGATAAAAGTTTTTCAATCTTGGGCAGTTTATGTTCCTTTTCCCTCTTTGACCTCAGACACCTCTTAATCACCTGTTCTCACATAGTTGTCTGGTGTGTCTGTTTGTTAAATTTATAGAAGAGTTTTTATCAAAACATTACCTTTGGGAAGGAAGGATAGATTGTACTCTTGATGCCATTGTGGTGCTAATGCTGTTTCTAGCCGGGTTTCATAGTGTCTGATGATCTCATAATCACTATGACAGGAGGAGTATTGACATGATAATGTTTAGTTGTTCACTGTTCCTTATTTCTTGATGCTATAGATGGACATCTTTTCCTCTGTTTTTTATTTCACCTTCACTTCTTTTCTGCAAATAGAAAAGAAGTGAAGGTGAAATAACAAGAAGGATCTGATTCTCACTGTCAACAACACTGAATTGCCTATAAAGAATTTTACTAAAATTCTCATCACATCATAATATATAGTATATACATAGTGTAGAAATGGAAATATGAAACAAATTATTCTAATTTTGAAAAGGTTGTCTTTACAGTAGTTTTATCTGGTTGGACTATTGAGTACAAATATGAGATATTTAATTCAATTATTTTGTTTAGTCTCAAAACATACTACAGTTTAAGACCTCCACAATAAGAATTTGGTGGATTTGGCTCCTCTAAAGTGCACCCCTGCACTTTAGAGGGTAAAGTACAAAAATACATCCATTGATTGAAAAATTATTGGTCAAGATTTTAACAACTCCATGATTCGTTATATATGTGCATATATGTTATCATAACCACAACCGTTGGTTTTCCAATCAACAGTTATCTTTGCACTTTACCCTTTAAATCCGAATTTGGTTGGTAAATAAGACACTAACACAGACATACATACAGACAGACAGAAAAACATACATTACTGAGTTTTGAATCAATGATCTTGCTCTCAATTATTTTTTTAAAGGGAGGAGATATCATTTGTCAATACATATTTTTAAATATTCTCAACAAGCTGTATCTGATTACTAAGGTTTTCTCACAGTAAATAGATGTTGCCTTTTTCTTAATAATATTGTTTGGACTCTGCATATATGTACTGAGTTTTTAATTGGTGTTTTCCACTCTGTTGTTAGGCTGTGATCTGTACCATGGGAATTGGATATATGATCCATTGGGACCATTATACACAAACAATACATGCCCTGTATTGACACAGATGCAGAATTGCCAGGGTAATGGTAGGCCCGACAAGGATTATGAGAATTGGCGATGGAAACCCTTTCAGTGTGACCTCCCACGATTTGATCCCAAGAAATTTTTGGAACTGATGAGAGGGAAGACCTTGGCTTTCATTGGAGATTCAGTAGCTCGAAACCAGATGGAATCAATGCTGTGTATTCTCTGGCAGGTTATTTTGTAGATTCCTTATTGATCTGATTTGCATGGAAAATAAAATGATTTCAAGATGATAAAGATATTCACTGTTTTGCTGAGTTGTCAATGTTAATATCTTCTCATTATTTCTGCATACTATTTGTGATTATGCATTTTCTATAAATAGGGATAAAATTTAAATATTGGAGATTTGAATTATACTAGTTAAGATCTATGAGATTATCCATAATGTTACCCAAGACACAGAAAATTGAATCATAGGCAGTTCACTTTGTTTGGAAGCAAATTAGAGACACAAAATCCAAAGTAAATTCCTGCTTCAAAGGAAAAAAGACTTCGGCCTGATAATTCTTTAAAGAAACAGGAGGGATAGCTGCTGATGTTACTGTTAGCCTGTGATCGTAGTTTAGAGTTTATATTTGTTTGGTTTGGCCTCACCTGAAGAAATAAGTTGATTCTCTTATTGTTATGGATGCTTAATTTATTAAGTAACCTTATTGTCATAGTTATATATAATCCTAGCTTAGATTTAAAATATCTAAGAAAATCCTCTTGGCACTTATCAAATACATCTTTTTGGCATCCTGAAGCATCCCAACACCTTATTTCTTAATATTTGATATATGTATGTATTGTTTTTCCAAATTTCCTTAAGAAGCATGTTAAGAAGGTAAAACCAAGCTCCAAGCTCAACTGTTTATTTTCTTAAAATTGCAGGAGATAGTCCTCCAGTTCTTTGGAGTTGGCCTAACTTTACTTTGAAATTTTATTCCTACAATAGCCTTTCTCAGCAAAATTATATTAAAAGAAAAAAAGATACCTTTTGACACTAGGTCAAGAATTATCTTCACATGGCCTTGTTGCCGCAGCTGTGCCATGCCATGTTCATGATCAATTTGGCTTTTTGCCAGTCAGCATCATGCATTTGACTTCATGCTTTCATATATATATGTACATCGGGTTCTACATATGCTTGCTTGTGTGTGCACGATGCATGTGTGTGAGCATTGATTTTGTTAAAATGAAAAGCTTAACTTAAAATATGGTACTTTCAGGTAGAGGTACCGAAGAATCGGGGGAACCGTAACATGCAACGATATTATTTTCGGTCCACATCTGTAATGATTGTCCGGATATGGTCCTCATGGCTTGTCAAACTTACATCTGAACCATTTGATTTTGCTCCAGCTGGTGTGGATAAGCTCCATCTGGATGCCCCTGATGAGAAGTTGATGGAATATATCCCACAATTTGATGTGGTTGTTCTTTCTTCTGGTCATTGGTTTGCTAAGCAGTCTGTGTATGTTTTGAACAATGGGATAGTGGGAGGACAGTTATGGTGGCCAGACAAGTCTAGACAGATGAAGGTTAACAATATTGAAGCATATGGTATATCTGTTGAAACAATCCTCACAGCTTTAGCTACACATCCAAATTACACAGGGCTTACAATTGTGCGTTCCTATTCACCTGACCATTATGAGGGTGGAGCCTGGAACACAGGTGGATCATGCACTGGGAAGGTTAAGCCTCTTGCACTTGGTGAACTGGTGGAAAATGGGTACACAAATACAATGCATGAGCAACAGGTTACAGGTTTTAACCGTGCAGTGAAAAAGGCAACAAACAGATCAAAGTTGAGGTTAATGGATATCACTGAAGCCTTTCAATACAGGCATGATGGTCATCCTGGGCCTTATAGGAGCCCTGACCCAAATAAGATTACAAAACGTGGCCCAGATGGAAGGCCACCACCACAGGATTGCTTGCATTGGTGCATGCCAGGTCCTGTAGATACCTGGAATGAACTTGTGTTTGAAATCATTAAGAGAGAATATGAAGGCGGAAGTGGTGCATCATGAGATTTATTTATTCATTTGTTTATTTATTTTGAGAATCAAGCTGCATGTGTAGAAATGTGACTTTCTAGGGAGGGGTAAAAATAGATTCCAGTTGTATCTTTTCATAGTAGAATAATATATTATAGAGAAATTAATTTATTTGGGATGGTAAGCTGCTAGCTTATTCCTCAGCCATCATAAGCCATGAGTACTACTGACATGGCTAAATATGCACACGACCAGGTTCTGGTTTTAAATATCACCTTACATTCATTGTATACATTATGTTTTAAATAATGGTTTTGTTAGTGAAGCATTGGTGGCTATACATAGCAACTAGCAAGCCAAATCAGTTTATCAATATGAAGGATAGTAAAAAAAAAAAAAAAAAAACACCTCAATAAGAATGTTAATAACATAACATTCTTCCAATAAAAAAAGTAAATAAATAAAAAATGTTATTGTTTACGATTCATTTAAGAATTTAATAACTATACACTGTTAGTGAAAAAAGTTTTACATAGACATCCAATAACGTGCTGCCACATCATTTAATAAATTTAATAGTATATGATGTGATAACACATCATTGAATGTCTGTGTAAAAAAAATTCTTTACACTGACAGTGCATAGTAATTAAACTCTTGCTTGGATGAGACGGATACCCCACACATACATTAAAATATGATGGGAAAATCACTTGATGCAAGTTTTTTTCTTCTTCTTCCATTCTCACTTTATGAAAATATGAATTTGATTGACTTTTAAATTTATGCAAGTTTCCAATTGGTAAGTGTAGTGTTACTAGTTACTGGACTGTCTAATGCAAAGCAAATCTTCTTGTGTCTTTCTCTCTCTTTTGAATTTGAAATTTAAACACTTTTTTTATTTTAATTTTCCTTCTCGTCCTACTCATGGTCACTATCTTTTTGTTTTCTTAGAATCCGAAGCCCCACAGTCCCAGTCCCACACATTTTTTTAATCATTTATTATTATTTATTTTATGATAGCAATAAATCCAAATCCAAATCAAATGCATGACGAGCGCTCTTCAACTTCAACGGTCCCTTTTTCCTCAAAACGGCTACTTTCTCTCTCTCATCAATTCAAACTTCAAACCCCCCATTCTATTCACCAAAACAAAAAAACTCACTCTCATTTTCTCGGGAAAATCCACTCATCCTCTTCTCACTACCGAAGCAAAGCAATTCAACGATCTTCCGTGTAGTTCAGGTCAGTACTCACATCACATCATTTACTCAATGCCAATTCTCATCTCGCTCCGCAGATTCAGAAGAAGGAAACTGAACCAGCCAAATCCCTAACTACGGGAAATTCAAACCTCTGTCTAAATCTGAACACGTTTAGTTTAGTTTCTATGTTGTTCTAGCGACTTTCCATTTTCCTCGTTGTGAAATCGGTTACTCTATCTCTCGCTCCTGAACCCGCCCGAGTGTTTGTCTTTGGTTTCTCGCTCTCTTGAAATTTGAATTATGTAGCTACTTCCAGTTTCTTCTAGCTGAGATCGATTTACTGTTTCCCTGAATCAGATTAACAGAATAAAGTTGTGTACTTTCCCCCCTTTAAATTTAAGTTTTGATTGAATTTGGGGTTCAATTAGTTTTTTCTTTTCTTTTCTTTTTTAAAATATTTTCCAGTTATCTTCATTTCTGCATTTGAGACGATGGGATTGAGAAAATTAATGTTCTAGGTCTAGCACTGGCAGTAATGTTACTAATGTAGTGCTTCTCTTAAGCTTTTTTTTCTAAGCCATTGGTCTCCATCGTTGTGATAAAGGTGTGGGTTTTAGGTTTCAGAATATTTGTTTAGTGAAGAGAACAGCAAAGGCAGTGCATTTGCCAATTCACTTTTTAGCGACTGTTTGGATATGCGTTAAAAACAAATTGTTGCTTCTAAAGATAAGCGTGTTTGCCCTCCCTGTCATCGTTTCAGTTGCAACATGATTTTGGACCTCAATCAATATTCAAAATCATTTTCTATATCAGCACCTCTTGGATTGAGGCCTGTTCAATTTTTTAATAATTGTTTTTCTATATCATGTTAGTTTTTTAGTGCAACATGTTTTGCTTGCTTTGATCTTTCTGAATTTTAAAGAGAATGTTTCTGGCAGATACACGGGCTCCACAATGTCTAAACCTCAAAATGATCCCCTTTTGCAATCTGAAACAACGTGTGGATCACTTCTGTATGAACTTCAGGTACACAATAAATTTTGCTGCAGTTATCTTTTCTTCCATCCTCCCTTCCCCTGCTAGCAGGTAGATTGGAGGATATTAGGTAAAACTGTAAGAATCTTTCATTGTTTGCCTCAACTTGTTTATTAGATTATATGGGACGAAGTTGGGGAGTGTGAGGCTGACAGAGATAGAATGCTGTTTGAGCTTGAACAAGAGTGTCTAGAAGTGTACAGAAGGAAGGTAGATCAGGCAAATCGGTCTAGAGCTCAATTGAGGCAGGCAATTGCTGATTGTGAGGCAGAACTCGCGGCCATCTGTTCAGCAATGGGAGAACGACCAGTTCATATTAGGCAGGTAAGATATTTTATGAATTGGTATAGCTTGCTTACTGTTGTTTGAGGGCGTGCCTGTGTATTACATGAATGTGCTGGAAAAAGTGATTAAGTTGACAATAATTTAAGTGAAAAAATCCACATTTTTTCTTACATGTAATTTTTGTGAGTATTTTTCTGTCAAGATAACTTGTTATCCAGTTAGACTACTAATAGGATTGTACTCTGTCTCCTCATTTTTCTAGTCTGATCAAAATGCTGGAAGCCTGAAAGAAGAGCATGCAAGAAGTCTTCCACAGTTGGAGGAGATGCGAAAAAGGAAGTCTGAGCGTAGAAATCAATTTATAGAAGTTCAAGAGCAGATTCAAAATATCTCGATTGAGATTTATGGTCCCAGAGAGTATATTCCTGCCATTGTAGATGAAACTGATTTATCCTTGAGAAAACTTGAAGAATTGCACAAACAGCTGCATGCACTTCAAACTGAGAAGGTCAATAATTTACTTCCACGTCATTTTTTTTTTTCTGTTTCATCACCTTACAACATTTCTTTCTGTGCTCTTTGTTACAATTACTCATAACTAATTATGCTTTTATCTTATTTTTACTCAGAGTAATCGCCTAAAGATGGTCCAGGAGCACCTGTATACTTTAAATTCTCTTTGTTTAGTGCTTGGTTTGGACTTCAAGCAGACAATTAATGGAATTCATCCCAGTTTAGCAGACTTAGAAGGATCTAAGAGTGTTAGTAATGATACCATTCAGAAATTGGCTGCTGCTATACAAGAACTGCGGGAACTGAAATTGCAGAGAATGCAGAAGGTAAAGAATGATTTAAAAATAAATTCCATCACTTTGTATTTGGAACTGTGTGTTCTTTCCTCTGGTCAACAGTTGTAAACAACTTATGTTTGGCAGCTCCAAGATCTTGCAACAACAATGTTGGAGCTCTGGAACTTGATGGATACACCAATTGAAGAGCAACAAATGTTTCAGAATGTTACCTGTAATATAGCTGCTTCAGAACATGAAATAACTGAACCAAACACCTTGTCTGTGGACTTCATCAATTGTGTAAGTTACAAGTTACTACTTGAGTATAAGGATTTCTGGGTTCTGTGTAGTTCGTAATTCATGGAGAAGTAATAATGTCATGCAGGTTGAGGCAGAAGTATCTAGGTTAGAAGTATTAAAATCAAGCAAAATGAAAGAGCTTGTATTAAAGAAGAGAACAGAGCTGGAGGAGATATGTCGAAAGACTCATTTGGTTCCAGAAATAGATGGAGCAGTTGAATACGCTGTTGAAGCTATAGAATCTGGTAAATTTCTATTCTCCATAGTAAGGTATTTCTGCACATGATTGTAATTATTTCTTTTGCAAACTTCAAAGTCTGCCTCTTCCTTCTTGATGCAGGATCTGTGGACCCTGCTTGTGTGCTTGAACAAATTGAACTTCAGATTGCCCAAGTCAAAGAGGAAGCTTTTGGCAGAAAAGAAATACTTGAAAGGGTTGAGAAATGGTTGGCAGCGTGTGATGAGGAGTCTTGGCTTGAGGAATACAACAGGGTTAGTTGTTTGTATCCTCCATCTCAATCAACTTTGCAATTTTGAGACTCTTTTTTATAACCATACATACAGTTTAATATTTTAACTGTTAATTTTGTTTATCTTCCAGGATGAAAATCGATACAATGCTGGGAGAGGCGCTCATCTTACTCTCAAGCGAGCTGAGAAAGCTCGTACATTGGTTAACAAAATTCCAGGTATTTATAGATCTTAGTCGTTACCCATATTTGTTATTGCAACCTGTACCATTATTGCCCAATGATGTTATACATCACATTGAATCATGAACCTGCTAGTACAAGAATTAGTGGATTACATTATAGTGCAGTGTGAGTCTGACAAATTTCACATGGAGCTTGAGGAAAAGTGCCAATTTGTATATGAAGTGACAGTTCTTAATATTCTGACTTTGCTTGTGAGTTCCAAAAGCAATTAGGGAGCAATGAACACTAGTTTAGTTACTTTCTTGATTGATACTATTTTTCTTCAAGTCTTGTTCCACTAGTCTTTTAACTCTATTTCTCTGCCTAGCCATTTGATTCTGCTTCTTCCATCTAACTTTTCTTTCTCCTCATCAATGTTGTGTATGCTTTTAATACGTCTCCCTTTTTGTATATAGCAATGGTAGATGCTTTGACTTCAAAAACTATAGCATGGGAAAAGGAAAAAGGCATTGAGTTCACATATGATGGTGTAAGTACTGTCTCTAAGATATCTGCAGCAAGCTAGAATCATGATGAATTTTTGGATTTTTTTGGAGGGAGGGGTGGTGGGGATTGGATTACTTCTTAGTTATTAGTGCCGATTAGTTTGTTGCACAAGTAAATTTACTCCAAAATTATTCCGTGTGTGTTTTGCTTTTTAGATTCGTCTCCTCTCCATGCTTGAAGAGTACAATATATTACGCCAAGAGAAAGAGCAAGAACGTCGTAGGCAGCGGGTATGATCCTCCTATTGCATTTACTATGCATCCCAAATAAATTTACCAGTTATAAAACCTTAGTATTGTCTCTGAAACTGGGTTTTGAAATCTGGGCAACATTTAGTTTACCTGTATATCATTTAACAAATAGTTGTTTCATGTTATTCCTTCAACACTTGTTAAAATATTAATTTTCTGTTTCAGGACCTGAAGAAACTTCAGGGACAAATGATAGCGGAACAAGAGGCACTATATGGGTCAAAACCAAGCCCTTCAAAGCCCCAGAGTGTTAAAAAGGGACCTAGGATGTCAACAGGAGGTGCAGCTAGTAGAAGAGTCTCCCTTGGAGGTGCAATGCTTCAAACTCCAAAACCTGATTCAAAGGCTAATAATTCACGTGCCATGAGAAAGACTGACAAAGTGCACCAAATTGAGCACCCAAATTACCTGGATGATGGCGTTTCGTGTTTATCATCAGGTAGTTTATTTTCCCCTCCCGCTTAATATAGTGTATAATTGTGTTTCTTCCTGTTTGGCTGTAAAGAAGAAAGAAGGGTACAGGGATAAACTGTCTCTTGGTTTTTGGCCAAGTTACCATCAAGATCGTAGTGTTTTCTCTTGTGAATCAAAAGAAAAATGTTGGTAAAGCCATATTCTCCTTTGTTCTTTTTTCTTTTCTTCCTTTGAGGAAGATGGTTTCAGTCAGCTTCCAGTATCGTAGTGTTTTTTCAATCTGTAAATTTTCTTCTCAAAATGGATGTGATACAAAGTCTTGTTCAGTGTGTTAACATATCCAACTTGTCATAAACAACCTGCCTCAAAGATTGTCAGGTACCTGTTCATGTTTTCCTTTGTTTTCCCAAAACTCTTCTTAATGGTGGCTTTTTGGTAAGGTTGTATGTGGAACCAAGTGTTTCTGTTTATGCATTTTTTTTTCCCATATTGAAGGAGGAAGTCAAAAGCCACATCTCAGCTGGTAGATTTTCCGATAATTTCTCTCTAGAAGATAGCTCCTTGGTTGATGTTTGTGTGTGTCACATAAATTGCACAAATAGCCCCTATAGTATGATGTATAACCCATACATACGCATACTTGTGCACCTTATGGACTCTTTTAGAACTCTTATGAATTTTCCCCTCCGTATGTGCAGCTAGAAGAGGGCTGGATATTGCTGGCATTCCTGTGAAAAAGCACTCATTAGGTGCTGGGAGTACTCACGGCATAGAATCTCCTCTGACAAGACAACCCTTTTCTCCCATTTCTTCTAATGTATCCTCAAAAGTGAATAAGGCACACGCCACCAATGAACTGAATATGCAGAGTGAGAAGATGCAGAAAACAATGGCACTTAACAATGTGCCATTCACTACTCCATCCAAAACAGCTACCATGATAGATGAAGAGAATAGAACTCCAAAGGCAATGCCTATTCCTGTCCCTGCTACACCTTCAACAGTATCAGTTCCAATGAATATGGCCATGACCCCAGTTCCTTCATCTGTTTTGATGAGTGTGGGCATGACTCCAGCTCCCTCGCCAGGTCCTTTTGGAGGTGACTTGGTTGTTCAAGAGATTGAATATTCCTTTGAGGAAAGAAGGCTCGGTTTTCTGTTATCATCATGATTGTTTTGTTTGGCTTTCATTTTACCTGTGATCGATAATCATAAGTCAATTATAATTGGCTTCCTGATTGTGTACATTACGAGAAATGAAGGTAGACTAGGATTTGGAACAAACTCACTAATGAGATTTTGTGGTCTAATGCGATTTAGTTGTCTTCATTACTTTCTGATTGTTTCATCTGGAAATGGTCTTGTAATGGTATTGGATATCCACTTTTATAGAGAAGGTTTATTAATATTTTGAATTCAAAATATTTCATCATTAGATTTAGCAGTGCCTTTGCCTTGCCTTTCATTATTGTAGTTTTCCTTCAGACATTGCTTTCAATGGGGACTTGATTGACGTGTAGAGATCATATAGGCGTTTGGCGGAATGTGTGTGGCTCTTACAAGTTAGCTCATTGTCCTCTCTTTTCTTTTGTTTTTATTATTGAGTCATTGACTTTCAATGTTGATTAGTGTCATCAAACATGCTCGTTTTCATGGACTCCTGATTCCACCATGGAAAGCAATGTTTGTCTGTGAGATCATAATAGATACCCCTTTAAATTTACTGAAAAAATAATGTCTGGACATAAATGAAATTGGAAAATTAACGGTCCACTTGATTTGTGAAAATGTTTCATAATTTTATTTTCTAATTCATTTTTAATATTAAGTGACATTTTATAAATTTTTTGACAGCAGACATGTTTATAATGAAAAGCAAAATAAATGAAAATAAAAAACAATTATACGTACCAAATAGAGTCCCGAGCTTTGAGGAGTAATGACTAATGAACCCTTTTCTTTTGTGAGTTAACCACTTATTTGCACTTACACAAGGTTAATGTGTTAGGCAAAAATACTCGTAAATAAAGTTTATGCACTTTGCAACAATAATATTATAAAACCTTTCACCATATTTTTTTATCTAGACTGCATGTACCCTTCATGAGAGACAATCTTATTCAAATTAGGAGCATTCATATTATGGTGAAACTAGCTTTTCCATAGAACTTTTTTCTATACACAAGACTTGAACTCAAGATATTGCTTAAAATGAATTCAGTATGTACCACTTGAACTAACTATCCATTGGTTATCTTTCACCATATTTGCTTATTAGTGGAAAGGGAAATCTCCTAAAAGAAAGTTTATGACAAAGTTATCAAATCACGATTCAAATCTTGAATCTTAAAGATAAAATTTTAATCAAAAAATCAAATGGTAAGATTTGAAAATATAATAAAAAATAGTTGAAATATATCGTCTAAATGATGTATAATAGTTGATGCAATATTTTTGAATTAGGAATTGAAAAAAAATCTAACTATAAGTCTCACAAAACAAAATACAAGTAATATGTCACAAGTCAAAATAACAAGATATGATAAGGTGTGCATAAAGTAAACAAAACGTGAAATATTTAAATATGATGCATTCAACACTTCTCTTCTAGTTTTTCTTTTAGGTTTCATTTGTTTCTCAATGGATAATAATGGAAATTGTTGGTTTAATCTTCGAGTGTTTGGGGTGGTGGTTAAAGCCCTCCTAATAGGGTGGGATTAGGCCAACTGGCCTATTAGGGACCTGTGATCTGACATGTTTTATGGTCTGCTATGGTCTGACTTGTTTATTAAAAAAGTCAGGTCAAAGCTATTTAGAAAAATTGTTTAGTTAAAGTGGTCAAATTTCATGCTTATAAAAAACCTGCTAGGCTTGACATGAAGACCTTTTTAATATAATAATATATTTAAATTAATTATATAAATAACTACAAATATATTTTAAAAACTATAATATAATAAAATACTAGAATATATAAAATTAATTATATAAAAGCTTGCTTATAAGCCTGCTGGTCTGCATAGGCTTATAAGCATATTGGCATGTATGTAGGCCTTGTTATGAAATCACACTTACAGGCCATGCCATACCTTAAAATAATGCATGTATAGGTAACATGCACAAATTCAGGCTTAAGAATTCGGAAACATGCTAGGCTTAGCCCTTTGGTCTGACCTGACCTGTTTCCACCCCTACCTCCCAAAGAATGACAATTTAAGGATTGGAGTTGTTAACCTTGCAGGTAAAGTCCGTCTGGATCACTGTTCACTTCCATTGTGATCAATCAATGCTTAGTTATTATTTTATTACTTTGAAATGAATGGCTTTGATGAGAAGTAAATTTTCAGTACTACAATATTACTGAAGACTCAATACTCTCTTACCCCATTGAGTGGTCAGAATTTTTTATTTTAATTTAGAATAAATTTTAAATTAAGGAAAATTTACCATAGATGGATAGGTATCAAAATTTTAATGGATGAAGTACCTACTACTATATACTACTATAGTACTGGAAAAAAAAATTTTGAGGAGACTCAAACGATTATCTAAACATGTTCTAAGTCTATTTAACTTTTTATTTTCTTTGATGAGAATTAATGAAAAAGAAAAAGAAAAAAATGTCAGATTGTTGAATTATGTGATTAATATCGATGATAAAAGAGTGAGGAGTCTGTGACTAAGACCCGAATAGGATTACACGTGGTAATAGGGGATATCTATGGTTTAAAAAAAATTATATCATCGATATTAATACTTTTTTTTTTTTACTAAATACATGTATCTTATGATTCATCACAAGATGAGTTAAAATTAGCAAGCTATCAAACATTGTGATTTGAATCATGAATCGTATGATTAAAAATAGCTATCGTCCTGAGATTAATTTTAATCTATTACAATTATAATTACTGAACTTTGATTTGATTATAATCAAAGTTGTATTTATATTTTTTCCTTTCATATAAAAAAACATTTTTCTCTTTTGTGATTTCTTTACAAATATTGACAACAGATTTATCAAATCAACAAGAAAAAAAAGAGGTGAGTGTCAATTTTACTATTTTATGTAAAATTTAGTTGATTAACATTGCTCTACTTGGGCGGTCATATGAATTCAGAAACATTTAATATTTTAACATAGAATAACTTAATTCACAAACGCAATAGATCTCAATATAAGTTTGCATATTCATCAGTTAGTTTGGTAAAACTAGCTGAAAGCTGAAAAGCTCGCTGAAAGCTTAAAGCTGAAAAACTGATGAATGTGTTTGGTAAAACTAGTTGAAAATGGTAAAATGACATTTAAGAACAATATTAATTATTAAATAATGATAAATGGAGGTGGTTGATGGTTAAACTTGTAATTAATTTTCAGTCAGTAGCTGAAAAATTAGAGCTTTTCTTAAAAAGTTACCCCTTGCAGTTGTAGCTACCAAAAAAGCTACTTTTCCAAATACTGTTGAAATGGTTTCATCTACTATTTTCAACTTTCAGCTAGCCATTTCAGCTAGTTGAAAGTTAAAAATAATAGCTAAAACCATTTCAGCAGCGTTTGAGAAGGTAGCTGTTTTGGGTAGCTACAAGCTTTTTTTAAAAAGCTATTTGGGGTAGCTTTTTTAAAAAAGTTCCAATTGTCAGCTACTAGCTGAAAATTAATTACAAGTTTAACCCTCAACCACCCCCACTTATCATTATTTGATAATTAATGTTGTTCTTAAATGTCATTTTACCATTTTTAACTAGTTTTACCAAATATATTCAATAGTTTTTCAGCTTTCAGCTAGTTTTAAGCTTTCAGTGAGTTTTTCGACTTTTAGCTAACTTTTCAGATAGTTTACCGATCACTCTCCGTGACTATTTCCACAAGTAACACAATTTGGGCCAAGTATCTGCTCACTAACCAATCGATACAGCAGATTTTAAAATCTTGATTCAGTATTGTGACTTTGGACAAAAAAAAAAAAAAAAGCTCTAGACTGAAAGATTGTAACTGGTCCTGAATACCAATAGCTTTACCGTACAGAGAGCAATGAAGATATATAGAGAAGACAGATTTTGAACACCATAATGACTTGCCAAATCTCAACACAATTTTCTGAGAAACATGGAAAAAATATTGAAATTTTTCTCAGAAACATGATATTGTCTGATTTTTCGTCGGTTCTTTTTTCTGATAAAAAGGGGAAAGTGGGTGTTAGGAAACGGTCCTCCTAGTCAACAAAAGCCGTGAACAAGGAGGAGAAAGAAGAACCAGACCAGAAGAGGATGATACGTTTACAGTGGCAATTGCAATAGATTCACCAAATCAAGAGGGCCATTTCAAATTTCATTTTTTTTTTCTTTTAAATTCATCTATTTGAGTTTCTTGGTCAACTTTAATTTAATTTAACTGAAAAGACAAAGAACTTGTCAGTAGTTGGGAAAATGTAATGGTTCCAATCTTAGCTTTACAGCTTTGAATATTTTTTTAAAAAGAAAAGCTTTAAATAAATAAATGCCAGTTTTTTTATTATTTAAAAAAAGGCAATTTCTTTCCTTTTCAAAAATGTTACATATTTTTTTATTGCATTCAAATTAAGTATCTGCGTTCACAGTCATTTATTAAATCGCCTTTATTAAATTTCCAAGACGGACGTGAACCATTTTCTTAACCAAAATTTATACTTTGAATTTTACAATTATAATATTAATTCATAATTAAATTCCCAATATTTAATTACTTTATTTTAAGATTTATTTAATTTTCCAATTTTTTTTATCAACTTTATTTATTTACTCCACCTTTTCCTGCAAAACCCTAAATTCACATATCACTTTGGAGAATTTGTGAACCAGAGTTTATATTTTTTCTCTTTAATTGTAGAAATTTTTTCTGATAATTTTGTGTTAATTTCGAACCTTTTCTGCAATGGTGCAGATTTGAGCTTACGGACACTGCGATTTTTTCGGAGGCCAACCTCAACTGCTCTAATTCCAATTGTGGGTCTCCCTTTTTTAACAAGAAAGTTTGTGTTTTGTATGTATGCGGTCTGATTTTAAATTTTTCCTGCATTTAAATCTGTTTCTCTTCAATAAAGTTAGCATTTTCTCCCTTTCAAAAATTTATTTTTTTTCTGAATTTTTTTGAGTGATTTGGTGTAAAAACGTGTAAATCTTTAATGGGAAAGGTTTAAGTAATATTTGGAGGTTTTGGGGTGTCCTAGTTTTTCTTTGATTTACATAAAAATGGAGGAAAGAGAGAATTTTGGTGTTGGGCATGCAGTGGTAGGTGATGAAGCTCCAGCGAGCTTCCACGTGGCTCCCAGAATTGAGAACAACTTGGATTTTTCGAGGGGTACTATGCCGGTTCCGGTGCCGGCGACGGAGGGGAAGAAGAAGAGGGGGAGGCCTAGGAAGTATGGACCTGACGGCAGGGTGATGTCAGGGACAGTGACGGCGCTTTCTCCAATGCCGATTTCATCGTCTATTCCGTTGACCGGCGAATTCTCCGCTTGGAAACGAGGTAGAGGGAAACCTGTTGAATCTATCAAGAAGTCATCATATAAGCTTGAATTTGAAAGTCCAGGATCAGTACCAGTACCAGTATCAGTACCAGGACCAGTACCAGGACCAGGTATTATATATAGCTCTATGATACTTTTTGAATGGGAACTTTGAAATGGATTGAAGCCTTTAATCTTATTCACAACTTAAAAAATAATGGTTTTACTGTTACATCTGTTGCTATGATATTGTTTTTACTGTTACATTTGCAGTGTTTGAGACATGAGAGTAGGGGGGTCATAATAAATGAGTGAATCCTTCTCAGTAACCAAGTGGCTCTTGTCATTTAGCTCTTTAATGTAGGAACATCATAAGTGATTTTTGTTTTTATTTTATTTTTTTGCTTTGGGTTCTAATTGATCTGGAGGTTGTCATTTGGACAATTAGTTATTTTCTTTGATCTGTGTTTTTAATGTATAGTTAAGTTTCTCGGATTTGATTTTTGCTTTTTTGATAGAGTTTATATGGGGTTTGGGGAGTGGACCCTTATCTCAGATTCCTTTTCTGATCTGAATACAAATTGTGAGGTGGACGGGGGATATTTTGTGGTTGAAAGTGAGGTTGGTTTTTGTTTCGGGTAGCATATGGTACTCTTTATTTTCCTTTATAAGAAGAGGAAAAGGATTGCATTATTTGACCGTGGAATCGGTTAGAGTAAATGAAGGGACCATCCTAATTATTGGGTTGAGTCCAAAAGTTTGTTAGCTGATATGCCATCCTTGAACTGGTCTTAAGCTTGAACTAGTAATTATTATTAACAGCTCACTAATTGCCTTGTTGGATATTAGCATGAATCGATAAATGGGATGCAAAATAGGAATTTGGGTCAGAAATATTTCTAAAGAGTTGAACTTATTCATTAAGGATGTCAAGAGTGGCTTCTTAGAATGATAGTATCCATTTATATATTATTCAAATGCAATGAAATATTTTTTAAAGTTCATGGAGGAGCTTTGTGGCTTCTTTGTATGACTGGATATAGGATAAGGGAAGGTTTATGGTGACATTATCCTGTGTGGGAGTTTAAAGGGAGTTGGAAAATGGGAGATTTTGATGAAATCATTTAAATTCTTCATTCTTTTTTGTTGAACATTAAAATGTTCCACTGATTTTAGAGGATTTTAAACATAAAAACAAGGGGAAGAAAACAAATTATTACTTAAATCTTCATTCTCTTCCTTTGTTATTTCTTTTCTTTTTTGGTTTTTAAACATAAAAACAAGGGGAAGAAAACAAATTATTACTTAAATCTTCATTCTCTTCCTTTGTTATTTCTTTTCTTTTTTGGTTTTTTGGTTCCCTTCTCTTTCTCTGCCAACATCCAAGCATGTATGCTGGACTTTCCGCATCATGACTAGGGAGTATGGGAACATTTAATAGTTTTGCTTAGCATGTTAGACATGCTTATGCTACATTTAGCTTGGCTATGGACATGCTGACTTCTATATCTGAACAAGATCGTGGTTCATGAATTGTTAATGAGGTTTGGCTGTCCTTTTTCTTTGAAGATTCAAAGGAGGCCTACAGAGCTATAAAGTATAAAAAGCAGATTTTTTATGGACTTTATTATACAGGTTATTTTGTGTGGATACTTTGCAGTTATGATGTTTGGAATTCCTAAACAATGCATAGAAGAGCAGAATTAGGGTTATAATAGGGTGGCTAATTCTCTACCATGTAATGTTGTGATGTGTGAGGTTGAGTTAGCTGTGCAATTAAATATATGAATGAGGTGGTTTTAAGACTTATAATGCGGCTTATTGAATGCATCTTCTGTTTCATACTGCAATGTAAAAATTGCTTTATTTTTTGTGTCTCTTAAGAATGCCAACATAGCTTATTCTTCCAAATCTACCTGGTCCTTTGAAAAGTTTATCTTACTAAATGATACATAATACATGAACCCTTTCTCTTTGATTTCATGGATTACTTTATAATAATGAACTGATCATTGCATTTTTTTTTTAATTTTTTTGAACTACAAAGAAAGTTCCTCTTTGGAATTACATTAATACACTCTTTTATTTCCTGTCTTTCTCCTTCTATTCAACTCCCCTATGTGTTTTATAGGTGAAGGAATTGCATACTCAGTTGGTGCCAATTTCACACCGCATGTGCTTACAGTAAATGCTGGCGAGGTACTCCATTCATTTTCTTTTAGGTCTATATTCTGATGTTTAATTAGATTATAGTTTACTCCAATCAAGTGGTGTATGAATGCCATATATAGTGGAAATGCAAAGGCCTTTCATTTTGCTTAAACTCTAATGAAATTTTCTTAATAACAAAATATGTTTGTTGAAAAAAATCAAAGGAAAACTATCTTTTCTCTAAATATAAATAATTTCAGAACATGTAATGTTTTCCTTTCTTAATGTCTAAACCCCATACTTGTGTCTGTACTTTATGTATGTTCGTTTCTCATGTGTTTAGTAATGTTTACTCCTTGTTTTTTATACGTGCTAACAGCTAACCTATAATATTCCTTACTGTTAAATTATTTGTCTGCTTTGTAGTAATTATCAAGGAATGAGGATATCCAATTAGATAAAATTATTTAATTCTAGAGATAACAGGAAAAGAATGAGCTGAACTGTTTAAAGTAATTGCTGTCCCAACTCTTACGGCTGTGAGCATCATTTGGTTCCAGGAAAGTTAAAAATTAGTGGAATAACTTACGAATTTTTAATTTTCAATGAATTCTAAAGTACAACTATTTAACTTATAATTTATCCGTACATTATGAATAGAATAATAGCATGTTAATTTTGCTATACTAATGAAGAAATACAGTTAATTGCAATAAGTAATAGTGATGTGACATAACACAACTTGTATTTTTATTAGGATTTAATGGATATACACTACCAATGTAAAAATTACACTGTCTTCATATATTGTCATATCGTTTGATTGATAACACATGACGTGTTGTATTCATTAAATGATATGACAGCACATCATTAGATGATAATATAAAACTTTTTCTATTAAACTCTTTTTATTATTGCATGGACCATATCTAATGGTTGTGTACAGTGAATGTCATCACTATTGAAGTAAACTATTAACCTACACTGTTTTTCAATTTCCTTATTTGTGTGTAGTGTGCATTTGTATTTCTTATTTTCCTATGGTCTGTCTCAGGATGTTACCATGAAGATTATGTCCTTCTCTCAACAAGGATCACGTGCTATATGCATTCTCTCTGCGACTGGCACAATTTCAAATGTTACACTTCGTCAACCAAGTTCTTCCGGGGGTACTTTAACATATGAGGTGAGTTCAATCAAATATGTTATCAGCACAAAAAGAAAATGAGTCCAGTCATTTGTTTCTCTATCAGATAATATTTATGTTAATTAAGTCAATTGCACAATCTATAGAATTAATGTATTTGGTTTATATGCAGCCCTGCTATGTAGCATTATATGTATTGGTGTTAGATATCAAATGTTAATTTTTATTTGAATGTTCCCACAAAATGAAGGTTCATTTATGTTCTGAGTTTTCCTAATTTAGAAAGAAGGGCACAGTTAGATGATATTAAGTGGAAATGGATGCATCAACTGCAGATTGTTCCAATTTTACCGAAAAGTAAATTGATAGTTTGGGCTTTGTTGGCTAAACATTTTCATTAGATTTGATTCTGGCAAGTGCCTGAGGATAATAACCTTGATTATATGATTTAATTTCTCTTGCAAAATTTTCTGTAAGGAAAGTTGTTATTAGTTTCATTAAATTGGTCTGTCAGTAATTGGTTGCTATGATAATCTTGATGTCAATAAATGTTGAAGCAACAAAAATACATGGATTACTGTAACTGTTTGCACTTCTTATCTACAAATTATACATTTGAGATCCAGTTTTGTTTCTATATATGTTCATAATTTCTAGCTGAATTGTTTTAGTTTGAATTACTTCCATAGTTCTGTGCTATTAACATATGGTCCGACATCTTTCCCTTATGAACACTATGGATGAATCCCTTAGTTTTTCATGTTCCCATGCTTAACAATCATTTCAAATACCACTCAGGAGTTAGCACCTCATTCTTTGCCTTGACAACAAATGTTTCTTTGCATATTATACTTCTTATGGAGATTAATTGTATGTGGCTTCAGGATAAAAATTACCTTGCCTTTTGACGCATAGCTAATTCACTAACTTTGTCAACAATGATAACTCATCCTTCTTTGCCATTAATTCACTAATTTCTCACTGAATTGATGTTGCCGATATCTTCCAAATTTCAATTTCATTTGAGTTATGTCCCTTAGTGAATAGATTAAATATGTTAACACTTAGTTGGTGCTTTTGCAGGGACGGTTTGAGATTCTTTCCTTGTCTGGTTCTTTTATGCCAACTGAGAATGGAGTTACAAGAAGCAGATCTGGTGGGATGAGTGTCTCTTTGGCAGGTCCAGATGGTCGAGTAATGGGTGGTGGACTTGCTGGTTTGCTGGTAGCCGCTGGTCCTGTGCAGGTAAATCTTATGCTGTAGAAGAGTATGATAAAACAAACTTGTGAAATTGCTAATCTGAGGTTCTCTAATGCCAATGCTAGTTGTTCAAATAATCCCCTTCAACAATATCATAAAGCAAGTTTTAATTTGTTAAGTTTATAGAAAGATGACTTCCTTGGATGGGAATTATTATGAATTATATTCATGCTATATCGACTACCCTTGAAAGATATGAATAGAAGCATAAAACATGCAATGAAGATCTAAGTTACATGCATGAAGGGCATTTAAGTAGGCACTTCTCTCACTATCTTCTGCATCAGGTTGTTGTGGCCAGTTTTCTTCCTGGTCACCAGCTGGAGCATAAAAGCAAGAAGCAGAGGGTGGATCATATATCAACTATTACCTCTTCACCTGTTAATCTTATCTCTAGTGAGGAAATAAAAGTCAGTTTTGGTGGAGTAAAGCCTATTATGACACCTGCTGCTTTTCAAGAAGAGAATATTGCTTCTTTTAACAATGTTCAAGACTCTAGGAACTCATCTGCTGATGATAAAGATCCTTTACCTGAAAAGGAATCTAACCTAAGTCAATCAAATGCTGAGGCAGCATGCTAAACATGTTCACTGTGAATTATTTGATATTCTGCAGAGTCAACCTCATTGAGGCTCACTCATGCTTGACTGATGCTGAAAAATTAACTTACCAACACAGAACTATGGTAGTCAGACAGAGTGTCACAAGATGGTTTTGACTCAGAAGCTGCACTGTTTAGTGCTAGGTGTTAGTTGGGAAATCTGTTTGTTGGGTTTCCCATATGTCCAGTCTCCTGATGTATCTCTAGTATTGTTTACTCATTGTTGTAGCAATCAGATGTAGGATATATGTTGTGCAATTTTCCCCCCTTATTTACATTCTATGGATATTACAAGTGTGAGTGGATGTGAGTGTTTCTGAACTGTAACTCAACAATTAATATTATTTGTTGTGAAAGAGAAACTGCATATTAGCCTCTTAAGCTTACCTTATTTTGTTTCCATGATTTTTTTGCTAGAAGGTATCATCAGGGAGCTAATAGATATCTCCAATTACTTCAAATTTATTTATTTTTTATGCAGATTGTTTTGCCAAAGCCAAACATCTGTCACTGATTTTGGTCAAGTAGAAGGGATGTTGCTCCGATTATTATCTTGTTGATGAAAATTAATTTGTAGAAGATGATATATGCTAATATATTAATATGAAAAGGATGATATATATTTACTAGTGAACAAAATACTCTTGTTGATGTTTATAGTCCCATTAATTTAAGAGTTTTGTATGAATTTTAAAGAAAAAGAAGACGCCTTCAATCTTTTTCTTCTATAAAATGTTATAATCCTCAATTGGAACTTTGGGTATATTTACAAGTACAATTGCCAGCAGCAATAATGTTAATATAATTTTTTATTATCTGTTATACAAGTGATATCATTTTAGTGAAAAATTAAATAAAATATTTTCATGTGTATGTATTGATTGGTTTATTAAATTTCTAAGTTCCTCATGCACTCAAGAGATATCAATTAACTATTTTTCATTTCACTAGCTAAGTTTACATATTTGCATTACAAGTACAATGAAATTATTTTGAAAGTTTAAGGGTATGTTTGGGAAGCGGAAAATGGAAGGGAAGAGAGGGAAATGAGGTTGTAGAAAACCCTTTCCTCCATGTATTTAAAAATGTCCAATAATTTTTAAAGTTTTCTCGTTTTATCTTCTCCCTCTTCTTCCTCTAGCCCTTTATTTCCCCTTCTCTCCACGTTCCTAAACATACACTACGAGAATTTAATTCCTCGATTTTATTTTTATCATATTTGTCCTATGACAAATTTGTTGGCTTTTCGGTGTATTGTTCCATTCACTAAAAATATTATAAAATAAATGATTGGTGGACAACTTTTAGCCGTAAAAAATCTTAAATTTATGGTATACACAAGGAGAGAGCTAAAAATCTCAATAAAACAAACTCACAAATATATGGGTTTTTATTTATTATTTTCATTTAACCCATTCTTATTGCATATATAAATTTATTATTCATACTTAAACATATATTTATCCAAAAGAAAATCAAATTATATATTTACCCTAAAAAAGGTCAACTTATATAGGTGTTTTCCTGTCTTTCCTAACACTTGATTAGGCCAAGGTCAACTCCAATGGGAGTTGCTTCCAAAAAATGTGTCAGACAGGAAACTCAAAAAGAAACTTTGCATAGATAGACTCAAATCTACATTGAGCATTAAATTTTTCAGTCACTCGATTTAAGAAAAAAAAAGAGTTCAGTTGCTTAAATTGTAAAGATGATGACATTATGAAAAAATGTGTAAATTATAATTTATTTGCCGTAGCAACTCATGTGAGTTGCTCTATAAGGGATACTCATGAGAGCAACTCCAACGAAGTTGCTACACTGAAATGTGTTAGAGACAAGGCTTTTTCAAGCAAGATGTAAGTGTAATGGTTGGAGCAGAATAGTTATGTGCATGTGGTATCCAATTGTAGCTACTAACTGTAAATAGGAGAAGTGGGGTCTACTCATTAGTTTATTATTTTTTCATTTTTTTTAAAATTTTTTTAAGAATTAATGTCTTTGCATTTTAAATTTTGAAATGCAAATATGATTTAATTAAAAGTAAGTATATATTTGCTTAATGTTAAAAATTTGACAAATAAATATTTAATTTAAATTTGTAATGAATAATAAATTAATATAAAGAGAGGTAGATTGTGGGGTCCATTTAAGAAACTTTGTAGAATTGCTGGATTGGAAGAAAAAAGTGTGTTGCGTTGCTTAAAATTACAAAGATGATATTTTTTTGTGTAAACCACGGGTATCCTCTCCATGGGAGGCAATCCTGCCCGAACCAGGAACATCCACATCATAGTAGGGCTAACTCTCCCAGTGAGGATTTTTTTCCATCCACAAGACTCGAACCTTTGAACCATGATAAAGATGATATGATATTATGAGAATGCACGAAAAATTATAATTTATTCAATGTAGCAACTCATGTGAGTTGCTCCATTGGAGATGACATGAGCACACACTCCCTAGATCTATGATAAGGCCAAGTCTCTCTCAACACGCTTGAATTCATTACATGTCACATTTACAACAGTCACTCTAAGAGCACCTCCAACGGAGTTGTTCATATGAAATTTGTCAAAGAAAAGAAACTTTAACCGAGTTTCTCATGGTTGGAGAAGTATCTAAACTTAGGTAAGATTCATTACTGCAACAACCACATCTTTTCAGAGTTGTGGGGTCCAATACAATTTTTTATTATGGGAGTGTGTAAAAATAATATAAAATGGGATAAATTGTGGGGTCCATTTAAATTTTTTTTAGAGTTATTCGATTAGAGGAAATGATAATTTGAGTTGTTTTAAATTATAAAAATAATATAATATTATAGGAATGTGTGAAAATTTATAATTTATTCAATTTAGCAATGTAACTCATGTGAGTTTATTAATTAGAAATGGCCTAAAATAAAGTAACAAAATCATCAAATGATAACCTATCAACCTTGTTAAGCCAACTCCAATGGGGGTTGCTCACAAGTGTTGTGTAAGGATCCCCTCCAGCTCTCTCCAGTCAAGTTTAGCTACGAAATAACTACGGATTTTGATTTTCTAGTTATTCCATAGTTATTCCGTAGCTAAACTTAACTGAAAAGGCTAGAGGGCTAAAGAGAATCCATATCCCAAAAACTGTCATACAAGAAACTCAAAAAGAAACTTTGCACCGTTGGAGTGCAACCTACAGTGAACATCAGTTTCTTTATGCAGCTATTGGATTTTTAATGATATCAAATTCATATAATAAAAAAATATAAAACAACTCATACAACACACTTTTCTCTCTATTTTTTTTCCATCACATTACTCATCACATCCTACAATTTTTTTTTACTCTCTTTCTGTACTAAACATTACTCGGATTTTTATGCCTTTGTGGGGTTCAACGGATTTATTTATTATTATTTTTGTATGACCAATTTTGGGAATTTGATTTCATGAATAATGAATGATACTGTAGAGCGTATGCGCAAGTGAGAATTCAAGTGGAAAAAAAATTATAATCTAACAGTAAAATTTCTCAAAGTTAAAATTTCCATATTTTAACGTTTAAAAAGACCATGGTTACATTTCAACGGTAAAAAGAATTTACAAACAACGACTATTTTTTTTTCATATAAAAACTGCAATGCATGGGTATTTTGTTTCACAATTAAATCACCTTTAACTCAAATTTTCATATTTGTATTTCCTTGTCTTTCTTTCATATAAATGGATACCAATCAATACAATCCCAAATGCAAAATTTCCAACCTCCAAATGTTCAAAATGGTAAAATCTTTGGAAGCCTTCAGTTAACAGAGTAATCAATGACACCAAAATAACGGCGCTACTGCGTCACGGTCCAAAGCTCCTTTCGCATCATATATTGGTGTTCCATAAGGAAGTAAATATTTTTCAGCAATAGATTTGGTTTTCAGAGCATTTCAATAAAAATTTCATGATACCCAGTGTTCCCATTTCATCATTCAAATTGACATAACATAATCATATAATCTATTGTTATAATGAAACATTACTAGGATTATTGCTATACATATATCCTTTTCTATTTTTATTTTGTGCATTTCTATAGATATATCTGCAGCTTTGTTTGGAGTATAAAAGAAATTAGAAGGGGAGAGTATTGTGAGAATGTTGTGAACTTTAAATTATGAGGCCAAAAACTGGCCTGCAATTAAGTTTCCACTTCTATCCTTTACTATTATTGTCAGGTACACATTTTTCTGACCCTTTCACTTCACCTTCAACCAGGTCATCACCACGACTGTGCGGAAGTGCAGCAACTGTGTGCAGCTTGTCCTTAATTGCACGCACTGATTGGTATAGCCAATCAGTGGCATCTGGTGATTCAGCTGCAATCTCTGCAATTTTATAGAACTCATTGCATAAATCATCAAATCTGTGCATTTGTGGCTGCATCTGCTTGACATCGTAACTGGTCTTGATGTAAACATGTTTCCTACGTACATTTTTGCTCCATCTGGTCAAAACAAACTTTGATGGCACTTCTTTCACCCTTTCTTGAGCAAGGACAAGAAGTGAATGTCTACACATTATGCCTTTAAACTCAAACAGTAAACAGCTGCACTTAACATCGTGATTATCACGATTGAATACTACATGGAAATTTGCTTCCTTTGGACACCCAGAAACTAGCATCTCCTCCATCACATCATATGTACATTTGGAACCATCCATACCCCTGCAACTAAGACAACAATTCATTTTTGCTCTAAATTCAGCTTGAGCCTCATTAAATTTCGCGT
The DNA here is from genome assembly GCA_026901365.1 of Sesbania bispinosa. Classification (NCBI taxonomy): domain Eukaryota; kingdom Viridiplantae; phylum Streptophyta; class Magnoliopsida; order Fabales; family Fabaceae; genus Sesbania; species Sesbania bispinosa. The sequence goes on along the minus strand of QLOH01000803.1, from coordinate 335,933 downwards.
GAGTGTATTCAGCTTGGAATTGCCTCTCAATCATGGAGTTTGACCCACAAGGAATTGTTGAGTTCAATGATCGAACATCAGCCTCATATTCCTTTTCCGCCTTGTCTTGGAGGGCATTGTCACATTGCCTTAGAAACTGTTGGAGTGTTGTTGTTGCGTTTATATATCCATCAAAAAAGGCACGAATACTTTCACTTCTCTGTGTGGTTGACATTCCAGCCCAAAAATCTTGCTTTATAAAACATGGCACCCATTTTGATTGTTCTTTGTATAGTCCATTTAACCATTCGTTGTCTCCTAGACCAAATTTTTCAATGAAACTACTCCACATACTTTCAAATTCATCCACGGTCAATGAATCATAAACTGCAATGTTCATTGCATTCATTATATTCTTATACTCAGGAAGACCTATCAACTTTTTAGGCATTTTCTTCATTATATGCCATAGGCACCACCTGTGCCGAGCATTAGGAAACACTAACTCGATAGCATTTTGCATTGCCTTGCATTGGTCAGTGATAATACCTTCCGGGGCCTTTCCTGACATACATCGAAGCCATGATTGAAACAGCCATGCAAATGACTCAGTGTCTTCAGCAGATAGCAAGCCACACCCTAGCAAAATCAGTTGCCCATGATGATTGACCCCAACAAATAGTGCAAATGGCATTTCATACTTATTTGCCAAGTATGTTGTGTCAAAAAAGACAATGTCTCCAAAGTATTCATAGGTAGCCCTACTTCTTGCATCAGCCCAAAATACATTGTTCACATGGAAGTCATCATCCAAATCAACTTCATAAAAGAAGTTTCTATTGTGTTGCTGCATTTGTGCAAAATATGCTAATAGTGCCTTACCATCACCTTCCTTCCCGAGTGTGCGTCTTTCCCTCCCCACAACATTTCCGACATCTTGTTCAACAAATGACAAATTTTCATATCCTTCCACATCATAAAGAAGAGGACGGTAGCTCTTGTTCAACCTCATGCCTTCTTCATTATTTATCTGAATAGCTCTCTTCACATGCATGCTCATGGTTTTGTTCCCACTAAACAACATAGACTTACCAGGGTTAAAGTCATGACAATGGTCAGTATGAACTGTCATAATGTACCAAAGTCCATCTTTCAATGCCACTGTGATCCTCGCTGGACATTTATTCTTTATTGTGGGATATGTCTTCAAGTCATTGGGTATCATCGAAACATAATTCCCCTCTCTTGAACATGCCAAGATGAAGTATTTTAGTTTGCCATCAGCCCCTTTTCTTGAGTTTCTTATCATGATCCTGAATCCTTTTCTAGTAGCATATTGGCGATAGAATGATTTAATGGCTTCCGCTGAATGAAATGACATGCCAACTACTGGCTCAAAGTAATCAGGTTGGCTGTCCAAGGTATCTTTTATAATCATCGATGTTTGATCTCGAAGTTGACTGTATTTAGGGCTTGCTGCAACATCATTTGAAGGCCCACCATGATCTAAAACATTTTCTTGTTCCATGGGCCAGACAAGGTCAAAGTTGAATATCCTGCACATGCACAGCCCATGTTACCATCATAGATAAATTTTGCAAGGGTAGAGATGCACAATATAAATGGTAAGTATACAAATGTGGGTTGTAATCATACAACGTGTATTAAGTAAGATACAGGCACTAATAAGTGACGGAAGATGAAATTTAGAAAAGGAAAAAGTCCTGTATTTTCCTAGTATATCGATACACATCACTATATGCTTTCCCTGAGACTATATTTTATTAAGTAAACTTGCCATATAATTTGATATTTACATTAAATAAGCACTACAATATTCTCAGACAGCACACACTACATTCCTTGCTAATATAAACTAAAGAACACATCATCTACTCGAACAGACCCACAAAGGCATAAACCATTGGAACAAAATAAACAGTATAACTCCTATTTTTTATTATGGCCATCAGCAGTTAATAGATGTGTCTATAGCAGTATAAGATATCTAAAGGTAAACAGAGGTTGCATTTGGCATCTATAGCAGCACATTGGAAAGCTCATTTCTTTTTTTCTTAAAAAAAAAAGGAAAGAGTAAGAGAAAAAGGAGGAAAGGGGAAACATACCCCGCAGATATCAAATAAAGGAGTGGTGGATACTGACAATGCCTCCAATATGAAGGGTTGTTCTTCAGCTTCAACCTAAAATGGTGAGTGGCATTCAGTGATCACTGACCACTCAATACCCCTATGATGGCAACCCAGGATTGTTTCGACAATAGAAGTTCCACCCAGTAGATGTGGAAATGACTGTTTTTCTATGCTTATGGGTGTATGAGTCTTGTTAACAGACCCCTTTTCTCTCCACTTGACAATGTTCTTTGTCTAGGTGTTTGCTTCGCCATTCCTACATCAAGGTGAAAAGGAGGTACATTTGTGACTAGCATGATAAATAATAGGAGGTAGTCAATAATAACATCTTGTCCAAATGCTTTCCAACACATAATCCAAATACTTTAACAAAATATGTCACATTTCCACTATAATTTTGATTGAAAACCCCTAGACTAACACAAAACTTAAAGCTCTTGGTAGCAAAGAAAGTTGTAAGGAAAACTGTCCTGGGTGGTTAACAATAAGAACTCACGCTCTTATCAAATTCAATGAAATGACAAATTTGAGTTGAACACAAAATATATTTCCCTTCCAGAAATTTAAACTAACGTAAGTTTTGAGAGGTCTATAGTTTTTTTATTATATCAATCCTTATAATTTTTACTTCTTTAAATTTTGGTCCTTGAAATTAAAATATTAGTTCCTATAGTTTCACTCACTTAAATCTTAATCCTTATAAGTTATAATTTTTCCTATGTTCTTCCGAGTAATGGTCCCTGTAAATTCAACTTATTAAGTATGACTGTATGAGAATCTACAAACACATTAGCCAAGAAACAAAAATTACAACTCAAAACAACAAACAATTTATAAGGATTTTGATGTAAATGGAACCCAAATATTGATAGCTAGGTACATGCAATCAACAGTGTAGAAAATAGAACTAAATGAAACCTGCTGCTTTAGATGGGAGCAGATGGTCTAGTCTTCAAGCAGCAGTGCCAGAACCAGAGCAAGAAAGATCCAAAAGAATAGCTTTCACCTGTAATGATAAATCCGATAATAATTAGACACACACAGAGAGAAAAATGAACGAAGTAAAATTCCAATCTGGAAGACAGTTTTCAATAACCACTAGATAAGCCATATCTTCCTTATTCAAGAAAAAACAACATGCTTTTATTTTATAAACAGCCCAGGTTCTTACAATGCAGGAATTAGCAATTTAGTGAAGGGGTTAATTCCTCCAATTAGATCAAATGTAAATGGAAAAAAAAATCACTGTATTTAGAGTATGTTTAGTAAAACTAGCTGATAAGCTAGCTGGTAGCTAATAAGCTAGCTTCTAACTTCTAGAAGATAAGCTCTAAGCTTATAAGGTAGCTTATTGAATTAAAAATGTTTGGTAAAACTAACTGATAAGCTAGATAGTAAATGTAAAATGACATAAAAAGATGTAAAAAGAAGACAAATAGAAAAGCGTGTTAAAATATGAGGGATCAAAATGGAAGAAAAATAAATAAGTTACAAGCTAGAATTATAAGCTAGCTAAAGTAGCTTGTAGCTTATAAGCTACAAGCTCCTAAAATAAGCTAGAAACTTGTGCTTTACCAAACACTTTTACTTTGGTCAAACTAGCTTATAAGCTAGTCAAATAAGCTAGAAGCTAGCTTATTGGCCTTACCAAACACACTCTTAATATGTGTACAGAATTTTTGACAAACAAAGTCGCCCTAAAAAAGCAATCAGCAGATTACATACTTTATAACACAAATGGCCAACCAAAAAATACCAAAATCCACTAACCCTCATAGCTTGTCCCTTATTTCAGTGGAAAAATACATTGATTGAGTGGCTCAGACCTCAGAGAAAGAAAATAACTGATCAAGAAGAGTAATTATAGAAATAAAACAATGGATGTATTGATGGCAAAGTCTGATAAATACAGGCCAAAATCAGTCAAACTGTTAGTAGCCCTCCAGTAATATTCAACCCCTGATTGTGCAACAAGGAACCAGTATAACAACCTAATTTTAATCATTCAAAACTTTGCATTGAGACCAATTAACAATATCCAAAGCTCATACAAATTGCTTAATTGCACAACCATGCACTTCATTGCAATAGAACAACGAATTCAAATGTGCAATTGGTTTGAAATCCAAGATCATTGGATTGTAATAGAATACATAAAACAGCATTAACACAATGATATCTAAATTAACATTGAGTTTTGTGCAAGTTGTGAGTCAAAAATGCATACTAAACAGCCTTTTTAATTGTAACTGTGAGATTACCTACCTCCAGTTATTGTTATCAACTGCTGGAGTTCATCTCTATCTCCCTCTCCCCAATTTGTGCTAAATCAGAATTATTGATTAACCTAATACCCAATATAAATGCACAAGTTTCTGCTTAAAATCTTCTATATTATTAGTTCACTACCATTAAGTTTTCTTTTGGTTTTAACCACAGGTGTGAAGTACCTGGAGTATCATGCTATGGCTAAGATTTAAACAGGAAAAAAAAAAGCCCCAACTCAACCATAACCTCCATTATAAGCATCCCTAATTAAAAGCTTTCACAAGTCTCTATATTCAAAGTTATCTAACCCCAGAAAAAATGTGCCAAGAAAATTTCAGCATCATTATGCAATAAACTATTCACTAACAAATTAAAACAAAGGGACACACTCAAAGCTCATCAAGACCACCAATACACTGACAATTTGCTAAAATGTAACATCACACTATTTTGATCCTGTCACATTATTGATCCTCTGGGTGTGCGAAATTTTATTATATCATGTTGAATTATGGAAGAATACTTATACTAATGTCTTCCAATTTATCAACAGAACAAGGCATGGATTGTAAGTAAAATACAATTCTACCAGGAAAGCAACAAAGACAACCCTAACATCATGAAGAATTGGACAAGTGGCAAAAAAAAAATCAGATTGGGGAGAGGGAGATAGATGCTTACTCCTCCTCAGTGAAACAACTGTGCATATAGCTATGGAGGCTCCACTCATTGAAGCCAGTGCCGTTCGGAGAAAAATGTACGGCGACCTTTTGCGAAGGTTTTTGGGGAATCCGAGGTTTAGGGAACAAAGTTTTAGCGGGACGCAGAACTTCTCCTTGTCCGGTTCGGAGCCTGTAATTTGCGAGTGAGTGACTGTGGTTCTCAAAATCACACTGCTTTGCTTTCCTTTCCTTTCTCTTTCTTTCTCCAGTTTTGGTGTGGTGGGCCTGCTTTCTCTTGTTTCGTATGTGAATGAGTAGGGCTTTTCTCTCCACGGTGGCAAGTGAGTTTTGCTCACTCACACTCACGTGCTAGTGTCCACGTGGAAAAGCATCAGCATATCTGATTTACATGGGTAATTTTTTTTTTCTTAATCACAAATATCCCCATCATAGACAATTTTGTTTTAGCTATTAATATCCATAGTATAGTGGAGGCTAGTTCTCTCAACAAAGATTTTTTTCCATCCACTCAAACCCGAGACGTTATTTAAGGGATAATCAAATTTGTATCACTTAAACCAACCTCATTAATATTATATAAGTAATTTGAAGTAATATAACATCTTGCAAGAAAAGTATTGGGAAATTTAATGGTTCCATTCAATGTGTTTGGTTAGAGGTTTAACTTTTATTAGTCAAAGTTGAAGATAATTAACATCTATTTACTCATATATTAAATTTGTGTTTAGATGAAATTTTCATTTTACTCTCACACTAAAATAGTTTTCACATTAAATTAATCCAAGTGGATTTTTTTATTTATTTTTGAAAATTATGAAAAATTGGAAAGTTTTTTATTATAAAAAAGATTGAATTTCTCATTATTTAATATTATTCATGTGACATGAATTTCTTTTTATACTTCGAAGTTATTTTTTTTTAAATTTTAAAGATATGAATTAAGAAGGACATTAATAATTTTCATATGATAATTTTTTATTTTAAATTATGTTATATTTTACACTTGATGTTTTTTAGTGAGATTGAAAGTATTAATTAATAAAATAAATATTTTGATTTTTAATTGAACAAGTGGTTGAAATAACAGTTTTTAGTAATACATTATTACTTTTTAATTTCAATAACCTTGTGTTTGGATAGAGAAATTTAAAATTACTAGAATTCATGTGTTAAAATAGTAGAAAAAAGAATTCCAAATGACAAATAGGAGGATTTTTTATGACAATAGGGGAATTTCAAATGACAAATATTGAGAGAGAAATTCTACATTTCTCTTTTATGTTCAAACTTTTTAGATTGTCATTGTCAATTCCTCTCATTTTAACAATTCACTCAATATTGTCTATTACAATTTTGAGAATTCTAAAATTCTCCATCCAAACACAAGGATGGGTGGAGTGATATTGTCAATATTTCAATTAAAATATCAAGAGTGAAAGGGGACTTTAACCATTTATATATAATATATATAATAATAACTCTAATTTTCACCCATCATGAACCGTAGGTTATTTGGCCCTACACCATAACCCAACACCAATTGGACTTCACCATAATCCAACACACTTATCAATTGGACTTGGGTCTCTCTCACACACACAAACTCTTCTTTTTTTTTTTTTTAATTAGGCTTCAAGATATGTGTCTATAAGCCAAATTTTTTGAAAAAAATAATTGGCTTTCAAACAAACCAAATAAAAAACTTTGGCTTTCGGATAGGAGCCAATTCTTGGCCATTACTTTTGGCACCAAAGTTTTTACTATTCTCACCCCCCATCATTTTTAACTTCCAACACTACCCCTCCCCTCCTTCCTCAGCCACCCCAACCCCCACCCCCATAGAGGTGCCAAAACGCCACGACTGGGCGACGCACGGCTGGCGCGCGGAGCTGCAGCTTGCAGCGACTGGTTCGAGCTGTTGATGGAGGACAGCGGTGGTGCGACCGTCATCATGGAAGTCTTTGAGACCTTCCCGTTCTCTCACTATGCCTGCTTTCAGAAAGAAAGAGATCACCAACCTCTGTGGGAAAGAAGGTTTCTATTTCTGCAACCTCGAGCTGTTGATACTGGTTTTGGGAAAGAAGGTTTCTATTTCTGCAAAATTGTTTCGTTTCTTTGATGGGTTTTTGATAGGAATGTAGTGGAGTTTGAGGGATTGAATGAAGTATGGAACTGAATTTGAGTTCACAGGCAGGGGATACTGCTGCTAGGCAGCATGTGACAATGGAGGATGTCAAATACACAGAAGCCCCCACCCCGTTGTTTATTCCTCCTCCCCTCTCCCTTACGAACAAGGCTGTCCGTAAGCCATTTTTTATAAAAAAATATAACTTTCGGACAAGGGTGTCTGGGAATGGTTCTCGGACAGTCTTGTCCGGAAGTTATATTTTTTTATAAAAAATGGCTTACGGACAAGGCTGTCCGGAATGGTCCCCGGACACCCTTGTTCTGTAAACCATTTTTTATAAAAAAAATATAACTTCCGGACAAGGCTGTCTAGGAACCATTCCCGAACACCCTTGTCCGTAACCAATTAACTGAAGGGCAGATTTGAGTTTTACAAAATTTCAAAAAAATATGGGGGGTGGGAATAGCAAAAATGCGGTGCGAAAAGTAAAGGCCCCAGTTCTTTTTTTTTTAAATGTCTGCATCTGAGCCGTCCGATCTTTATCGGACGATCTAAGTTTACTAACTGCGTGACTGCACCAAAATGGTGATTACAACAAATCCAATTTTGGTGGGGTGGGGTAGTGGCGAAGAGAAGGAGTAAGGGTTTAGGGTTTAAGATTTCTCATGATTGATTTGAACATTATGAAACGAGGGAATAAAAAGATATTTTAGAAGAATGATCCATTACATTACATTTCTTTATTACAAGTCTTGTTCCATGAGGTTTATGGAGATGAACGCCCTAACTATTAAATAAATGTGTTAAAAAACAATTATTAGATGTTTGTATAAAACTTAAGTATAATTATTAAACTCATATATACTATATTATATCTAATTTATTTTATTTATAGTTACCTCAAGAATTTGTCTTCCTTTTGAAAAATTATATATAAATTTGATAAGATTTAATTTGTTGACTATAGTTAAGTTTTGAATACTTCATTATGATCATTTCATAACTTTGACACCTGTGCTTTTTTTCTCTCTCTATATATATATATAATTTATGTATAATTCGTCTTGTATTAAATAATAAAAGAACTGGTATAATAATCCTATGACAGATTTTCTGGCTGTGATGTATTATCATCCTATCCACCAGAATTGCTCTCAAATCAAATGGTGGACAGTTTTAGGCTGGAAATCTCAAATTAACATACACCAGAAATTAAAAATGTTTGGACATCATTCAGCAAAAGAAAAAAAAAAAGATTTATTTATGACATAAAAGCCCAATGAAAAAAACTCATTAGAATTGAAGACTACTTGTTATTGTTACGGGCTGAAGAACAAGTTCAGCTTCAATTCAAATCAATGGGGAAAATGAAACCCATTTTATCATCACCAGCTCACACTGAGAGGTTATTGGTCCCATGGCGCAGCCGTTGGAATCCTCCATCAACGTCCTTCCATCATTCTCATGCTTCTTCTTCTCTTTCCTTCCCAGCCAAGGCCATGTCTCTGTCCCAACAAGCGTCCATTCATCAGCCCCCACAATCTAACGTCCATTCCAAAACTCTAGGTAATACAACAAAAAGAAGTTGCTTATCATTATTTAAAAACACAAAAAGAAGTTGCTTTTTATTTTCTAAAATTAAAAGTGAGAACTTTATTGTTTATTATTGATATAACTACAGTCTATTGTGTAACCCAAAATAAAAGACAGTCTATTCTATTGTACTTGTTTGGTAGAGGCAAATTCAAAGGGAAGGTGAATGAGTGAGTAGCCACTAGCCAGACACAGTTTTCCTTTGCTTCTTCTAATTTATAGCCCTTTGTTATGACTTATGAGTTATGACTCTGAATAATCGATGATTGTTACTGATATCAGAAGAAGCAATGGAATTGGAGAGTACATCAGAGTTGGTACCGTTCCCCTTGTTGATGAATAGCACCAATTACACAGCATGCACCATTCCTTGGAGGTTCCCTACCGATGATCCACGCATCCCCACTCCCACTGAGCTATCTTGGATTTATCTCCTACTCAACATTATCCCCTCCTTCAAGTATGTTATATTTTTTTCTCAATACAAATATGGGGTGTGGTTCAAATTTCTTCATTCATAGCTTATCTTAATCTTTTGTTAGAAAAACAGGAATCCATGGGGTGTGGTTCAAATTTCTGTCTTCCTGAAAAAAAAAAAAAATTAGCTTTTTTCTTTTGAGAAATGATTTTCAATGTGTGGTTCACAATTCTCTTACAGAAATTCATATCTTGCATGCCCTTTTGATAGTAATTAATGGCTTATTTGACTCATTCTATCCCTTAACGCAAATAAAAAGAAATAAAAAAAGTATTTTTACTTTGGCTAAGGATGAAGAACATTGATGTGGCTTCAGCATTACCACTATTTCATTTGGTAGCTTTGGAATAGTAGGACAAGTGGTGCACGACCCCAAACAAAAAGTCAGCCTTTGTTATGTAGGGAGGAGTAGGTTTAAGAAGCAATATAAACCTCTTCTGAGTAATGGGATTTTGTAACTTTGGTATAGATGAGTGGTTGGTAAACATTTACCAATATATTGTCTCACTGTCATCAATATTGAAAATTGGACATGCAAATTAACACTGAAGTTTACAACAAACAAATGTTTCAATTGATGGTTATCATTATAAGAAGATATAAGAAGTCATTCAAGAACCTTTTCTACCAAGATGCTTTTAGAATAATTTATTCTGGATATAGTATTTATGACTACTAACTGGTCAAAAGTTTGATCTTATTCTTATTACAATTATTCTTCTAATAAAATATAAAAATTATATCAAGTTCTTTATAGAAGTTTTTAAATCAAACAATAATATTTGAAATTTTTAACATGAAGTAACATCTATTGAAAAATGTTGTTGAATTAGAAAAAAATTGCATGTCATTATTTGAGTTGTGAACTTGATGGAAAAAGTATCAGAAATTTGATCTAAATTTATCCTTAAAAAAAGTTAAATTTCAGGCAGAGTAAACTGAGTTTGGGCATCATCATCCACATTTCAATTCCAAAGTGTTTCATAACAAAATTTTAAAAGCACAACATGATTTTTGCATCTAATTAGTAATTACAGTAAGTAGAAGCAACTCGTTAAAAGCAATATTAAGGTAGCCATTACCTGTTTTAAATGAAATGTGGTTCTTAATTTATTGGAAGGATTCTATTATTTCAACGTTACTTTGTCTTTGTTTGCATCAATTTTTACATTTGATTTTGGTACAGGAAGCGTGCTGAGAGTGATGCTTCTGTTCCTGATGCTGCAAATAAAGCTGAAAAATTTGCTCAAAGGTGGTTTCTTACTACTTGTCTCTTCCTTTTTTGTCCACTTCAAGAGGTTTTTTGCATGAGAAACCTATGCTTTTGGTTTTAATAACAACATCAGCATATTTTGAAAATTAGAAAGGCATAACATTTCTTATGGGCTTGTACAGTCCTTTATCCTTCTCTTGATATATTTTTTAATTTTTACAATACCTAAATTCAAGCAATTCAAATTGTTGTTTATTGCAATGTTGCATCTTCTGTTGATGCATTTTTTGCAAAAGGTATGCTAAAATCCTTGAAGATTTGAAGAAAGATCCTGCAAGTCAAGGAGGGCCTCTTGATATCATTGTATGTTTGTTAGCTGAAGTTGATGCAAATTTGTCTCAACAACCCCACCCCAAAAAAAGAAAAGAAAATAAGAAAACATAAAATGTTTGGTATATGTCTGATTTCCCCCCTTCTGTGTTTTCCTTTATTTCTCCTCTCTTTTTTATTGTTTTTTTTTTTGGGGGGGGGGGGGGGTTGTTTGGTTCTAGCTTCTATGCAGTCTTCGTGAGCAAGTCCTTAGAGAACTGGGATTCAAAGATATCTTCAAGAAAGTCAAGGTAAGTTTAACTAAAATTCTGGGGTTCTTTTTGCCAAATGCTAATACTATTCAGCTAAAATGTGGAATAAAAGCATGTGCATATCTGATTATAGAGGTTGAAGTAATGTACTCCCTTTGTTCCTTTTTATAAGGCACCTTTTAGAAATTTTATGTTCCTTTTTATAAGTCACTTTACAATTTGAAGGAATCATTTATTACTATTTTCCTTACTTTCCCTTATTAACTTTTATATCTTTCCAACTATCAAATAATAGTGGAGTTAGTTAATGATATTAAATAAGGGTAAAACTAGAAAGTTAAACTATTTTTTTTTTAAATCCCAATAAAATTAACTAGCTTTAACTACTTTTATTTTTTTGTGTGTTTCGGTTTAAGTGTGTCTCATAAAAAGGAACGGAGAGAGTAACATCTTGCATGATGGAATATAGGGAAATTTAATTGCACTCTTTTCACTATGATGTTTGCTAGAGGGCTAATTTTTCTTAGCCAAAATTGAAGAAATTTAACATTGTTAATGTTTAATTTCAATAAGAGAGGGGGTGGCAGGGTGGAATCATATCTTGGCTATCAATGAACCATGTAGTTTTGTTTTGCCTTAGATTTAAGTCCTCTCTGATTGAATACAACAGGGTGAAGAGAATGAAAAGGCTATCTCCCTATTTGAGAATGTTGTTCGTCTTAATGATGCCATTGAAGATGAAGGCAAGCGACTTGAGAATTTAGTCAGAGGAATTTTTGCAGGGAATGTATTTGACCTTGGTTCTGCCCAGGTAGGTTGATTTTCTATATGTAATTTTGGTCACTAGTGTAGTGATAGCTAACAATTGATTAAAGAAATGAACTTAATCTCAATAAAATAATTCCCACAAAATGTGAATGAGCTCAGTTAAGAAATTAACTGAACTGTATGCAGAGTTGATTCAATACTCAAGGGCTATAAACTTACATATCAATAATAAAATTATATAAAAATGACTTATACTGCCATGATAGACATTGAGTAAAGGTTCCAGAGAGGGAAGAAGAAAGTTCAAAGAGAAGGAGGAAAATATCCAGAGAGAAGAAAGGAATTCTTTCGCAGTATTTTCTTGCTCAGTTCTTTTTCCCTTCTGCCTGTGCCTAAAATCCTTTTGTTAGAAATCTTGCTTCTGGTGCTTTCAGTTGTAGCAAACTGATATGAGTCAGCAATTATGATCTCACATGCCCGCAACTGAATTATCTCATTCAGCTTCTGACCTGACACCTGATTCAGCTTCATTCATTACATGTGGATAAAACCACAAGTATTGGAAGCTGGAACAAACTGGAATGCCCTACTTGTTCATGCAAAGCACAGGTCTTGCTTGATGTTCCGTGTTACAGTACCAACCCCCTTATTACTCCACTTTCCCATTGTCTGGTCTGGTTTAGTTCCTGTATAGTATCAGAGCAAATGGCGTGGCTTTTAGAATGTTATGAATTATGATCCTTCACTACTCTCAATTGGCATCTGGTAGTACTCTTGGATAAATATTAGTGGCATTTATCTATGTGTACCTGACAATTTGCATGGGAATCTTACTTCAAATCAAATATATTTGCCTACTTGTAGATGAAGACAGTCTTTTGTTATTATTTATTAGAAATTAGAATCATGTCAGAATTTTGAGGATTATAAGTAAAAGACTCTTGATGGAAGATGAAAATCATTTCTTATTGATGAAATCAGAGTAATGACTCTTAAATACAAGAGAAAGGAAACTGAATTAACAGCTAACAGAATACAAAACTAACTAAAACAAACTAACAGAAAACTGAAACTGTTACTAACAGTTATTCAAACTACTCAAACCGTATTATTGTTCAATAATAAGTTTATAACTCATTGTAGTTTATAGATGACCTTTTTCTTCCCTTGATTTCTTGAAGCTTGCAGAGGTTTTCTCTAGGGATGGAATGTCCTTTTCAGCTACTTGCGAAAATCTTGTCCCTCGACCTTGGATTATTGATGACCTCGATGCTTTTAAAATGACGTGGAGCAAGAAGTCATGGAAGAAGGAAAGTGTCCTATGGCTATAGAAATATACAAAGTTTATGATGCATTTTATGTTTTCTGGCATATTTGGTGCAGGTTAGTGTCCTAATCAATTTGTCTATCATGACAGGTTATAATATTTGTTGATAACTCCGGTGCAGATATCATTTTGGGTATTTTGCCATTTGCAAGGGAGCTCCTTCAGCGTGGGAGTCAGGTATGCAGACATTTTGTTTCTCCTTCAGCTGTGTTTTTTGTTCTAGCAGTTTAAAACCCATAACTAATTTTTGTCATATGTTGTCTGTCTTTCTCATGTTTATTTTTTGTTTTCAAAACAAGGAAAGGATGAGGAGGATAGTGGTACTGTGGTAGCATTTTTATTATTGACCACAATAGATCAATGAGTTGAAATGCTTGGAATATTTTTTTTTATTGTAAGGAATTTAGAGGAACTACAGGTTTTGTTAATTTATTTTAGGTACTTTAATTGGATTCACGGAACTGTTCTTTGTGAATGACATGATTTATTATTAGGACTGCCTTGTTTTAGGAGTAGTAGTATTTGTCCATTTTAAAGATTTGTGTGAAATTGAACTTGCTTTTCATGTACATATGGCTATCTGCTTCAGCATATTTTATGTGATCCTCTTTTGAATGCAGGTTGTTTTGGCTGCTAATGACTTGCCTTCCATCAATGATGTGACTTACTCTGAGCTAATAGAAATCATATCAGCGGTAACGAAAATAGGTTTGGTAAATTTTGGTATGACCAAGTCACCAAGCTAATCCTAACTATGTCATGTTGGTGGTGCCAGCTGAAGGATGAAGAAGGATGTCTCATGGGTGTCAGTACTTCAAATCTTTTAATTGTCAACTCTGGAAATGATTTACCTGTAAGAAAATCAGAACTAAGAAGTATTTTTTATTACATTAAGAAAATTCTGGTTTCTATATAGTTTTTTGCCTATATTGTCAGATTGTTGACTTGTGTGATGATTACATGTTTCTTTGTTGTTTTGTTCAATGGATGGCAGGTTATTGATCTTACAAGGGTGTCACAGGAGCTTGCTTGCCTTGCCAATGATGCAGATCTTGTAATATTAGAAGGGATGGTAAGTTCTTCCTTTCACATTACATCTTTTCTGTTGGTTTGGACAAGTTGCATGCTCCTACAGTTGTGTTGGCACTATTGTTTGGTTCTTACTTTCTTCAGTTCTTTCTCCAATGAGGCCTCTACACTTATCCACTGAGCTTTGTCACAGATTGGTGCCTCATAAAGTTAAACACTGACCTGTTTCTTTTGATAGGGTCGTGGAATAGAAACAAATCTCTATGCTCAATTTAAATGTGATTCCCTCAATATTGCTATGGTAATGCATTTTATCATTTTTATACTTGCTTCTTAACATATGAAAATTTGAATTCCGATGATGCTATTATTCCTTCTTATATTTCTTTCTTGCCTTTTTTCTTACAGGTCAAACATCTTGAGGTTGCAGAATTTCTTGGGTCACGTATGTATGACTGCGTCATCAAATTCAATGAAGTTTAGAGCTCTATCTACCTCAACTGAAATTAGTCAGGTTGCAATGAAGCTTCTAGATATGGAGAATCTCACACACACAAACAAAAAATTACATGTCTTATTGAGACCCCTGTTTATAGATGTGGAGAGGTCAATATGAATGTCTTGGTCTCATACTCCCAAAGAAGTGATATAGTTGTTACAATATTCAGTTTCTCTAATTTCAATAAAATTTATAATTATTATAAAGCAAGTTTCTCTAAACTCTAAAGTGGATCTAGAAGGCATCTAAGTCATCTTTAAAAGAGAAGGGCTACCAACACTCTCTAACACACCATTCTCAACACTTCCCGTGATTAATTTAAATTCACACGGATCCTATCAAATTATTTGGGTCTCACTCTTAATGTGATGAAATCCACGTGACTTTCAAATTTCAATCAATCACAAGAAATGTGCGAGGAAGAGTGTCACATAACATAATGTATTTTTTTATGTATTTTTTCACCTCTATGCAGAAAAGAATATTTTATTGTTTTCATTGTTATATATAACTTAAAAAATAGGAAATAAAGTAAAACTAAGATGATATATTTATAATTATTAATAAAAATAAAAAAATTAATTAAAGCAACAAGCTCTAAGATTTCCTCATTCTCAAACTTGTAATAGTGGATCAATTGGTATTCATTGATATGAAGATATGATTTACCAGCATGTGTAGTGATCATATTTGTTTCCATAAGATACAAGAGAGATTTACATCTGTGGAAAACTAATCAAACTGGAAAAGAAGACAAATGATTTATAGTGCGCGTGCTTTAATAAACAGGATGAGACGTATTCCATAAGAGAATGGATTCGTATATATGGCTATGATTAAAGCAAGATTCTGCTTTCTTATTTTAGGTGGAAATTTTCTTTCCCAGGCCTTTGGGTAATGGAAGTAGGATTTAAACTTGGGTTTTGCAAAGCTCAAGTATAATTTACCCAAATATTAGAAATTTGGGTAAAATATATTTTCTGTCTCTATATTTTTTTGTCAACCTTAATTTTCGTCTTTAACTTTTAAAAATTTTGTTTTATATCCCTATATTTTTAAAACACTTTAATCATGGACCCTTAAGTTAATTAATATTCAATTGCTTAATAAATGAACTCCACGTCCACACTCAACACTAAATGATAATGTAAAAATCTATTAAAATAAAGCTAATTAACATTAGAGATTATGGTTAAGGTGTTTTAAAAGTATAGAAATATAAAACAAAAGTTTTAAAAGTTGAGAACAAAGAATAAAGTTGACAAAAAATATACATCAAACATATTTTACCCTAGGAATTTTTAAAATCTATTGCACTTAAACTACCTGATTTTCATTTGGGAGATTTAATTTTGATATACATAAAGATGATTTTGAGACGATTTTTAGTGTTTTTGTTTGAGGCTATATGTGTCTTGGTAGCTACGTTTTTTGAGTATTTATAAAAATATCATAGCGGGTGTATGTTTCATGAATCAATTATTTTAAAAGCTCAAGTTATTGGGTGAAAGACACATTAATAATTTTATATTATATATTTCTAACACACCTTCATGCAAGAGTCATTTGGGCTTGAAGCGTGGACAATGCACATGTTCACTTATCTTGTGTGTTGAAATTAATCTTTTTATTGGAATAATGGGAGGTAAGGATCGAATCCTTGATCAATTGGTCATAAAGACTCTGATATCATATCATGAACCAACTATTCAAAAGCTTAATTTATTAAGTGAATGACACATTAATCATTTTATATTATGTAATTTGTTTTCATAAACTATATATGCCAGCATGCTCTCTTTTCCACCTTAGCCGTGAATATCTCCCCAATTTTTTTTTATTGTTGTGAGATTGATTATTTGGATATTGTGGTGCAAGATAAGACAAGATGTTATGTATGGCATGCAATATATTAACACGAAAGAATCGATCACGAATTGCATGGTATACTATTATGAAAGGGAAAAATAGTAAAACAGAAAGAGTGCTTTGCATGCCTTTAATATATAACAGAATTGGAATAGGCACATGTTATTGTTTTGTGCAATTTTTTTGCGTAAAATGCTTGCTCCAGAAAATTCTCTATCATTGATTAAAGGCTATACTCTAATAAATTTTAGACACATACGTAACTTTAAAATTGATAGTGGAGATTTTCCTCCTGTCGTTCTATGAACGTGCTAGAATTTCTCCGAAAATAATATGCATATGGCATAAAGCTTGTGATATATATCCTAATTAAAATTTTATATATTTGAAGTTGGTCCATCTACTTCAGAGAAAATTTGTCAATGAATTTTGAATAATTAATAATAACATTAGATACCCATATATATTTGCCATGAATGAAAAACTGGGATGACGATAGCAAAGGATGTAATTCCTGTTAATTGGCAAGTAGTAAGTGGCCCGTGGTTAAATTGATGGTATGATTTATGTTAGCTATCATAAATATTTATATATTAAGAGAATATATTTTAATATAATAATAGAAAAGAAAATTAATGTATGAGAAAAAAAAATGATAAGAGCAAGACTGTCTCCCGTGGTTTATTAAAAAATTACTCTTATAATAAAACAAATTATAGGAATGAATAATTAGTGAAAAAAGAAAACGGCATGATTAAGACTGCCGCTCGTGGAGGATTCTCGTGGTTAAAAAAACACTATAATAGAAGCTAAATAAATAGAGATATAATTTTGATAAAAAAATAAAAAGAAAGTAAAAAAGGACAATAAAAAAAGAAAATTAATGTGTGAGAAAAATTAAATGGTAGGAACAGGAATATTTCCCGTGGACAATACACTCAGTTCATAAAAAAATTCTTTTATAATGAAACATATTAATAAAAATGAATAATGAGAGAAAAAATTTTAATATCATACTAAAAAAAGAAAAAGAAAGTGAGATAAAAAAATAAAAGAAAAAACAAAATGACAGGATTAAGACCGCCTCCCGTGGAGGATTCCCGTGATTCATAAAAGCTAAATAAATATAAATATAATTTTGATAAAAATATAAAAAAAGTAAAAAGTATAATAAAAAAGAAAATTAATGTGTGATAAAAAAAAATGGTAGGAGCAAAAGTGTCTCCTATTGAGAATACACACGGTTCATAAACAATTTTTTTTTTGTAATGAAACATATTAATAAAAACGAATAATGGGAGAAAATATTTTAATATCATAATAAAAAAGAAAATGAAAGTGAGGTAAAAAAATAAAAGAAAAAAAATGACAGGATTAAGACTGTCTCCCGTGGAGGATTCTTGTGATTCATAAAAAATACTACAATAGAAACTAAATAAATGGAGATATTATTTTGATAAAAAATAAAAAGAAAGTAAAAAGGTAAAGAAAAAAGAAAAATAATGTGTGTGAAAAAATAAAATGGTAGGAACAGGACTGTCTCCCGTGGAGAATACCCACCGTTCATAAAAAAAAATCTTGTGTAGTGAAACATATTAATAAAAACGTATAATGAAAAAAATATTTTAATATCATAATAAAAAAAATGAAAGTGAAATAAAAAAAAATAAAAGAAAATAGAAAACGACTGGATTAAGACTGCCTCCCGTGGAGGATTCCCGTGATTCATAAAAAAACACTGCAATAGAAGCTAAATAAATGGATATATTATTTTGTTAAAAAAATAAAAAGAAAGTAAAAAGGATAATAAAAAAAGAAAATAGTTGGAACAGGACTATCTACCGTGAAAAATACTTGCAATTCATAAAAAAAATTCTTTTATAATAAAACATATTAACAAAAACGAATAATGAGAGGAAATATTTTAATATCATAATAAAAAAAGGAAATAAAAGTGAGATAAAAAAATAAAAGAAAAAAGAAAATGACAGGATTAATTAAGACTGCCTCTCGTGGAGGATTCATTTGATTCATAAAGAAAACACTACAATAGAAGCTAAATAAATGGAGATATAATTTTGATAAAAAAATAAAAAGAAAGTAAAAAGGATAATAAAAAAAGAAAACTAATGTGTGAGAAAAAATAAAATGGTAGGAACAGGACTGTCTCCCGTGGAGAATACCCGCAATTCATATTAAATTTCTTTTATAATGAAACATATTAATAAAAACGAATAATGAGAGAAAATATTTTAATATCGTACTAAAAAAAGAAAATAAAAATGAGATAAAAAATAAAAGAAAAAAGGAAAATGACAAGATTAAGACCACCTCCCGTGGAGGATTCCCGTGATTCCTAAAATTTTGTTAAAAAATGGAAAGAAAGTAAAAAGGATGATACGGTTTTTGTCATCGTCCATTTCTGTTTTTTTATTACATAAAAACACACATTAGGAAATATAATAAATGTGTTGATTTACATTAAATGTAATATAATAATAATAATGATAATGATAATAATAGTAATAATAATAATAATAATAATAATAATAATAAAAAGAAAATTAATGTCTGAAAAAAATAAAATGCTAGGAACAGGAGTGTCTCCCGTGGAGAATACCGGCAGTTCATTATAAAAAAGTTCTTTTATAATGAAACATATTAATAAAAATGAATAATGAGAGAAAATATATTATTATCATAATAAAAAAGAAAATGAAAGTGAGATAAAAAAATAAAAGAAAAAAGAAAACGACATGACGTGGAGGATACCCGTGATTAATAAAAAAACACTACAATAGAAGCTAAATAAATGGAGATATATTTTTGATAAAAAAATTAAAAAGAAAGTAAAAAGGATGATGTGATGTTTTTGAGAGAAAAAAATAAAATGGTAGGAACAGGACTGTATCTCGTGGAGAATACACGCAGTTCGTAAAAAAATTCTTTTATAATAAAACATATTAATAAAAACGAATAATGAAAGAAATATTTTAATATCATAATAAAAAAGAAAATGAAAGTGAGATAAAAAATAAAAGAAAAAGAAAATGACAGGATTAGAAAATATTTATAAAAACGAATAATGAGAGAAAATATTTTAATATCATAATAAAAAAAGAAAATGAAAGTGGGATAAAAAATAAAAGAAAAAAGAAAACGACAGGATTAAGACTGTCTCTCGTTGAGGATACCCAAGATTCATAAGAAAAACACTACAATAGAAGCTAAATAAATGGAGATATAATTTTGATAAAAAATAAAAAATAAATAAAAAGGATGATTTGATGTTTTTGGGAGAAAAAATAAAATGGTAGGAACAGGACCGTCTCCCGTGGAGAATACCCGCAGTTCGTAAAAAAAAATCTTTTATAATGAAACATAATAAAAATTGTTAATTAGAGAAAATATTTTAATATCATAATAAAAAAAATGAAAGTGAGATAAATAATAAAAGGAAAAAGAAAACGACAGGATTGAGACCGCCTCCCGTGGAGGATACCCAGGATTCATAAAAAAAAATACTACAATAGAAGCTAAATAAATAGGGATATAATTTTGATAAAAAAATAAAAAGGATAATGTGATGTTTTTGGGAGAAAAAATAAAATGGTAGGAACAAGACTGTCTCCCGTGGAGAATACCCGCAGTCGATAAAAAAATTTCTTTTATAAAGAAACATATTAATAAAAACAAATAATGAGAGAAAATATTTTAATATCGTAATAAAAAAATAAAAAAGAATAAAAAATAAAGAAAAAAGAAAACGACGGGATAAAGACTGTCTCCCGTGGAGGATATATGTGATTCATAAAAAAAACACTACATTAGAAACTAAATAAATTGAGATATAATTTTGATAAAAAAATTAAAAAGAAAGTAAAAATGATGATGTGGTTTTTAGCCGGGAAAGAAATTGATTCAGAAGATGACATGTGACAAGTAGGAGTTTTATTTTCCTATAGTATATTAGATTAGTAATATTATAAGAAGAAAACAAAAAAAATAAAAAGAAATTAAAGAGGAAAAAACGTTAAAATAAAAACAGAAGTACGAAAATGAAAAAAAAAAAAAGAAATGAAAAAGAAAAGAACAAAAGTTTGGGCGGGAATTTTTTTCCTGGATGCTTGACACGTGTCCGAGGATATAAACAACTTTAATTATAGTAAATTGATTGATTGATTGATGATTATAATTTTTATACATCAGTAACTTTCACTTGGCATGCAATGACGATAAGTTATCGTAGAATTGATTAATGCCACTTTAATTAGAGTAAACCATCAAAATGGTCCCCGAAAGATACGGAGTCGGTCAAGTTGGTCCCTGAAAAGAAATAAAATTGTAAATTAGTCCCTGACAGATACAAACATCAATCAATTTAGTCATTTTGTTAACTTCCGTCAGTTAGACTTAACAAAGACGCTGACGTGGCACGTTAACTGCCCAGTCAGCATGAAAGATGGAAAGTCTTCAAAATGGTCCCTATATGTCAAAGTCTGACGTGGCTCTCATGAAAGATTAAAATCCTTCAAAATAGTCCCCGGATATAATTCCCTTCAAAATAGTCTCTTTCCTTTCCAACCCCGTTCCCACCCCCTTCATGGGGTTTACTTGGATGATACAAAGGTGTTTAGGTCCATCAAGGCTGCAAGAAAATTGGTCGAAGGGAGTGAAAGAGAACAATATGGGAAATTATGGGACTACTCTCATGAGCTCCTAAGAAGTAATCTTGGCTCAACAGTTAAGCTAGATGTTATACCAATACCTGATGCACCACCTCAATTTGAGAGATTTTATGTTTGTCTGGATGGATGTAAGAAAGGATTTCTTGCAGGGTGCAGGCCCTTAATTGGTTTGGATGGCTGCTTCCTGAAGGGCTATTTTGGGGGACAACTTCTATCTGTTGTAGGAC
This sequence comes from Sesbania bispinosa, assembly GCA_026901365.1. Classification (NCBI taxonomy): domain Eukaryota; kingdom Viridiplantae; phylum Streptophyta; class Magnoliopsida; order Fabales; family Fabaceae; genus Sesbania; species Sesbania bispinosa. The sequence continues at coordinate 314,453 of QLOH01000803.1, read as the reverse complement.
AGGATGCTAACAATCACATTTTGTGATAGCATATGCCATTGTTGATGTGGAGAATAAGGAAAATTGGAAATGGTTCCTTACTCTGTTACATGAAGACCTAGGAGACTACATCCAAAACCAGTGGAACTTTATTTCAGATATGCAAAAGGTATACTGTTTTTGCATTTTATTTTACGTGCATGTGCTTATGGCAATGTTTTGCATGTTTATTTGCCACTGTTTTGCATTTTACCTGCTATGCAAGTCTCCTGTGGTGTAATATAACTTGTGGATAGGTTTAGGGACTTATTTGATAAGTGATTAGTTCTTATAGGGACTTATTTGATAATTGGTTAGTTGTTATAGGGACTAATTTGGTAGTAAGTTGTTAGTTACAGGGACCAATATGATTTTGTAAATTATGATTGAATGGACTGTCATGGTATCTTTTACTTTGATACAGGGGTTGATTCCTACCATGCAGGAAGTAATGCCAGGGGTGGCTCATAGGTATTGTGTTATGCACCTGTGGAGGAATTTCATTAAGCAATGCAAAGATAAGGATTTAAGGACAATTGTTTGGGAGTGTGCAAGGTCAACTACTCCGGCACAATTTATAGCCAATATGGAAAGATGCAAGAGGAAGGATGAGAAAGCTTGGGCATATCTTGACAAGTGGCCAAAGGAAGCATGGACCAAGGCATACTTCAGTGAATATCCTAAGGCAGATAACATATGCAATAATACATGTGAGGTATTTAATGCAAAAATTGTCAAATTTAGGGGCAAACCAATCTTGACTTTAGCTGAGGAAATCAGGTGTTATGTAATGAAGACAATGGCTAACAACAAGCTAAAGTTAGCTGCTCACAGAGGACAGTTGGCCCCAATGCAGCAAAGTAGACTAGATAAAGAGAAAAAGGAAAGCAACAACTGGACACCAGTGTGGTCAGGTGATAGTGATGGAAATAGATATGAAGTGCAACAATGGTTGGCCAAAGTTGATGTCAATTTAAGTGCTCAAATTTGCACCTGTAGGTACTGGCAACTAACAGGTAAATTACTTGTACTTATATGTTTATAACCCATTAATTCTATTAAGATATGTAATCAGATTCCATTTTTTGTTTTAGGAAATCCTGGCATGCATGTTGTTGCAGCTATTGCTTACAAGAATCAGAAACCAGAGGATTATTGTCATGGATGGCTGACAATGGGTTCCTATAATGCTACCTACCAATATTTTGTGAAGCCCACCCAAGGAGAGCAGTATTGGACCCAGACCAATTATGGCAAGCCTACTCCACCTCCCATCAAAAGAGCTCCTAGCAGACCCAAAAAACAAAGGAGGAAAGATGGCAATGAGTAAGCTGTGCAGAACAGTAAATTAAAGAGATCTTACCCTCAATGCATCTGCTCTAGGTGTGGAAACCAAAATCACAATGTTAGAAATTGTCACAATCATGGTTGCATCCCTAAACCTAGAGGATGGAAGCCATCTCAGCCTACAACACAGGAAACTCAAGGAACCCAAACTCCATCAGATTCTGCTGCAAGTGCACAGGGGCCTCAATCTGAAATTGACATTTCCCAATCACAACCAACTCCACAACTTGACCTCTCACAGAATGACAACAACTCTCAGGTAATTTCTAACTCTATTTAGTTGAGAATTGTAATTGAAATTGCTATATAATGAACTTTTCATTTTGCAGCAACTTGGTCATCCTAGTCTCACACCCACAGCTGACACAACCAGAACTCAACCTCTAACTATGACCATGGGGGTAATACTGTGACCAAACAACAATGTTTCCAAAATTTCAAACTGGTTTTTGAAATTTCATATTTCTAACAGCAGGTTTTTTTTTTGCTTGTAGGCACCATATAGACCACCTGCCTTTCCACCACATTCAGCTGCCAGACCACAAGTTGCAACACAACCAGCCAATCTTCGTTATAGGCCTCCACCTGTTAGAGGTGTAACAAGGCAGCCACTTCCAACTGCATCACCTACCTCTGCTGCTAATCCATTGGGCACTAACATGACATTCATGCCAACTCCAGGATATAGGGCTCCACCACCACCAAATCCATGAGAGCTGAAATAGTCCTTTTTTTGTTTAGGCTTCAAAGCATTATTGACTGCACAATTTAGGTGCTTGGATTCTTTTTTGAAATTATGTAATAGCTCATGCTACTGGTTTATGCTACTACAAATTATGTAATAGTTTAGGTGTTTGGATCTTTTTTGAGAAATTATGTAACTGCAGAATACACACTGCAGGGATTATGGTCTTTATTTCATTTTGTACATGCAGCACACAAATTGCTTGGATTTACACATGGCCTATGTTTTTATAGATCTATTCATTTAAGTTTTGCAAGAAACCTTGACTTTATTTCTATTAAATATGCTACTACAGCAATGCTCATTCATGACAAGTGCAGTTAATTAACACCTAAACCAAATGAAAAACAATTTTAACAAAGTCAGAGCCAAAGCACCAAAGATAGCCAAATGCTAATTTCATTGCCATTCATATCATTACAATCAAAAACCAAGAACAGCAGTACATGGAATGGTTGCATTATACTGCACTACAACCATTTACACATTAAAACAAAAAAAAGCACTAACAGCATCATGAAAACTACATGGACAATACTAAGAACTTTGAACCCCATCCTTAATCCCTTCACCTCAATTTGCAAATTGTCAATCTTTCTTAAAAGCTTAATTTTCCAAAATTCATCCTTTGTAGCTCTATTTCCATCACTTGAAATCATATCACTTTCTTCATCAACCCACGAAAAGTACCCGCATCTCAGAAGATCATCCTGCAAAATTTCCGATTTAAGGTAGGACCAATAGGTGGGAGAAATTGTATCTAAGTTGGTTTACAACTTAATAAAAGCAATGAGTAGGCTACAATTTACCTTTGCCAGTGCACAGGTGTAGAATGCTCTACCAGGATTTCTTTGTGTCTTGGAGGTGCGAAGCGCAGCTTTCCTCCCACAGTTGCAGAATCGTATGGGTCTTCCACTTCCTCCACCACTATTAACTCCCCTCAATCTCGTTGTACTATTAGATTCATCATCAAATTGTGATTGAGAGCTTCTTCCAGCCATTTTTGCGCAGAAAACTAGGGTTTAGCCCAAAAAATTGGGGAAGGTAACAATGGGGGAAATGTTGATTTCAGGAAAGATAAATGTTTTCCCTACTTTCAATTTGGTCCTTGTATTTTGCCCAAAGGTTCAATTTAGTCCTTCTCCTTCAACTGTGGTACATGTAGACTGCCAGCGTGGACTTTAACGTGCAACCTATGCACAACTAACGACGTTAATTGACTCCCCTTAACAGAAGGACTAACGTGAAGGGAGGTTTGCAGTTTCAGGGTTTTTTTTTTTAATTTCTGCCCATTCATGGACTAATATGACAGCGACTAACAGTTTCAGGGACTGAAATGACGTTTTACTCCTTTTTTTAAATATTCCAGTGTGAAGTCTATTAATCAGTTTGAGCATTCAAACCTGACTCAAAGACTTAATATCTTTTAGTTTTAATGATTAACAAATAAGAGTATAATAAGAACAAATAAGATTATATAAACAGATTCTACTGAGAAAGGTATTGGTTTGCTGAATTGTGTTTCAGGTTGAAATATTCATTAGAACAAGAAGAAGATTTGATGAACAGAATCAGAATCAGAAGACAGGGATCAGAAGAACAAAAGCAGGATGTAATATAAAGGTTGTCTGAAGAACGCAACCCGTCTGAAGTGCTGAAGCCATCTGAAGTACGCAAGCCATCTGAAGACGTGAAGACCATCTGAAGACGTGAAGACCATCTGAAGACGTAAAGACTCGAAGAAATGAAGACAACATAAAGCAGTCTGAAGATTGAACTTATCTGAAGCAAAGAAGTTGTCTGAAGCAAAGAAGCTGTCTGAAGCAAAGAAGCTGTCTGAAGCAACGGAGCTGTCTGAAAGACTAGAAGCTATCTGAAGTGTCAATACTCGTCTGAAATATTAAAGCCGTCTGAGGTCCGACGTGGCACACTCACTGAAGACAACGAAGATTTTTTGCCCTCTGAAGTATGATGAAGAAAAGTCGTTCTCCACAAACACGCAACACTTTCAAAGCTTAAATTGGCAAAGTCACAGAGACCTTTCCTGGTACCTTTGAAGTTCATACACCACTGAGGAAATCTCTGCAACGCAGAAATTGCAGCAACAACGGTGGCAGCTTTATAGCAGCACCAACGTTGTACTTTGTCAGAATTGTCAGAACACCCAGAAGCGTGTCTCACAACGGATTGAATAGCATTCAATGCTATCTCTAAACGGTGGTATTACAACGAAAATATCATCATCACCAATCCGAAAGAAAGCACAAGAAAAGCTCAGGAGACTAAGCAGAAGCAACAAAGAGAAATGTTTGAATGAAATATTTTAATTCAAACATATTTTATCATCTGCAAGAAACAACCATTGAACAAGACATCACACCCAAAGAATATATGATGTCAGGAGCAAATAAAAAAAATGAGTATATACAGAATAAGCAAAAGGACAAATCCAACGGATACCTCCTCATATACACTCCTAAGAAAAGCAGAGGAAATCAGAAGTCAGCTGAAGAAAAGCAAAAGGATATCAAGAGAGAGAACATGCAAAATAATATCAAGAAAATCTCTCTAAAGAGCTCATCTACAGAAGTGTCAGAACAGGACTGTCTGAACACTTATTTGCTTAAGAAGAAGCAACCGTTTGAGACACTATTACATAACGGCTATATGAGCCACATCATCAACATCTCAACGATATTATGAATCATTTTCAAACGGCTCTATTCCAACAGAACATATAAATAGCCTCAAGGAAGAATTTGAAAAAGTTGAACTCATTCACTTGGTTCAATCAGTTGATTAAGATGTATCAGAAAAAACCTTATTGGTTGTTGACCATGCTTACTTGAATCAACCATGCTGCTGATCTATTGATCAGTTAGTCAAAATTGTAGTTGTTCAGTTGAACAACCAACCAGGCTGTGCTTAATCTCATATAAACCAAGAATGGTTTGAAGCTGCAAGTATGCCTTGGTTTTTCCAATGATACGGGTGAGAATGTAGCCCATGGAAATCAATGGCTGGAGAACAAGGCTCGAGCTTAAAGTAAGTATCTACCGAGCCAATTCTCAGAGGATGGTATTCCTCTTATCAGAGACAGGGATTGTACTTAAACTTATACACTTGTATCACTGTCTTAACCTTATACTTAGAATTCATTCATTGTACCCTGAGTAGTACTCAGTTAACCTCTAGTATAGGAAAATATTAAGTTTATGTTTCGTGGAAACTTAAACTTAGTTTAATTTGTAAACACTTTATGTGTCAGAGAGCCTAGAGAGACTTGGTGGAAGAAAGAATACTTAGTTGCAAAGCCTGGAGAGGCTAGACTGAAAAAGAATACTGCATATGTTGCTTGTAGAGGCAGTTGAAAATAAAGTAATACTTGTGTTGGCCTGAAGAGGCTGTGAATAATACTTGTATCTGTGGATTCAGATAGTGGAAAATCCAGTGGTGGTTTGCCTCTGGGACTGGATGTAGCTCACGGGTTTGTGGGTGAACCAGGATAAATTCGTTGGCTAAGTTTTCTTACCCTTATCTCTTATCAATTCTTTTTATACTAATCAAGGGGTCAGAATAATTAATCTGATATTTTATAAAGGCACAAAACATCTTTTAAAATTAGTTTTTACAAGCTGTCTGAAAACTTCAGACAGCCCCTTAAAAGCCTGTCTGAAATCTCTATGCCTAAGTTCTCTTTTTCTTAATCTCTGTATTTCCAGTTTTCATATTTATGTTGGGATTTGAAAAGTATTTTCTATAATAAACTTAACACAACTAATTCAATAAAATGATCTTTTATATGAATAAAACATGAGATGTCTCTTATATCATTTGAAGCTTTACAAAGAATGTTCCTTGAAGAACTTCTGAAATAAATTCTCTGAAGTAAGTCTGAAAGAGATCAGTTCAGAAATCAGGAACAGACTTCAGACAACCTCTAGTCGTCTGAAGTATTTCAGAAACCGTTCTGAAAATACTCCTTGTAATAATCTTCAGAAGATACTTTGAGGAGCCTCTGTTTAAAACAATCTTAAACTTTAGAAGAAACACTATTTTTCTTATCTTCCACATGTTTCAACTATCTCTGATCTTAAGACTTGTTTTTAACGGTGCCCATCTTCATGATTTAAATTAAAGATTTCCAAAAAACTATCAAAAAGTTTGAAACACTATTCAACCCCCCCTTCTAGTGTTTCATGTGGTTCTAACATCCAGACATTCCCTTTCCCATTTCACGGTTGTGCTTACACCTCTCATAATAAATATACTAATTTAATGCTCTCTCATGAGAGCATTAAATTAGTGTGGAAAGGAAAGGGATTATTTTGAAGAGGGAGGTGGAGGTGGAGGTGGAGGCGGAGGCGGAGGCGGAGGCGGTGAAGGGGGTGGGAACGGGGTTGGAAAGGAAAGAGACTATTTTGAAGAGAATTATATCCGGGGACTATTTTGAAGGATTTTAATATTTCATGAGAGTCACATCAGACTTTGACATACAGGAACCATTTTAAAGACTTTCCATCTTTTATGCTGACTGGGCAGTTAACGTGCCACGTCAGCGTCTTTGTTAAGTCTAACTGACGGAAGTTAACAAAAGGACTAAATTGATTGACGTTTGTATCTGTCAGGGACTAATTTACAATTTCGTTTCTTTCAGGACCAACTTGACCGACCCCATATCTTTCAGGCACCATTTTGATGGTTTACTCCTCTAATTATTATACTTACATTGCAAAGACAAATCCGGACCAGAATAGGAAAGAGGAAATATTGATTAAGTGTTTGAATTATTACATGTACCTCTCTTATGATAACAAATATGTGGACAATATTCAAAGGTGTTAAGGAAATAATAATAATTAAATAGGAGATTTTTATTATACAAATTATGGAGGATACATGTCTTACACCAAAATATATGTTTTAATATTTTTTTAAATTTCTTAATTGATGTTGTCAGGATACTTATTAACCTTCTCCATATTCAAAAAATATGATCCTTTAAGTGTTATAGTTTAGAAATTAAATTTTTTACTTCTATTCATTTATCATTTTAAAAGTTTAAAATAATATTAACTATTAACTTTTTAATTATATTATTATTTTTATCTAATTAACTAATAATAAAGAGAATTATATAGACATAACTCTTAGCTAGGACATATCATTGAAAGAGTAGAACACTTAGGTTCCATAAAAAAAGGTGGAACCAAAGAGAACAGAACGAAGCATTTCATTATTAATTTTTTATTGACAAAACTACCACCGACTCTCATAACCTTCTTCTCAAAATTGTCATTCCCCCACTGTCACCTAACACATTTTACCATCACCATTATCGCCGGGCACCCCACCGCCACCGCTACCACCACCACCACCACCGCTATCGCCGTCACCACCACCTTTGTTGCCGCCGCCACCACCTAACATATTTTACCACTACCATTGTCGCTTGGTACCATACACCACCACTGTCGTCATTGCCACCACCGTCGTCGTTGTCGCCACCACCACTGCAACTGCCATCGCCATTGATCACTACCATTACCACCTAACACCTTTTACAACCACCATTGTCGCTTGACACTCTACACCACCATTGTCGTTGCCACCACCACCGCCGCCACCGCCGCCCTACACTCCCTACTACCCCAGTTCAACACCCCATATTAAAATTGTCAATACTTAATTAAATAATAAATAGGATAATGATATATAATTGAACACATATCATAATGTTCTGTTCTGTAGCTACCAAACACAACACATAAAATATTGTTTGTCCCGTTACATTCTGTTCTGTTCTGTCCCGTTCTATTTCATCTCGTTCTATTCATTTACCAAACGCTACCTTATTATATTAATGAGATATTAGGTTATTAGAAAATTAAAAATAATTTTAATATAAATAAAAATTTATTAATTACAAATCTTACGTATAATTATGATAAATAACACGTATAAGAAAATGAATGTAATATATATGTTATTGTGTAATCATTGACAATATTCAAATAAACACATGATAATTATCTCCTTTAATTACTTTAATGATTTTAGATAACTATTGCACAAAGATATCTCTTAGTCATCTCTTCTTTAAATTTGTAAAATAAAATCACTTTTAAAATAAGGAGGGTTCAACTTACATCATTATATTGTATGTTATATCAAATTAAATATTATATAATTGATAACTTTAGATTGAATGTAAATTTTATTGATGTAACCGTTGAATTATATATATTCACTATCTTGATTATTTATGTCAAATCTCGTAAAATTTTAATATTAACAACTTGATAATCAAATCGTTTTTTATATATACTTCAAAAATATATATGACGCTAATCTTGACATATATTGATAATATATTAGATAATTTAAATATTGTAAAATTTTATAAATATGATTTAATTATATGACAATAACTTCAAATCCAACTATTAGTTTTAAAAAATTTGTAGAAAGTTATTTAATAGTGTAATACTTATGTAACTTACGCTAGTATACACTTAACCCCCATTAAAAAAATATATTAGATTTTTTTAAAAATAAATTATGTACAATGTGTGATCATCAAGTAAAAGGGTCTCGAATCAACCTGTGATGTTTATGGGATAGTGCTTTCAAATTATATTTTCTCTTAAACTTTGTATTTTCTTTTATTAGGTTTTCTTTTAAATATGGACAATAGATGAGAGCTTATTCCTTCCCCTTTTTTTTTGGTCGGTTATTCCTTCCCCTGGAAAGCCACAATTACCAATACAACGCTTTGTCTTCACCAGGGGATGGCAATGAGTACCGGACCCTCTGGATAGGGTACCACAATGCCTGTCCCCGTACCCGCATTTAAAAAAAAAATCCGTACCCCCGCTCGTACCCGTGTAGGCAGTAAATTTAGTGCTCGTCCCCAAACTCGCTGGGCACCTACATGCCCGTACCCGCGCTTTTATTAAGTAAAAAATTAACAACTTACTGAAAAAATATTAATTTAAGAAAATTATATCTCAATTGAAAAAGTTACTCAAAGATTGTCCAAACATAATTTTTAAATATCATTTATACAATAATTTAATTACATTGAAACACAATATATTAATGTTCTAAAACACAACAAATGATCTAAAGTTCAAATTTTTTATTAAATATTACAATATACATTTACGTCACACTATTTTATAAACTTGGATATCATGTATTAAAATTCTTCAAAATTCGTAAAAAAATATTATTAACACTAATTCGTCATATATTATAAAGTAAAAAAAACACAAATAGATAGTTATAAAAATATATTTTTAATTTGTAATACTATATATATCAATTTTAAATATATGTATAAATATATTGGATATTTTAGTAGAATTAATATATCCCTATATATAATTATATGTGGTATTTTTATTAAATAATTATATATATGAGTGCGGGTATGGGCCGGACTGGACATCAAAGTGCCCGTACCCACACCCGTCCCCATGAAAAAAATGCGGGTTTTAGCCCGTACCCGCGCCCATACCCGCTTTGCGAGTTTTTACCCTACCAATTACGGATAATTTTTGCGGGTACCCATAAGGTTTGGGCTTAATTGTCATCCCTAATCTTAACAGTGTCATTTGCATCGCGCGTCATCGTGTTGTTAGCAGTCATCGACCTTTTGCACATGTATTGAAATAGAGTACTTCCCCTTCTAATTTGTTCTTCATGTATAAGGATCCCTTTCAAGTTTTCAACCATCCTGTCTCTCTAACGAAATTAACTATGAAATAACTAAGAACTATTAGCTATCAATTTTAGTTGCCTAGGGATTGGGTAGCTAATTCCTAGCTATTTTGTAGCTCAGTTTTACTGGAGAGACAATACCTCCAGATCCATTCTTCACTTCTTCACCAATAACTAAAAAAAGAAAATCATGTATTGTCCAGCTTTCATGACCAATTACAAAAACGTGCTAATCGATATAATTATTATTGAACCTTCATCCAATATGACTTGGCTTCAAGGTCCAGGGAAAGTCACAGGTTTTGAAAAGTCTATCTTGCTCTCTTCACTCATTTTTGGTCGGTTTGCTCTCTTCACTTTACATATATATGTAATTTCAGTTAAAAACTTATGTGTCTTTTTCAAAAATAAAAATTAAAAGATACCAAGATAGATGACATGTGGATTTATATAATCCTAAAATAATATTAGAATTGGGTGATGGTTAGTGGATAGAGCTCGAAATCAAATATTCAACTACTTTGAAAAGATAATAAAAATTATTGACATATGAGTTACTGATATTTTATATATTAAAATTTATTAATATAATTTATGATATTATTGAATTTTATTTAAAAATTTTATCTTTTATTTTTTTAAAAAAATCATTACTCACTAATATTGAATTTTGTAATTAGATATCCTTTTATGATAATTTTAATAATTAGAGCTTTTATAAATATTTTACATCTTCTTTATATATAATATGGTTATTTGTAAATTTTTATTTTTATATTAAAAAACTACAACAACCTATTTTCGTTTTTTACTGATATATTTTTAAAAAATTATTAATTATAAATATTTAGAATTTTATAATTAAATATTATGTTAATTTTAAACAAAATAAGTTATTTTATGTAAAAATATTTTATTAAATAATTTTTAACTTAAAATTAATTTAAAATTAAAAAATAAACTAATTAAATTAAACCATCAAATAAGTTTTACTTTATTTTTAATAGATCTCATTTTTAACTTTAACTTCAAAACAAATTATAAATATAGAAAGGGCCAAAGGAACATAGACTATGTCAAGGTTTTCACTATTTTTAAATAATATTTTATTTTATTATTAGCGGAACAAAAGTTTTAATATATGTTATAAACGGATCACAATCTTATACAGTTGAAAATCAACTACAGAAATAAAAGATTTGATTTTATATATACAAAGTAAAAAAGTACATATAAGAAAGATATATAGAAATATTGTTTGTACATGTTGAGAAAAGAGGGAAAAGAAAAAGAAATGTGAAATGTATGTGATGAGTGATGTGATGGAAATAAATACAAAAAATATATTGTATAAGTTTATTATATGTTTTTTGTTATATAAAAAAATTATGTTAAACGACTATGTCATGTGGGATGAAAATTAGTAAATTACACAGCTCATACAGTTGAAAAACCAACTTCAGAGGATGCAATTACGTTGTAAACATCTTCCCACCAAAGAATATTTAAAAATTCTGATGACATGTCAATATATAATTGTTCATTAAATTAGAAATGAGCTTAAATGAAACCCTAAAATCTAAAAACTTTCTGTGCTCAATATTTACTTTACTCTGTCGTCTATCTGGTTTTGTCATGAAATCTTATATCCGTAATAAACATAATGATTTTTCTTATTTAATTAATTACATCTATTGTAAAATATAAATTTAAATTTTAATGCAGTATCTCAGTGTTTAATATTGGGATATCCTCTCCAAAATAATGCGTTTTTTCCACAATCGTGTGCATTAATAAATATGCCCAGAAAATCTTCAAACGCTTGTTCTACAAACTCGCTTTTTTTTTTTTTTTTTTTTGTTTTCTGTTTAAAGTGGCCGATTAAGACATGTACGCTTGAATTAATGCCCCACATATTCTTTATTATTTATAAAACTCTAATTCTATATTTTTATTAATTTGTTGCAGATTCCTAATTATTTTTTAGTTTCAATACCTTTACAAAACTATAGCGTGAATAGCTAGGCACTCGTTTGGCTTAACTTTTACTCAACTAACTAATTAATAATTCGTTCAGAAAACAAAAACGGAAAGGTAATCTACTGAAGAAAGAATAAACATGAAAAGCACCCAATTATCTTAGATTGCTTAATTAACTGAGTACATCACTGCATAATTTGCAAAGCATACATTACATGACAATAAAATGCTGCCCTTGTGTTGCTACTCAAAAGTTATCAATTACAAGCTAGTCTAGTTCCCAACCCCTCCCCCCTTCTTTTTCTTCTCTTTTTAAAGTCGAATAAGACATTACATCTTATAATACTTGTAAAGTCTATGGTTAACAACCACATGCTTTAGGTGAAATTATGTCATCAGCCCTCTTCACCAAAACCGAGCACATACAGCTTTGACTTGTGATAATCCTAATTGTACCGCATGCATCTTTCCCTCTTCAACCTCTTTCTTCGTTATTAACTTGTGATGAAACTTGTGGTGCAAATTAATCATCATCAAATAAACTCTTAAATTCGCCTCAACCATTTTTTGACTTTAGCTTGAGTAAACCTTCATTTTTATTTCCAAACATATTATCTCTCTTTTCATTGGAACTAAAACTAAATTAATTATATAAGTAATCATCTAACTTTCATAACATTTATCAAATTGATCATTGAGAGACCAATGTGATAGGATACTGTGAAATTTCGAGGAATATGACGGATTTTTTTTTCTTTTCTGTGTATACATGTATTCTCCATGGGAGATAATCATATTCCAGCCAAGTATGATCTATATGGACGATAAAGCTCTTTCTCCAAGTATTAATTAAACACAGCTGCATACTCGGGACTTGAACTCGAGACCTCTGATTAAGTTGAAACAACCCCTTAATCTACACGCTCGGTCAGTATAATTTGTTGGATTTTAATTGATTTTTTATTTTTTCTCTTTTTCAGTTAAGATATTTCTATCAAATAGTAGAAGTCATATACTCATTTAAGTGAGTTTTAGGATGAGTAAGGACGTATTTTGAAGAACCTATATATGTCAATTCCTTAAACTCCAATTCATTTATAAATTTAAAGAAACCCGATGAAGTATGAGTTTGCTTAATATTATGTTCAAGTAGGATATAATATTAGATTGACATATATAAATTGAATAAAATCATGAAATAAAATGTAACAATAACAAAAAAAAAATAATTCTCCTAATTAATAAATATATCACATATATTAAAATTCATAAAATCATGAAATAACATGTAACAATAACAAAAAGAAAATAATTCTTGTAATTAATAAATATATCACATATATTAAAATTCATCATAATATATGTAGTATTTTTTAACTCACCTTAAATTTTAAGATATATTATGATGAAAAGGATGATAATATATCATATACAAGTTCACATATATAATATTAATGTATTTTAAAAAAAATTGATAGAAAAAATTGAATTCAAAGACCTTAATTAAAAGAATAAAATGAAATTAGAAATTCATTTCCATACAAATAATTTGAAAATTGCCTTAAACACACCATTGATCCTATGTCAAATTTATAAAAAGATCGAAATTAATCCTACTTTTTTTCTTGTGAGATAGGGTTAAATTAATCCTACACCAACATTTTAGACTAATATAGATCAATAAATCGACCACAACATCAACACTTCTATACTAGTTGCTTATGAGACCTTAAAAGTAATTAGACACCCCATTACTAAACTTTAAAAAGAAAAAAATGTACGGAGATTCTTATTTTAAAAGTAATTAAACATTTTTTTAATTTTTTGTCCTTAAGCGAATATTTATATTAACACTGTCACTCACAAGAGAGGCCGATCCCACGAATATAATGACAACAACTTGTTTTTATTAATCAACAATCCTTTTTAGGATAAAATTTCAATCCTTTTTAATAGACTCACGTCCTCGTTGCTACCACATACATCGCCCAATTGGGCAATTCACTCTTTAATACATAGAAGACTCCACGTCCTTCTACTGTTTCTTTCACCTAATTCTACACAAAAATATAATATAATATAAGTTAAAGTCATGCATGGGCAAGCTCAAGTTTGTTGGTGCAAAAATACAAATTTGGTTGACTCATGACTCATTCCTTGTCCTCTTCACCAAACACACTTTTCTTCTCCATGCCATGCATCTCTCACTAACCTCCCTCTTGTTATTCTTCAATTTTCCTCCTTCCTTCACGCAATTTCTCAAACACCTTCTCTGCATGGAACTCTTCTGAACAATGGCTTCTACCGAACCCGACCCTTCCGACGTCGCCGTCAAGAAGCGCTACGAGGGCCTTCTCACGGTGCGGACGCGAGCCATTAAGGGCAAAGGTGCTTGGTATTGGGCCCACCTCGAGCCCATTCTCGTTCGCAACGCTGATTCCGGTAAACCTAACTCTGTCAAGCTTAAGTGTTCCCCTCTGTGATTCCCTTTTCTCTGCTTCCAACCCTTCTAGAACCGCTTCTGAACATCTCAAGAGAGGCACTTGTCCCAATTTCAACCATTCTTCGTTGCCTTCTCCGTCGCCGATTTCTTCCGTTCCGGTGGCTGTGGTTTTTGATTCGAAGAACGACAATAACCGCGGCAGGAAGAGAAGCTCTCCTCATGGGAATCACTCTTTAACAATGGTTTGAACAACTAGGGTGTTACTCTCACGTGGTGCAGGTGCAGGAGGAGTCTGTTGTTGTTGGTGTGAATCATCAGAATCAAAATCATCAGCAGCAGCAGCAGCAGCATTTGGTGTTGTCTGGTGGGAAGGAAGATTTGTGTGCTTTGGCTATTTTGAAGACAGTGTGAAGAGACTTAGGAGTCCCAAGAATTTCTCACCTGTTGCTCCTCCTGATTTGACCAAGGATCAGGTTCACTCTGCTGTTGAGTTACTGGCAGATTGGTTCTATGAGTCTTGTGGCTCTGTGCCTCTCTCTGCCCTTGAGCACCCCAAGTTTCAAGCTTTTCTTACTCAGCTGGGTTTGCCACCTGCAACTTTGAGACGTGAGATATCAGGTTCTAGGCTTGAAGATAGGTTTGGCGTGGCCAAGGCTGAGTCAGAGGCTAGAATAAGAGATGCGCTGTTTTTCCAAGTGGGGTGTGATGGTTGGAAGAGCAAGGATTGGTGTTGTGGTGGAGGAGGAGATGGTTTGGTGAAGTTCACTGTGAATCTTCCCAATGGGACTAGTGTGTTTCAGAAGGCGGGTGTTAACTGGGGGAGTGATGTCCTCTAAGTATGCAGAGGAGATTTTGTGGGAGACTGTGACGTGTGTTGGTGGGGGTGTTGTGCAGAGTTGTGTTGGAATTGTTGCAGACAAGTTTAAGGCCAAGGCATTGAGGAACTTGGAGGTTCAGAACCATTGGATGGTGAATATCTCTTGTCAGCTTCAGGGGTTCAATAGTTTGATCAAGGATTTCAGCAACGGGCTCCCACTTTTTAGGGTTGTGACTGAGAATTGTCTCAAGGTTGCAAATTTTATAAATAATGAATGTCAGGTTAGGAGTAGTTTTCTCAGGTATCGGATGCAGGAGCTTGGGTATGCTGGGTTGCTTCGAGTTCCTTCACCAAAATGTGATGTATTGAAGAACTTTGCATCTGTGTTTCCAGTGCTGGAGGACATCCTGAGCTGTGGTAGAGTAATCCAAATGGTCATGTTAGAGGACACGTTTAAGGTGGTGTGCATGGAGGATCCACTAGCCAGAGAAGTTGCTGGAATAATTCAGAGTGAGGGGTTTTGGAATGAACTGGAGGCAGTTTATTCTCTGGTAAAGCTTATCAGAGGAGTGGTTCAGGACATTGAGGCTGAGAGGCCATTGATTGGTCGATGCCTGCCGCTTTGGGAGGAGCTGAGAACCAAAGTGAAGGAGTGGTGTGTGCCAAGTACAGTGTTGTGGAAGAACCTGTGGAGAAAATACTTGAAAGCGATTCAGAAAAAATTATCACCCTGCATGGTCAGCTGCATTTATACTTGATCCACTTTACTTGATCAAAGATACAAGTGGAAAGTACCTTCCTCCATTCAAGTGCTTAACTCGTGAACAGGAGAAAGATGTAGATAAGTTATTGACTAGGCTAGCTTCCCGAGAAGAAGCTCATGTTGTGTTGATGGAGCTTATGAAATGGAGGTCCGAAGGGCTTGACCCACTTTATGCACAGGCCGTACAGATGAAACAAGAAGATCCCGTTACAGGGAAGATGAAAGTTGCAAATCCACTGAGCAGTAGACTTGTTTGGGAAACTTGCCTACGTGAGCTTAAATCCCTGGGGAAGATTGCAGTGAGGCTTATTTTTCTGCATGCAACCTCATGTGGATTTAAGAGCAATTGCTCTTTCATGAGGAAGATTTCTGCACATAATCACTCAAGAATTTCCTTGGAAAGAGCTCAGAAAATGGTATATATTGCAGCTCATGCCAGGCTCGAAAGACGAGACCTTTCAAATGAGGAAGAAAAGGATGCAGAACTGCTTGCCATGGCAAGTAGTGATGATGGCATTTTGGCTGAGGTCTTTGCTGATGCACCCCTAGTGTAATGCGCTTCTTTTTAACTCCTATAGAATTCTGTAATTGTAGGATTTATCAGATTCTTTCCAGAATGGTTTTATTATTCCCTTGTTTCTAGTGAAAAATATTGTGACTTGTGATTGAAACAAAAGGATGTTGGAAGGGACCTAAAGAGCATGTTAGTGACTGTTATATCATCTTCGATTTAAATGAATAATCAGTATTTTTTCCAGCCATTATTTGGATTTCTTAGGTTTGTCAAGGAGGAACCGTTGCTTAAAACATCTGCTTGAATAATTCAGCTATAAGAGAGGGCTATAAGAATGCCATAAAACATCTGCTTGAACAATTTGTAATGAGAATTATTTTGAGTCCTATTCTAATATTAATTTATAGTAACATAAAAAGTTGGGCTTCATTAGATCTTGTGAATGAATATGTTAAATTGGTCATAGTGAACCAAGTCATGTCTAGTCACTTCGTCATGTATGAAAATTGAAGTTCTAATTGTCAGACAAACTCACTGCTAAGACATGAACTTAGTCCTATTCTCCAACTTGTTCTTCTGTTTCTGTCAATTGTCAAATAATAGTCTAGTAACGTTGTAAGTTCCCACGGTATCAGTTGAAATACTATCCCACAACCTCAGGAAAACAGTCAGCATCTTTCTGAATTGATTATTATCTTTATGTTTCTATGGATCGTGTTGTAGCTGTTGAAACTGATACAATGTTTATACCAAGCAGTGATGCAAGATATTTAGAAATTGTAAGCAAACTAAATTTATGGTCAGTGTGTAAAATTATGATAGAAGGAAACATAGGCTGGAGCAATTTCATTTTTTTACGTTTAAAAGACATCATTTCTTTTTTGAAGGGGGGATCTTAACTTGATTTCTTCACATGAAAGTGGAAAAAAGCATCTTACAATAGTCAATGGATTTTGTATATGCATCTCATTGATAATTTGTCTTGATATGACACAACACCGTGCAATTTCTAGATTCTATCTGTCATGATCAGTTGTGTGAGTAGAACAAGATAAAATATCTTACTATTTGACCAACTGATTTCCATCACATCCAAGAACTTAGTGTTCAAATTTAGTTCCAAACTCAGATGACCAAAGAACAAAAGCTCTAACTGCTTTGAGCAAACTTCTTGATATAGAAGTTTGAGTTCCTTATATAGGTTCTTTAGCAAAATAGAGTTTTCTGCATGTTTCTTAAGTTCTGAGCCACTTGAACATTGACACATTTGTTAGACTTATCCCAACTGTTTTGCTCAACAAAGAAGGACATGTATCAGCAATTATTCATATTTTGTTCTAATAACAAAGAATTAAGAGAATTCACATGTTTTTACCATCAGATGGAACATTTCACATTCTGTCAATCAGTTGTCTATGGAAGTCATAGAGTTGCTGATAATTTCATGAGTAAAAAGACATTAAGAACAATCTTGGTATTGCAAACCAGTGAACCAGTAACTAAGCATAAATCCACCTTGAAGAAACTTTCAACTTCCAAGTTACAAGAACGGGAATTTCTGAACAATATTTGTTATTCCTTAGTCTCTCTCTCTCTCTTTTTCTGAGTAGACTATTGATGCATGTGATTACCTTTGCTTTTGTGAAGTGGAAACTTAGTTGCAGGCCCATTTTTAGCTACACTTTTTTAAAATTGATTGAAGTTTACGATTCCTCTGTTTCCAACAGTTAACAACATTCTGACAATATCCTCCCCTTCTAATTTCATATATACTCCTGAAAGGGAAAACAGCTGCAGATATATCAATAGGAATGCACTGAAAAAGATATATCTGTAGACTCTAGGAGTTTTCCAAAAAAGTAGGAATATATCTATAGGAATAATCCTAGTGATGTTCGTCATAACAAGGTATTATATGATTCTGTTATTTCAATTTGAGAGATAAAATGTGAACACTGGTTATCATGAAATTTTTATTGAAATGCTCTGGAAACCAAATCTAGTAAGAAGTCTGCTGAAATTTATAATATTTACATCATTTTGGAAACGCATCTCAAAGAATATGGTTTACACATGCCTATGTTCTAGTTAGATAAAGTTTTCAAGTAGAAGGAAACTACAAAATGACACAAAAGTAGCAGGCTCCCAAAATTTGAATGTTACTTTTTGCTGCAGTGTTGGAATTGCTTGAAGCAGTAACATGGGTGGCAAACCGGACTTAGTCATAACGTGGGTCAACCTCGGAAGAACATGAGAAAGAATCTTTGTTGCCAAAGAAGCACTTCTTATAGATAATCTGACATATCGGCTGGCATATTTGTTTCTGACAAAGGATTAGGCCCACTATGGAGGAAGTGGCTGTCCATATCACTGCTTTGGTTGTCATGGTCAAAGAAAAGTGAGATATGAGTGGCCTTCCTTTACATCAATCCACTCTCTGTTTCTGTGTGTCTTTACTATGGTTTCGCCTTAGCTAATGTCCAACAACCTGTGGTAACTTTTGTTTCAAAAACATTAATTTTTGTGATAATTAACTTTTGAATGGGGTCTGATATAAACTGTTTATCTTAACGTTGAAAATTGTAGGTTTGCAGAATTAACCGTTTGGCTTGCCATGATTGCTAAAAAGTCTTGGGGAAAGTTGAAGCAAGACTTGTAGGAAAAGAAAAACAAAAGGAAAGCAAGGAGGCCTGTCGGCATGAGGAGGTGCATGAAATGGCTTAGGAGGTAATATTGCAATATGCTATATCATAAAGCCTTTTTTGCATGTATGTCCAGGGGATTATTTTTAACCATGAACAGCAGGTTGGTAGTTCTAGACTTCTGGTGGTTATTGTCAATTTGTCATAGTCATATCATATGCATATGACTCTCTTTTTGGTGTCATACTTTTGAAAGTTTCAGAAATTGATGTAAGCGTATTCTGACATTTGATACATACTATGAACATAATGCTTGCATTCTCCCTTTACTTGTCAATAATTAAATAAATTATTCATCATAATATGGATGGAGCAACGTTTGCCTCTCTATGCATGCATATAGGAATCTATTGTGCAATGCAACATTTAAATTTATGAAATAAAGAAATTGGCTGTTAACAGTTTCAGATAGTACCAAGGCAATCTATTGCCTATGGAATATTATCTCCGCCTCCTTAAATCACTGGCAAAATGTCAAACAACAAAATGAAAGAAAACGTTTCTGGGGCTGACTGAAATCATTAATAGGGTACAATGTTGTATTGTTGATTTCATAATTGATTTATATTGGTAATCAATTTGGTGTAGTGACAGTGGATCATGTCGGCAATGGCAAGCAATTCTGACTGTCTACCAACTAAAAGGTATTTGTGTTTTTTAATTTTTTTTCTTAATTTTCCTTTCTCTGTGTGGTATAATTTCATTTTTCATTCCAGTCTGGTTCCTGTATACGAGAGCAGAATGTGATGATTGGCTTAGGACAAGGCCATCTTTTTACAAGGGTCTTCACACTTTCATGTTCCCTCATGATTAATCTTCTTTTCAATGTCCTTGTTAAGAAAATTAAAGATCCGTGTATTTGTTTCATAATTTCAGTGGTATGGGGTAGTATTTTGACACCTAAAGATTCTATTTTCTTTTTATTATTGCTATTCATTAATAAAGGAAGAAAGAGTTTTTTCCTCATCATGTGTTTCTGGTGGTTATGGAAGTGATCATGAAAAAGCTAAGTAAACATGGGGGCAACACCACAAGAGATTCAGAAAAACAGTGCTGTATTGCCTCGGGTTAGGTGATTCAATAGTTCATATTCGATCATACTCTGTAGGAGCTGTACTAGAGGTGCAGAAGTTATACTTAAATCTTGCTTGAAGTGTACACCTTAATCTTAGAAGAATATTTTGGTGCTGATTTTAGACACAGTTGATATTCCCTACTTTGTCCTTTTGATTCCATTCGGCCAACTAAGCAACTTTGTACATATGGTAGTATTTTGGTAGATTTGAAATTGTAGTGTCTTATGATGACAATGATACTTGTGAGTCAAATTCATTCATCTCTTCTAAAAATGTGGATATTAGGTTTTTTGCTTGTCATATCAACCAGTGGCTCCCTTTCCTCTGAAATGTGTTATTCAACGTAAAAGGTAAACAAACTGCTTCTAACATTTGACCCTAACCCACGTCATAGAAAGGCCACTGTCATTGATCTTTCCTTTGAAAGATTTTAAAACATAAACTCATCACGTACCTTTTATTTCCTTTGATATTTTTACAAACTCTGCTGTACTCTACTAAGTAATTAGAAAGTCTCCTTTCATCTTTATTCTGCTTTAACACTGTTTGCAAAGCTCTTCTGAGAAACATGGTATCATACTATTGTCCAGTTTATATCTAACATTACATACTGTGATCAGGTCCTGCTAGTATTACTCAAAACTTTGTTAAAAACTCAGGGGTTGGTAGTGGAAATACAGTACCATCCTTTTACCCTAAAGTTTTTTTCCCTATTATTTTAAAAAATATTGTTAAGTATAATTAATTCAGTTAATAATTCCTCTTCCCTCAATCCTCTTTTCTTGTTTGGCTTAAGCGAATGATCCAATTGAATAGACATTTCCATATAATGACAGTTAAAAACCAATAGCTTGTCAAATTAGACATTACTGCAATTGTTATTTTACTACATACACTTGTTATATTGGCCACTTACTTTAAGTACAAGGCATTATGTGACATTTCTATCACATGGTGTGTTACTTTTGCAGCTCCCACTTAATATCTGACCCTACAAACATTGCCAAGACAAATTCTCTCTGCATGAGATTTCTTTCTTTTCTCATTGTCTTCTCTGTTTCTCCCACCAATCTATGGCATAATTGGCTCTTGTTTAAGTGGCCCCAATTTAATCTAATAAAACAAAGAGGAAATAATTGTGATACTATACTATTATTAGTTTATTACACATACACCCTCAAATTTTACTTTGATTAAGAGAGGATGGGACAAAGCATTAGACAATAGACAGACTAATACATAAAGGGGGGGAAAAAGATAAAGGGGGGCCAGAGGGCTATAACAATTTTAAGTTTGACACATATTGATATCACCAATCAGCCAGATTTTTTAATACTCAATTGGATGATCAGACTACTTCGGGAAACTGACCAACTAGTAATCATTCACACTTGAAAGCTTATTATGCCCTCAATCTGAAAGCAATGGATTGAGATCTTACAACAACATCTCATTTCCAGATATATAATGTTGTGTTTGAAAAAAAAAAAATTCTTCTTGCCTCAACAATTCAAACAAGGTTCAAGTTCAAAGATAATTCAATTTAGCAGAAAAGACAAGGAAAATTCTCCATGTTAATAATGATTCCTTATCGTTTTAACTAGTTAGAATGTAACTCTCAGAAGAAAGCACAAAGTGTGCAGTCATCAAGTCTCTCCATTATTCCTTACCTTACCTATAGGAATGCTTATCGTGTATGATCATTACAAAGCTTTATCTTATCTTCCTCTATTTCTTTCATAGCACTCATCTTTTCCATAATTACTGTTTTACATCCCAATTCCCAAATAACTGACCATAATATCAACTAGATCACTCTAAAAGTTCTATATTAATTCCACCTAATCTTATGTTATGATTCTTAGGTTTACTGCAAGGTTCATTTTAGTTCGAAGCCTTATCCAATATCCATGCTTGACGCTGAAGAGCACATTACTCTAACCTATTTTCCATTCATGAAAACATGTATGTACAATGTATGGACTTGCATTGAGTTATACTGTTATAGTCACCTTCATTGCATTACAACGTAATTCTCTAGAAAATTTTGATAATTGGTTGTTTCAACTAAGACTTTGTTTCATTTTAGAATGAAAATAAGAGGGGTGAAAATGAAGGTGAGTGAAAATAATAGGAAAATAAGTGAATTTTTAAGTTGTTTGCATTGGACCAAAGAGTTGTGGCTCAGTTAGCAACGCAAACTTAGGGCCTGTTTGGTTTGAGGAAACATTTTCTGTTTTCATTTTCTGTTTTCATTATGTTTCCTGTTTTCTGAAATTTTATAAAGGAAAAACTGGAAATGCTGAAAACAGCAAATTTTCGTTTCCAGCATTTCCAGTTTTTCCTTTGTAAAATTTCAGAAAACAAGAAACAGAAAATGGAAACAGGAATGAAATGCAAACCAAACAGGCCCTAAGATTGTGGGAAGAGCTCCCGGGTTCGATTCTCACTAAACACACTCTTAGGTAGGGATGAAGAGTCTTAACCGTAACTAAGCCCCGAATAGGATTGTACCTGGGCCCTGGTAATAGGGGATTTACCTATGGTGAAAAAAAAAGTTGTTTGCATTGGAGAAATGTGAGTGCAAATAAATGGAAAAGTGAGAGTAAGTGAAATCAAATTTCACCCTACTTTGGGAGTGAAAATTTTTGTGTAGATCTCTCCATTTAATTTTCCTTCACCTATGTTTTCCTTGCTTAAACAAACATGGAAAAACTTTTTACCCTATTTTCACTTCTCTCATTTTCCTTCCTTCCATTTTCATTACAAACAAATAAAGGATAAAAGTGATATTACACAATTTATATATGAGTAAACATGATAAATTATAACGTTTTTATTGAGTTACAAAAGTTATATTGAATTCTACTATAAGCTTGCTTTAAAAAAGAAAAATCAAAGTTCAATAACATTACTTCAAACTCAACTTTTAAATAAAATCAATTTTACAAAGTTAATTGAACTCAAGTTTGTAAACATTCATTTAAACACACACATATACATTTTCTATTTGTTTGTTTTCAAAATTTATTCGCACTTCTTTTATAATGGTGCAATATACTCCAATCTACTAGGATTTTGGCAAAGTTGACTACATATACAATGAATTTCAATAAAGATGAAGCGTTTCTTATTTTCTTTATAAGTACTTTTTACTGTGTACAAGGAAAGCAATGAAGTTTGAACCTAGAACCTCATGTTAAACTACCCAAACTCCCAACCATTAGGCTGACCTAATGGATATTTTCTTTATAAGTACCGAAACTAGGGAGCCAAGTCAATGCTATGTAATTATCTGGATTTGGATTTGCTGCAGTCAAAAATCCGTGCAGTCAGTGCGGTCATGGGATCTGAGCCGTCTAATCAAGATCGGACGACTCAGATGCCGAGATGAGTTTAAAATCGGATTTTAACATCTCGGCATCTGAGTCGTCCGATCTTGATCAGACGACTCAAATCCCATGACTGCACCGACTGCACGAATTTTTGACTGCACCAAATCTCAATCCGTAATTATCTGATTGTATTGGGATACCGCTTGTATCTCTTTTAATATATATTTTTTTCTTAACTGATAAAAAATAATGAATTTGAATAAAAGCATCTGTATTTTTATTTAATCAGACATGCAAACCCTTTTGAGCTGATGTTAAATAAAGTTGGAAATATTTAAATGTTTAAAAATACTATTTTTCACACTTTTATTTGTCAACATTCAACAAAGATAGAATTTTATATGTATTAAAGCCGAGAGCGGGTCAATTTTTTTTACAATTTTGTAACAGTTACAATTAATATTTTAACGCTGAAACCTTATTTTATTTGAACTTTAAGCTTTCTAAATTTAGTACTTGTTGTAAAATGGAGCCTCTCCTAATTTTATGCACACACTAATGGAGAACACTTTTTTTGGGGGTTAATATATTAAGATATATGGGGAACAAATCTTGCACTCTTTTGTTTAAGTCTCATAGCTTTGCCTTTAACTCCAACTTCCAGTTGTCGAGAAGTTGTATGATTAGGAGAAGAGGTAATCACGGATCTTGTTTTTCATTTGAAAAAAATACACTTCAAGATATTGTCCTAACCGAGGCCCCACTTAAAGTTCAAAAATCTAAAGTATGATTTTATCATAAAAATATATTATAAGAAATACTTTATAATCTACAACAAGAAAATTGTTTAGTATGTGAGGCCAATTATTTTTCTATTGAAAAATGTGTAAATATTTTTTTCCATCCCATCCCACAAGTCAAGGCTCAACATATTGAAATCTGCAGGCCTAGAAAAACAATGCTGAAAAGCATTCCACAATGACAGTTCAAGCTTAAGATGGCTGTGAGGATCTTTGCAAAACAACAAAATGAACTCAAATTGCATTCATTTAATTTTGAGGAATTTTAGAATGTGGGTTAGCTCAACTATATATAGAATCAAATTATTACATTATATTTTGGTGCTTTGGTAAGTAATAAGTAGCAATATTCGTTAGAATTATGTTATGGGTGTTGGTTCAGGGCCATTGGATATGGGTCAGTGTTAGATTTGACCCATATATTTTTGGGCCTGTGTAAGACTTGATGAAATTAATTAACTCATCTTTTTTGGATTTTTTTTATTTTTTATGGTTTTTATTTTCTTTTAAGAAGGAGGAAAACAATAGATCACTCAATATAAGGTGTTCACAAATGTTAATCTTGATTTTTTTTTCCTTCTTAGATAAACAATTTATGAAACTTATTAGAGAGAATGAAAAAAGATAAAAATGAAAAGGAAAATTCCATGTTAATAATGATTTTTTTTATGCCGTTTTAGTTAGAACTTATCTCTTAAAAAAAGTGAACAAATTAGTGCAGTAATCAAATCTCCAGTTTAGCTTACCTTACCTAATAATGCTTATCATCGTGTGTAATCATTACATCCTTTCTCTTTCTTTGTATTTTGTTAATTTCATAATTATTCTTGTACTCACAAACAATGCTTACAACTGGCCACCGAAACATATTATTGTACTCGATTTCGTAACATATAACCCATTGAACCACTTTTAATTAAATTAATCAGTCTAAGACTCCACCTAATCATTTGCTAATGTGTTTACTGGGTTCATTATAGAGTATAAAGTTTGTAGTGTTATTCAATATCCACGCTTGTCATATTTTTATATGTACTGTGTTTTTTTTTTTTTTTTCATGATTCATTGTAACTAACTTCTTTCATACTTTCACAACGTGTTTGCAATAGCTGCAACAGATCTTAACAAAGTTGAGGACATTATATGATATATTCCAAAACAAGGTATATTTATAATTTATTTAAATTGTGTTCTCATGCGTGATTAGATTTCAAAGCTTTTAATTAATTGTTGCGGCAACATTTAAAACTTTAAATACTGTTCACATTTTTATTCATTGACCTTTAACCTATATATTAAACTCTTTTTTTTTTTTTGGATTTCTTTAACTTCAAATTAACTTATTAGTTGTAGAAAAGATGTATGACTAAAAGAAGACGCAATCACGGAACTTGTTCTTTCAGAAAAATACATGTTGTTTCAAACATTATGCTGAACCTGAGGACTCACTTAAGTCACAAATTTTAAAATTAGTTTTAAAAAATAGAAACTTTTCATCATAAAAGTATACTGCAATAAAGTGATATATATAATTTACGACAAGAAAAATTTAATCATTTGAGACCAAAGATTTTGTATTAAAAAAATGTCATCAAAGCAAGCTAGGCTTAAGGCTTTAGCAAAGGATCACAATGAGTACTGCTAACTACTAATAAAGCACCTTTATCTTTCTGAAACCATTATATAGCAAGATTTCTCAAGCTTGGTTGCAAAAGCCGAACATTTGTATTCTTCACCCAAGCTAGCTAATAGAAGCAACTCTCCTCTAGCATGCCTTTCCACCTTAAAATTATTTTTCGAGGGGTTTATATTTTTGCCAATATATCAACAAACATAATTAACCAGAAGAAAACAAAACATGATAAAAAGAAAACTCATACCAAATAAAGAACTATGATTATAACCTAGAAGTCTAGAAATACAACAATAGGATAAGAAGACGAAATACAGAAAAAAATTGAAGCACTTAATTAAAAGTTTTTTAAATTATAGGACTTTTTTGGTTGATATATAAACTATAGGACCTAATATAAAATTTAGTGAAATTATAAGGACTTATAGTGTTAAAGCCCCACATTACCTAGAGATAAGTCCAAGTTAAAGTATATAAGTCTGGGCAATCCTCACCTTATAAGCTAGTTTTGGGGTTGAGTTAAGCTCAGGTCCAAAAATCTAATATATAAAGATTAATTTAATCTTGATTTTATTTATAAAAAAAGTATTTTCTTTTGATTATTTATATTTTTTTAAATAACACAAATCCTCTATATATACACTTAATAATAATTGGTCACAGTGAAAACCAACCATAACTATAGATAAACTTTATCTATAATTAATTTCAGGAGCTTGAATCCTAAAATTGTGTCACTCAAAGGTTCAAGTTAGGGAGTGGATTCGCTAACTTCAACCCCCCAAAAAACTTCAACCTCAATTTATAGCCATTGGATAAATCAATTGTTATACATTTTGCTACGTGTCCTTAAAAAACTTTTCTTTTAAAAACAGTTCTCAGCTGCTTGACAATTGCTGATTATAGCACAAATAATATGATCAGACAAAAATATTTGCTTCAAGCAAATAAAGGATATGCATTGCATGTAACATGCTAACTAGCAATCTACAGAGAGATAGTTCCGGAAAACTAAAAGGTACTATTGGTAATAAAATGGTTGCACTTCACGACATTGATCCTTCTGTCCATGGAAAAAAATGGGGTCTAAATGGCTTATCGGTGCAAAAGAAGCAAGAAGTTGAAAACTGTGACTCAGTTGGAAAGCAACAAAAAACAGTATCTCATGTTTGTGGTATTCTTAAGAACCACTCAAAACATGTTTCAGGAAAGACATCAAGTGACCGTAATAGTACCCAAGATGGTACTGAAGAAAGTCATTACAATGATCAAGTGTTGACCTCAGACAAACATGTGAAATTCTCTGCTAAAGATGATATTCTTGGTCCAAAAAAGAGAAATTCATTTGATCATGAAACCATGTTCAACATATCTTTAGATGCACCGGCTACTTTAGTAATAAAGGAGCAATCTTCTGAAAGTGATGAAGAAACTGCAAGTTTGGAGGCAAATAAAAATTATGACCACATTGCCATTAATAAAGACAATGAAAAGAGAAAGGAGGTTTGCCAAATAGTTGAAAGTAAACAATTTGCTAATGCTCTGGAACAAATATAGGTCTCCAAATGTATTATTAGAGAAACAAAGAAGTTTATGCGGTAAGAATAACGATGGAAGAAGAACTAACCAAGAGGTGTCGATGTTTCGTGGTTAGCTTGCTCTTTGACGGCAAATTGGATGAAAATGGTCTCTTAGTCAAGCTTTTGGACGTACAGGCAAAACGTTGCAGTGTGCCTTTCAAGTTTTATCCTTGCACGTAAACTCAAAAATATACTTTTTAAAAGAAAAGGTTTTTTTAAGGACATGCGGTAAAATGTAGAACAAGTGATTTATCCAATGGCTATAAATTGAGCAAAGTCACTGTGACTTTGGGGGGTTGAAGTTAGTGAATCCTCTCCCGTTCAGGTTAGTAATGAGTTATTCACGAATCCTTATGATTCGTGACATTAAAGTTAACAAAAAGTTACTACTCCGGACTTGAATATAAGCAAAAATAACTAAATTCACACTTATTAAGAAAATTAGTTAAATTCATTAAATTTTCTTGATACCATGTAAAAAGTACCTGCATTGCCTAAATTATCTTGCATTCAATTTTAATGAAAATTGTTTCAAGTGGACATACTCACTTTCTATTGGCACATAATTCATTAAATAGAGTGGTTGGAAAGTAAAATCTGAATTAAATAAGGGCATTTTGGGTTAATCTCATTAAATAGGGTAAAATTAGTTAAGATTTGCTTATATTTTAGTCCACCAAATGTGAGTCTTTTTTGCTTATATTCAAGTCCGGAGGGAGTAACTATATAGTGATTAACATCAATTGCTACATAATTGATTTTTTAAAATTATTTTATTAGACAATTAGGATCAACAACAACACAATTTAATTAACACCAAATCATACTATTAAATTAAAAAAGACGTCACCAATCAAAATACCAAGCATATAAGACAAAGTATTTCTAAATAATATAGACAAGAAAACTCAAAAATATTTTTTAATCTTGTCATCTTTATTGTTTTTTGTTTGATTTTTATTTCTTAAAAAGGAAATCTATTATTTTTAAAGGTTTTTCCTCTTCATAATCTTATTTATTTGAGTACTTTATCATTTTAATTTTTTTGGTTTCATTTTTTATTTTACTATTTTACTAAAACAAGTTTACTCTAAACAAATCCACAAAAAAAAATAATAAGTTTCCTTAATTACCCTACTCCTCCGTAGATCTAATTGGACCGAGACACAAAAACTTTAATTACAGTTAAGTCTCGTTAGGGAATTGCTTTTGGCACCTCTTCCTTGGGTGAGAAAAGTAAAAAAGGGATGCCAAAAGCAATTCCTGTCTAATTAATAGGAGAACAAAATAAGGATGAAGACTGGACCAACATTCTAAGCCCAAATTGGAAAGCGAAACAAAAAAAAAAATCTGAGTAGCAGTTTTCCACGATGCTGCTATCTGCTGTTTCATTTCTATCCTCTGTGTGTGATTTATTTATCATTCAAAGGTAACTCTACTTCACTAGACAAAAGAAACTGAAAAATTATGGCCACCTTGATTCACTTAATCAGCTGTGCTTAATTAATTAAATGGCTATCTATAATTTTCTTTAAAGCACAAGATTAATGTACCAAGTCCAAAGGTAATGTTCATTGGAGAAAGTATTTTCACTATGTTGGAAGTTTTCCTTTCTTTGAAAGCCTTGTGTAGATGGTGCATACATAATTACATATGTATAAGCCCCAACGTAGAATTTTAATATTAGACCTTTTAAAATTAATTAAATAATATAATAAAATTATTGTAATTTTATTTTAAATGTTATTTTTTAAACTTATTAAAATTCAAAATGATCCATTAAACTAGTAACATGATATTTTTTTCAAAATTAAAACTAACATATAAAAAATTAAGAGAAAAGTATTTAAAAAGAAGATGTCTATAAATAATATAAAACTAATGTTAATAAAATAAATTTATGAGATGAATAAGATAGTTAAATTAATTAAAGTAATTTGATAAAATTATGATAATTTATTTAAAGTTTATTTTTTTAATATTTTAATAATGTAAATTATTTACTAAATTTACTTAATGTATTTTCTTTAATGTTTCCCTTTCAATTGATAAGAAACTAAGAAAGCAAACTAACAAGAAAAATAAAATAGTTACTAATTGAAAAAGAGGGTTGTAGTTAGGTATATTTAAGGCTAAAGCGCGATATAATATTGAATCTTTTAAATTAATCAAAATAATTTATTAAAATTTTTATAATTTCATATAAAATTTATCTTTTAGAATTTTTTATTTATTAACAAAATCAATTGATCACTTAATATTTGCTGAGATATCATTAATCTTTGTTAATTTTTTATTATTAAATAATTAATATTTATAATAGTAATCAGTATTTTGTTGACTTTAACATGTTTTAATGCTTAAAAATTAAATAATAACTAGTATTTTAATCACCCAAGCTAATGTTCCTATTTCATTGATACTTTTAAGATAATTAAAAAAAAAACTAAATATAAAGATTGTATAATTTAAGTTAGTAGAAGGAATATGCATTTTAATTATGATTAATAAAATGTGAAAATTAACAAATAAAATTATTAAAGTGGTCACTAATTGGGAGAGAGTTGTAAGACGAGGGACCTAATTTTTTTTCGTAAAAAACTATTCACTCCTAATGTTAATTCAATTGAAGATTTTTTAAGAAAATATTAACAAATAAAATATATATATATATATATATATATTTTGGGGCCTAAAATAGCTAAATAATTTTAGGGCCTAAATCAATTGTTTTAATAGTCTTATGCTAGGATGACCCTAGTTGTATAATGAAAATCTATATTTTCAAAAAAAATCTTTACTCTTAATATTACTCGTCAATTAATTAATAAATTTTTAAAATATCAATAAAGAACAATTAATAAATTTTTTTGGATGTCCTTTATTTTCAAAGGGACTCAGGCAAGGACCTTACTAGCTTTATACTTTGACCGACTTAATTTGCATACGTGTTGGCTCTGTTAGCATGCATGCATGCTATGACTTGGGATTAACATCAACATACACGGAAATTCAAACAGTGCCTAGACATTGACCACATAATGCCCCCAAGCATAAAAAAAAAATACATTCTCTCACGGGATGATTCTAGTGTGGACCAAACAAAATTTGGTTCACCTAGTTCAATCTATATTTTACCGGTTACTAAAGTGAATTGAATAAATAATTTTTATTTTTTATTAAATGGTTTTTTATATGACTATTTGTGTTTGATTCAATGAAAAATATTGGTTTACAATATAACATGTATTAGTTTCTTAAGGATCTATCAATTTAATGTTAAAGAGGGAAAATTCTACATTACATGGTACTATCAATTTAGATTTTTATTCTTTTCAACCAATATTTCGTGAAAAGTGACTATGAATCTATTTAATATTAGTTATTAATAAAATGAATGTTGAGTCTGATGGTCAAAAATTAAATTACTTTTTTTTTTTATATTTTAGACCACGTGGATCATGATCCATGCAGACAGACCCTACTATGATCAGGATCGTTTATAGTGATGGGATATATTGAATACTGTGAATACAAATTAAAATCCATAATCTCGAATCAACTACACATACATGTTGATAAGAAAAGGATAAATGAATAAAATGGGTTTAGGTTGAATTGCTGAAATGAAATGAAATAGAAATGTAACAAAATGGGATATGCATTCCATTAAGGGTTTGTTAATTTGATTGGAACGAGTGGTGGGTGTGGGGAAATAAACTAATTTACTTTTGTAATTTTTTACTTTTATAACACTTAGATTTAAGTTATATGTAAGTTGTAGCAATTAAAGTGTCCGACTCTGAAAAAGTCAGGGAATAAATGATGGTTTACTCAAAGCAAATATTAATTTAACATTAAATGAATAGTGAAAAATTAAAACATTATTAATCATTTTTGCCATTTGTGCATGAGATACTTTTGTCTCCTCAAGATTTTACCTTAAGTGTGTTTATCTCAATCTATTATCACTTCACCTCCTCAATCTTCCACTAATTCACTCATCATCTCAATTCACTTCCCCTTCCTCTTTACCTTTTCATTAATCCAACTTCCATTCGTCTTGCAATTATTAAATTTCATACTATTCGATACTTACTTCATCAATTATAATATATAATTAAGGATAAGTGACCTCAATTAGTCACTCATTCCAATATTAACTTCCACCTTCTTAAGGAAACAAAAGTTGTGACACTACTTTAAAATTTTAACAACATATGAATCATTTGTTTTCTTTGCTGACTTGTGGAAATACACAATTTAGTCCCTGACTTTGTTCAACATCCATCAGTTTAGTCCAAAACGTTATATTCAGTCAAGTCACTATTGATGTGGCAATCTGACTTGTCTCCAGGATCCAACATCCATCAATTTAGTCCCTGACTTTGTTCAACATCCCCGACTTATGTGTTATCCTTTTCCTTGCACTCACCCCTCTATATTATATGATTATTAGCCCACCTCCATGGTTGAAACACCACAACTCGTGGATTTATTTAATTAATCTAGAGTACATAGTTGCATGCTAGTTGCATCCATAGATGACAAAGTATGCATATTAATTGCATGGAAGCATAAGATCATTTGTGCTTTTAGGAAGTTTTAAATTAAAAGTCACCACCAACTCCTCCAGAACCGCCACCATGCCCACCGCCAACTCCTCCTCCAAATTCACCACCTTTACCACCTCCATAGCCTCCACCAGCACCAATGCCACCTCCATGGGCCCCGTCGGCACCACCTCCTATGCCACCGCTATGTCCACCTCCAACTCCTCCACCTTTGCCACCTCTATAGCCTCCACCAGCACCACCTCCGATTCCTCCTCCTATGCCTCCAACTTTTCCACCTCTGACTCTGCCTCCGATAGAATAAATAGAATAAACTTGCATACTATTTTTCTTCAAAATTTTCAAACATTACTCTTGCATTTTTTATGACCTATTAATAATTGGATTCTTTGACTACTGTCATTTTAAGTGATCAAATTTGTTGAGTGTGGTGTTCTTTTTGTCTCATTATACTTGCTCTACCTGAACTTTTCACATCTATGTCATTTGAACCTTCTTCTCATTCTCTAACCTTATATTTCTGTTTTGGTGTTTTTAATTTTTGGGTATATGTATTATTGTATTTAAGCTTGTGCATTGTTGCTCAAATTAAGAAATTGAATTGGATTAGCTCGGATTTTGGGAGTAACTGGGTTATTATATTATGCACAGAAGAGAGGTAGCTGTGAAAAGAGAGGGGTGAGTGCAAGGAGAAGGATGACACATAAGTTGGGGATGTTGAACAAAGTCAGGGACTAAATTGATGGATGTTGAACAAAGTCAGAGACTAAATTGATGGATGTTGAACCCTAGAGACAAGTTAGATTGCCACAGTGACTTGATGGAATATAACGTTTTGGATTAAACTGATGGATGTTGAACAAAGTCAGAGACTAAATTGTGTATTTTCATAAGTCAGGGACTAAAGTGTCCGACTCTGAAAAAGTTAGTGACTAATTAAAGTGATGGTTTACTCATTTGCTTTTATATATATTACACTTTCATAATTTATAAACTATAACTCTCACTTGATTTCAATAAAAAAAAATGAGTGTAAACTAGCACTTTGGTCCCTGACTTTGTCAGCTTCTTTCACTTTGGTCCCTGACATTATAAAAACCCTTCGTTAGTCCCTCACTTTTGACCTCCGTCTTTTACTTAGGTCCAAACCACTAACGTCTATTAAATCCTTGCTGAGGTGTCACTCAATAGGGACTAAAGTGCAAAATTTTTGACAATGTTAGGGGCCAAACTGCATGGTGGTCCCTTATCTTCTTCTTCTTCTTCTTCTTCTTCTTCTTATTCTTCTTTCTTATTCTTCTTCTTCTTCTTCTTCTTCTTCCCTCTTCTCTGCAGAATTCCCATTCTTCTTCTTCTTCGCTCTTCTCTTCTTCTTCGTTCTTCTCTTCTTTTTCGCTCTTTTGCTACTTTATGAAAATTAGAGGGTTTGAAACAGAAGCCTTCAAGTTCTCCCATATGGTTTTCCTTTGCTTCAATCTCAGAGTTTCATAATTGTGTGGTTTTAACCTCACACAAATCTACAACATATAAAACTAATGATTTCATATATTTACCTTTCTTTTTTCTCCTACAATGTTCACTCCATGATTATTATATAGAAGGTAGAATTAAACAAGTTACATAAGCTTATGCTTGTGAGTAGAGTTCCTTGTTCATGAAATAGTACTTAAATAGAATTGTACAAGGGGGTCACAAAAACAATTCTCACCCTTCTTGAAACAAAAGAGGCCCTACTCTACAACATATTTTTCAACATAAGAAACCATCATAACCGGGTGCAAGTTATATGATAACCAATACCATGAAGGTTTCTTGTATACTTACTATGTCTAAGGTATACACGTTGAATTGAGCACAGTAGCAACAATTTTACTCCTAACAGAAACAGAGTAACAGGACACAATAATGACTTATTATTATTACCAGCGCTCTCCTTGTAGTAATGTAGGCTTTCCTATGGGAGAAAACATGAGAAGGACAATTTGAATATCACATATCACATAATATTTCATTTGAAAGAATATATCAATTATCAAGTATCAACTTAACTCCCTGAGGTTAAAATCACACAATTATGAAACTCTGAGATTGAAGCAAAGGAAAACCATATGAGAGAACTTGAAGGCTTCTGTTTTCAAACCCTCTAATTTGCATAAAGAAGCAAAAGAGCGAAGAAGAAGAGAAAGAACAAAGAAGAAGAGAATAGTGAAGAAGAAGAATGGGAATTCTGTAGAGAAGAGGGAAGAAGAAAGATAAGGGACCCACCATGCAGTTTGGTCCCTGACATTGTCAAAAATCTTGCACTTTAGTCCCTATTGAGTGACACCTCAGCAAGAATTTAACAGACATTAGTGGTTTTTGTCCTAAGTAAAGACGGAGGTCAAAGTGAGGGACTAACGAAAGGTTTTTTATAATTTCAGGGACCAAAGTGAAAGACACTGACAAAGTTAGGGACCAAAGTGCTAATTTACTAAAAAAATCACACACACACACAGCCAAGCTCCTAAAGTCATTGTTTTAAAGCCCCATTATTATATTGGTCTCATAATTTTTTTAGATATGTTAGTTATAATTATGTTTAAAAGTTATATAAATATATAATAGATTTTGAAAATTTATTAATTACTCTTTTAAATTGAAAAAATACCTTATTTTAATACTATTTTTTCTCCTAATTAATAATTACCTTATTTATTTTATTAATTAACTTTTTCTACTATATTAATCATAATTAAAATACATATTTTTTTATTATGTAATATAGTAAACGTTGGAATATATCAAGTCACAAAAATACTATTATAAAGTTAATTACCTATAATAATTAATTTTATATCTAAAACGTTTTCAAAGATAACATTTTAATAAAATTAATTTGAATAAGCAACTATAATTAATTAGAAATGGTATCTCTCGAACACACACACAGAATCAAAGGTTTTGTTCGAATTCTAGTCATCCAAAATTTTGTTTGGTGGACAATATTCCTCTCATGGATCCTAGGGACTAGTTGAGCAGGTGTTGATAATCTATTTGTGGTCTAGACCTATGCACCAATCCTCTTAGCTAGTTGTTGGTTAGAATTAAAGTTGTCATCTACTTCCTTCCTGCCATTTTTTTTTTTTTTATAAATAAGTTATCTCTTTTGAATTCAATCTTATAATCCAAATTGTATGGATATAATTAACAACATCAAAATTTGTTTGATTGACAAGTGTTATTAATTGAGTTTTCCTCTTAAATTTGCCTCCTTTCTTGCTGCATGCCATCATGTCTCAAGCCGAAGATCCTAGAGATGCATGCATGCATAAGTACATGACAATGGTACCGGATAAGGTACCATACTTAGCTTATGAATGAGGTATGCTCACCCATACAAACGTGTCTCCTCCCATGGATACACCCATAAACCATTCAACCAGACCGACCCACAACTTATTGTTTATACTCTTCATTGCGTATGAGTGTTGAATTCGCTCCATCGCCTCACCTTCTCAGATCCCCACGTTCTCACATTCACTATTTTTTTAATTTTATCCTATTATTATTAGATTCTTTGAATATATAATCCAATTTGGTGCAATCAGGAAATGAGTTTTAATTGGAATTGTTTGAATGTAGAAAACTTATAATGAAAACTTGACATAATTAAGGTCCGACCATTATTTGCATGAATCCTCCCCAGCAGAATGAGACAAAAATGGTAAGCAACTCATCATAATGCAAAGGAGAGACCAGTTGACAGAAATTTACTAATGAGGTTTCCTCCTTGTTGTTGGTAAGGGGAGCAACTCGATGTGATCTCAGATCTTTGTTTGCTTTCCCTTATGCACAGAGAATCAAATTAAACACCACCACTTGTTAATTATAAATTAATTAATTACCATATATAGCCAGCTAGCTAGCCTCTATACATCGATGAAGAGCTAGTGTTTGGCGAATTGGCATGTCTCTACCTAGCTAGCTA
Organism: Sesbania bispinosa; assembly: GCA_026901365.1. Lineage (NCBI taxonomy): Eukaryota > Viridiplantae > Streptophyta > Magnoliopsida > Fabales > Fabaceae > Sesbania > Sesbania bispinosa. The sequence goes on along the minus strand of QLOH01000803.1, from coordinate 278,434 downwards.
GGGCCTTATATATCAATGGATTCAATTCCATAATTTGTTTACATGTCTATGTCTCTTTTCTTTAATCTTTAATTAATATAAAAATCTAAAGATTTTAAACGACGTGTGTTTTTAATTTGACTTGGTGCTTTTGGCCCGCGAGAGTTTCGGTGTTCATTTTCTTTTTTTCTTTTGATTAATTCAAGTTCAAGCAGGATCTAGGTAGAAAAAGATTTCTTAATTACTTAAGAGCCTTTTTTTCAAAGCACAAGACTAATGAATAATTGTATTAGAGTGTGTTTGGTAAAATTAGCTGAAAAGTTAGTTAAAAGTTGAAGCCTGAAAAGCTATTAAATGTGTTTGGTTAAAACTAGCTGAAAATGGTAAAATGACATATAAAGACATCATTAATTATTAAATAGTGATAAGTGGGGGTGGTTGAGAGATAAACTTGTAATTAATTTTCAGGTAGTTACTGAAAATTAGAGTTTTTTTTAAAAAAAACTACCTCAAGTACCTTTTCAAGAAAAGTTAGTAGCTACCCCAAAAAAATTACCTTACCGAACACAGCCGAAATGGTTTCAACTATTAATTTCAACTTTCAACCAGCCGAAATGGCTTACCAAACACACTATTAGTTAAGAAAAATTGAACTCCTTTACATATTAATTTCAATGTTTTATAACCCTAGATGCCGCAATTTATAATGGATTTGGAAATCAGTGTTTAACTAGGTACCTTGTCGTCCTTTTTTCCTATAGACTATAGTCAATCTCATCTATTTTATACATACTTTATAATAATCGTATGCACGTAGGGAAATTAATATTATTTTTCATATAAGGGTTCTCTCTCTCACACACACACATATATTAGTATTTTTATATAAGAGATGTATTATTTAAGAGAGTATTTTTATATAAGAGTGGGAAGCAAATATTAACATCTTTTTAACATCAATTCTTTTATTATCATTTTATCACCTGTATCCTTACACTCCTAAGAAATTCTTAACGGCAACCTTTGCTACTTCCTCTGAACTTAAATATAAGTAAAAAAACTCATATTTGATGGACTAAAATATAAGGAAATTTTAACTATTTTTACTCTATTTAATGAGATAAACCCAAAATGCCCTTTAATTTTACTTTACCAACCACTCTATTTAATGAGTCATGTGCCAATAGAAAGAGAGTATGTCCATATGAAACAATTTTCAATAAAATTGAATGTAGGGTAATTTAGACAATGCAAGTACTTTTTACATGATACCAATAAAATTTAATAAGTTTAACCAACTTTCTTAATAAGTGTGAATTTAGTTATTTTTGCTTATATTCAAGTCCGGAATAGTATTTTATAACTGGCTTGACGAGTATGATGAACTGAAGAGACGATCATTTAAAATCAAATCCATAAAATTGATTATGATGGTTCCCAACTGGGAACCAAACAGACACGATATATTGGTTTTTTCTAATTATTGAATGAGATAATAAATTAAAAATGAAAAATTTTTATTAAAAATTATAACTACTTTATAACATTAAATACATTGGTAATATTAAATGTTATAGTTTTTAATAAAATATTTTTTTCTTTGATTTATTATCTGTACAATGTTACACATGTTAAAAAAAACCGGTGTCATATTTACGCAATAAAAAACTTACGCGCGCACCAAGAAAAACTCCAAATCCAAAATGCGATTAGTTATCATACTTATACCCAAAAGAAAGCTGAATGTGAAACTACTTACCTATTTCCTAAATACATACGAATTTGGATTAAACTCCAAAATGATCTTCCCTCTTCAACCATCTATAAACAAAGCTCATTATTAAATATTTTTTGATACGCTGAGCCAATATCAAGGAAGCTCACCTAAATACCATTGGTCAACAGAAAGATTGATGAGATCAATTAGTATATACATACCTACTTTGTTTTTATTTGGCATGGACTGAAAATCATGATGAATCCAAATATATGTGTCATGTGTGAATTTGTCGTTTTCATTTTTAAATCTCAAATCTTTTTTCTCTTCTAGCTAAACTTAACATCCAATAAAAAGATAAAATTAGCAAAGGTGGGAAACAACTTGTGACAGTGTTATTACCAATTAAATAAGAGTAACATTAAATGACACGTAACAATAGAAACTTTTTATCATTAGTTCCTTAATCAATGATTTTTAGACACTTGTTAGCATTTTTATCTTAATTATATCATTTATACCCTGAATTTATTATAAGGTATTAATGAGACACTCACTTATTTTATGAGTAAATGAATATATTCACTATTGAATATATAAGTATTACTGAAATAAAATTTAAATTTATGATATTATTAATTAAATTGATTTAAATATTTTTCATTGGTTTCGATGATTTAATTATTTAATTCTTATAAAAACGACCTACGTACGGCAGTATTATTTTGTAACTAAAAAATAATAATGAACATTTTGTATAAGAGACTAATAACCGGGTGAATTGGTATGATTTTGTTTTTTTTCTCAGTATTCTCCTCATTAAGTACATAATAGACTAATTTACTGACATAACTCCTTCCAATAATATATTTATATAAACATGAATTAAATGATGAAATCTAGGACCACATTTTTAAAAAACTCCAACCCCTATCATTTTACATTATCATATATTTTCCAAGTCCTGAACTAGTTGGAATGACACATGACCCACCATGTGTCCAGTGAGATCTCTTGGTTGCTCCTATATATATGTGCAACAACCAAAGCCAAGGCATTCATCACTTGTATCAAATCTCTTACAATCCTCTTTCATCCAAAAAGCCTGATTCGAGAGAGGAATTAAAAGAACCAACAAAGTAACTATGGCTTGCTGGTCTGCAGAAATGCCACAAAGGCCTATCTTAGCACTTTGAAAATGGTGAGTATTATTCTCCAAATTAATCTCCAACATGTCTCAAAAAATTTCTATCCATCTAATTATTGAATGTCTATCTTCAGAAATTTTACATAATATGTGTATATTTTTATCTGACTAGTTTGGATTTTTTTTCTTCAGGGTCAAAAGGCCAAAGAGCCAAATGTAGCAGAGTTTATATCAGCACTAGCTGCTGGAAACAATGCACAACTCATGGTTGTGGCTTGTGCTTCTGCAGCAGATTCCACCACACTAGCCTTGGTTGCTGCTGCTCATCAAACTGGTGGCCAAGTTGTTTGCATTGTTCCTGGCCATAAAGAGCTGAAAGCCTCCAAAAATGCCTTGGGAATTGCTGCAAATCAAGTTCAATTCATGGTTGGAGAAGCTCAAGAGCTGCTGTTAGACCAATATGAAGCAGCAGATTTTTGCTCATTGATTGTAACCTTGAGAATCATGAGGAGATTCTTAAAGCAGTTCAAGAGGTAGGAAGCAAAATGGCACGGTAGTTGTTGGCTACAATGCATTTAGCTACAGAGGGTCTTGTGGATCAAAGACTCAGCTTCTGCCTATAGGAAAAGGGTTGCTGGTGACAAAATTTGGAGTAACTGATACTAGTCCAAGATATGGCACCAAACAGGGAAGATCAAAAGCCGTTGGGTTGTCAAGGTTGATAAATGCACAGGCGAGGAACATGTGTTCAGGGTCAGATTTCCTCAGGGGAAAGTGATTCAAGCTTAATCATATGGTTAATTTGTACACAAGACTAGAATATATTAGTCCTCTCCATTTTATTCTTTAGGAAAATGGAGTACTAAATTTTGCTTCTATTAAGAAGTACTTGGAGTTAGTCCTATTTTAATATGTATATACCAAATTACGATTATATATTAGATCAATTGGTTGGAAAGACTTGTTATGTTTTGCATATGTTCTAATGAAGAGAGACTAAGAGCCGCTCACAGCAATTGTCCCTCTCCATTTTGTAATCCATGGAATGACCATAACTAAATACCTTCAGAAAAGTTCCATAAGACATTTGAAGTCACAAGGACATGTAAACTTCAGAAATCTCTATTTCGGTTGGACTTTGAAGATAAACCTACAAAGGAAAGCAGAAGGGCATAGATTAAGTAAAAAATTGGTTCTTCCAAAATGTGTACATCATTCCAATAGAAAAATCAAAGTATAGATCTGTCAAATTAACAAACAAATAAATACCTTTTTACTAAGTATAAGGTTTAGGGTACGTTGGTTTGGTTTGGTTTTTAGTTGTATAGAATTAATTTTGATAAATTTATAGAATCAATGACAGGAAATGAATAATGCACAATTTACGAAGCATGAGCAAAAGTGATTTAAAATTAATTCCACATATATTGATTCTGACTGTTCCCAGCTGGGAACCAAACATGCACTACAACCTCTTCCTCACCAATTCTACAGGCCTACATAACATAAAGCATTATAAGGAAAAAAAATTCATCTAAGGTCATATCAATAAATAAGCAGTGTCAGCTTCTTATCCTAGTTCAATTTTCAAGCCAAAATTTGGTTTGTTTATTCTGCAAAAAAAGAAGCATTTTTGTTTAATGTTTATTAAACAATTTCCTTTCCTCACTCAAATTAGAATTGAAAACCTTGGCCATTACTTGATTATAGTTAAAACCAAATAATGCAGTGAGCATCCATGTGAAAAGCATCAGCAGGGTCTATGCAGACAACAGGCTGTACACACAAGGGGTAAGAGAACCTTAAACTCGTTTTTTTGTTTGTGTTACTCTAATTAAATTAAAATCACCTTGGCTGGTCTGCTATAACGTGGGGTTTGTGATGTTTTGTCTCTGTAAATTGCAGCAGAAACCTTGATATAATGCTGGCTGCTTAGTTGTATTGTAGCATCAGTTAAGAGTGTAATGGTTCATTAGCAAACAGTTTAATTAGCACTCAACAACAGCTAATCCATGCTTACATGTTTTAGGAATCACTGCCAGCATTAACATGTGACATGTGAGCTTGACAAGTCTTGTCTTCAGATTTTATAACAATTGCTTAATATAATATTCTGCTGCATGAATATAAGCTGTTGCCACTTCCTAACCCTACCACTGCTTCTGCTGTATGTATACCCTGTAATCAGTGATTAAGATTTATCTATTCCAACATCAGTTCACGGAGACTAACAATTTGGTGTTATTTATAGCTTTTTTTTTTTAAAAAAAAAATCATAGCTTCTCAGTCTACGTTAACAAGGACAAAACACAAAAAAGAAAATACATTTTAGAATAAAAAATAATAGTGTACACCATCTACTAAATTTCTTTTGAATAGGATGAAGGGATAGTGTCTCAGTCCAACGCAGTAAAAGCCTTCAAGCCCAAAGAGTACTTTATAAAGGTACTTACATTTAAGTCACCCCAAAAAGAGGTCTGGACACGATACCTTGTCTTGCTCTATTGATAAACCCTCGGGCTAGGAGTTGCTATCTACTAATTGTATACTCTATTTTTTTTTTTTCTATTTTAATATTGTATATTCATCTAATGGATCAATAGGTAGGAGGTATATGTAGATTAACTAATGATTGAGTTTGAGCCCGTGTAAATCTTGCTTGCCTGGCTGTAACCCTAAAAAACCATACATGTTGCTTGGTTTTCTTTTATAGTTTCTTCGGGAAGATTGGGTTCTCAAAGACTGGACTAATGATTGGGCCCAATGGACAGGTGGTTAAACAAGGGAAGGATTACTAGGCAAGTGAGCCCAAGTACCCAGCAAGAGTAGGAACAGGCTCAGCCACCCCTTTGACCAAAACAATAAAAGGCTCAGCCAAACCCTCCCAACTCCCAAGTGCCAAGTCCACGCAAACGAAAACTAGCCTAGTTAGTTGACCAAAAAAAAAAAAAACCCTATTGCAAAGGTGGAAATATATCATATCGCTCAATAGGATAAGAGAATTTATCTATTCTTATGTTCAAACTTCAAATTTTAGCAATTTTGCTTACCATTAATAAATCACACACAAGACTCACGTATAACAAAACCATATTATAAAAAGTCACTAAGATGAGGAGCTTGAACAGTTTACATAAGTTCATAGATTCAATTTTCATTATCACCATTGTAAAATAGCCGCCAATTTGAGCTGAAAACTACACACCGGAAACTTTTATGGGCTAATTTAATTTAGTGGTCGGCTGAAATTTTGCTAATCCAACCTATCCTTTGCAGGCTGCAGGCCTAACAAGTCAGTCCATGAATCACTCATTTTTTAAAATACAATGAATTAATAAAATTTTATTAATCAAGTTAACCCATGCAACAAGTTATTAATTTTTTAAAAATCATTATAGACTAAATAAAAAATTTAGGAATAATATATTTTATATTATTTTATAATTTAATTAATAGAATCAAATGTAACTAGTGATATATTGTATTATAAAATAACAAAAGATGATACTCCATTAACAATCAACAAGTGTCATAATGAAGATAAAATAAAATGTGTCAATAGAATGTAACTAGAATAGAATTGTAACGATAGAATATAATCAAATGTAACTAGTTGGTATAATGAAATTTAATAGAAAATGAAGACAATAGAATGAAGATATTCTTTTATAATTTAAAGGAATAGAATCAAATGTAACTAGTTGATATAATGAAGATAAAATAAAATGTGTCAATTGTAACAATCAATAAGTGTTAAAAAAAAAAATCAATGCGCATTGACCATTAACCTTAGAACACTAACAACGCATGTGATGTTAGGTTTGTCATTTATAATTTTATCAATTATAAAAATAAATAAATAAAAAAGATTAAAAAGAGGGGCCAACATGCTGGAGCAACCCATCACCCATCACTAGCTAGGTTGCATCAGACCAATTAAATTTTGGGTTGGGTCAAAATTATGAGGCTTGAAATTTCACAACCTAACTTAATCCATATATAGGTTAAATTAGTTTTTTTTTTAAGCTTATGTATCTTTCACGAAAGGTAATCCTGTTCGAACCGGGAACATCCACATCATGATGGGGCTAGCTCTCCCGACGGGAATTTTTCCATTCACAAGACTCGAAACTGAGACCTTACTTAAGGGAAATTAAGCAGGTACCACTTGAACCAACCCCGCTAATATTAAATTAGTTAACCCATCATACTTGACTCATTTTAACACCTTGACAAAGAAAATGAAATGCACTCTAAAAGTGCCCTACAATTAACCGATTTGTCCCAATAATATAAAGTTTTTTTTTTAAAAAAAAATAGCTAATGAGTTCAACAAAGTGATGAGTGACCAACGGGGATTGGTTTAAGTGGTACATGCTTGATTCCCCCTAAGCAAGGTTTTGGGTTCGAGTTTTGTGGATGGAAAAAATCTCCGTTGAGAGAGCTAGCTCCATTATAACGTGGATGTTCCTAGTTGAAATAGGATTGTCTCCCGTGAAGTATAGCTGTAGTTTAAAAAAAATATCAACGAGCTTTAATTTTACAATTTTATAGTGTTGATGTGTTGGGATAGCCTCTGCACAATTAATAAACTTTTTGCTTTTGACGATAAGAAAATTGATTGAAATATGTTTCTAGTTCTCATAAAATAAACGAGTTTTAAATTTGATTTTGATTTTTTATAATTTTTTTCATTTATATTCTTTCAAAATTTAAATTTAAAAAAATGATTAAAATATATTTTAGTTCTTATTAAGTAAGCGAGTTTTTATTTTGATTCTTATAAACTATATTTTTTTCATTTATACTCTTTTAAAGTTTTTTTTTTGGTCAAATATTCTTTTAAAGTTTAAATTTTTGTTTTTAAAAAGCCCTCATTAACGTGTTTGATAATAACTTGCCATGTAGCTTTTTTTTAATAAAATTTTAGATTTTAAAAGGTTATAAATGAAAAAGAATTTTTTATAAAGATTAAAATTTAAACTTACTTATTTATAAAAATCAAAACCATATTTATTAAAAAAAAATAGTGCTGATAAATTCCAAATATACATTTAATTATTTAAACGCTTTTATAAGGTAAAAGTGATCTGAAGGCAAGTAAAAACGAGGATGATCAAGTTCGGACTTCAACCTGTAGCAAGGGTCCAGCAGATATTATTATTGCAGTTGTACCAAAAAGAAGCTTTTAAAGTAAAATTCTTCACTGTAAGACTTGTGAGTTGGATCCAATATCTATGAATGGCCCTTCATGTTTGCGGGTAAGCTGATAACCCCATGAATCATTGTACATCTTCCTTCTTTAGTAAAAATAATGCTCTGAGTCAGTGCAAAAGCTTTACAAAATCAATAATTGTAATTCAGAGTTGTGCAGTTCAGTTAGTGGACAGATTCCTTGTACCTAGGATTTTTGTTTGGTAAGGATAAGGTGGAAGGAAGGTGTGTCTTTTCTTGATTGAAAATTGAAGAGGGATACATTCATCTTCTATAGAAAAATACATGACACATCCAACAAAATTACAGGTGATTTGAGGAAACTAATGCCCCTTCTCTATGTTACAATCTACTACTGTCCAAGGCATTCATTCACATGAAAGATAGTCCTAGGATAAGGACACAGAACAATGTAATATAATTTCCTAAAAGGTCACCACCATAAGCAGTTAGCACTAACATGTCATATCATCAGCTAGTCATCACATAGGTAACTGTAGGAGGGATGATGGATGAAATAATTCAGTCACTGAAATCAGAGACAGCTACTACAATTTCCCAGTTCTTGAACAATGACTTCCATGGATGGCCTCTCAAAAGGAGACTCATGGGTGCAAAGCAAAGCTATTTTTACCAGCTTAGCTGCCTCATATTCAAAGAACCTGCCATAGAGATTTGGGTCAATAAATTCCTTGAATCTGAATGATTCTGCAGAAAGCCTTATTGAACTAGTTATCTTCTGTTTCCCTGAAAGGATCTGGAAAAGCAGCACCCCAAAAGCATAAACATCACTTGTCTCTGTAAACCGGCCAGTAGTGGTGTATTCAGGAGCCAAGTAACCCTTTGCTGCACTAGCCTTAAGTGCAGAGAAGACAATATCATTAGTGAGAAGCTTGTACAAGCCAGAATCTGCTAGCAATGGATTGTAGCGCCGATCAATGAGAACTTTGTCAGCTGAAATGTTTTGGTGAACAAGAACCGGTTTGTTTGCTTTGTATGCATGTAAATATGCTATACCTGATTAAGAAAACAAGGTTTAGTATAGACTTCCAAGAATGGAAAACATAAGAAAGTATCACTTCCAATTACATTAAATAAGACAAAGATCAAATGTCTAATTACTAGTCACTGCCTTTTTCTTATCATGCTGCTGGTCTATATATATATATTTGTTTAACCACAGGTATCCTCCATGGACCCGAGACCTTGCTTGAGGGGAATCAAACATGTATCACTCGAATCAACCCTCATTGGTCGCTGGTCTATATATTTTAGAATACTCAAATTGCCTAAAGTGTCAAAAGCTATAAGAAGGTGATTTAATAAAAGATAGGATAGAAGGGTAACCTTTAGCAATCCCTTTCACAATAGAAACTCTAGTTGACCATTCAAGGACTTCTCCATCACCTTCCTTCACATCAAGGAAGCGTGACAGATTTCCATTAGGAACAAAATCATAAATCAGAAAGCATTCACCTCGTCCCCCTTGAACAACAAAATCCTCTCAACCTTACTAAATTATCATTCCTCAGTGAAGTCAACATATTCAGTCCCTTCAAAAACTCAGCTTCATCAGACTTGCAACTTGTTTTACTAATACTCTTCACAGCAACAACAGATCCATCTCTTAGAACTCCTTTATATGTTGCACTGAAGTTACTCTTTCCCAACAAATTCAGTTCTGAGAAATATTGAGTAGCTGATTCAACTTCTTCCAAGTTGAACCTAAAACTCTGGAACCTATCCTGGCTATCCCCATTGAAACTCCTACTATCAGCTAAAGGGTCCCATCCAGTAGAGTACTCAAGACTGACCAAAGGAGATCCATTTTTCCTGTATATACCCTTGGCTTCATCAGTACTTGGACGGCTATCAGAGATATGAAAAGAATTTCCAAGCTTTTGTTTTCGCCGACGGTATAGTGTGAAGGTCAAAATACCAATTGCTGACATTGCAATTATAGCCACAAATATGCCAACAATAATTGATGTGGCTGGATTAGATTTTGATGAATTAAGGCACCGAGTTCCATTGCAAGGTAACTTCACATTTGCAGTTTCTGGGATATCTCTTGTAGGTTCAGGTCTGCTTGGATTGGCATGATCTGAATCATTGCAAGTTTTCAAGGTTGGAAACCCAACTCCACATAACCCCAAATTGTCTTCATAAGAAAACCCATCATCTAGTCTCTTAAGAGCTTCATTAAACCAAGCAAAAGGAAATTAGCACATTTTACATTGATCATTTCAGATGAGCAAAACATGTTAATAAACAAATGGAAAGAACCAATGAAATTACATATATGAAGTAACATCATTATTACCAAGAGGTACATTCCCAGAAAGTGTATTGTTGTGAACATCCAAAACTTTCAGTGATGGAGCATCAGCTAGGCTAGTGGGAATGGAACCAAAGAGATTGTTAGAGCCCAAATCTAGCCTCACCAGCATACCCAAATCACCTAGATTAGCAGGGATAGCACCAGATAACTGGTTTGACTGCAAAGCCACAACAGTTAGCTTTTTCAAAGAACCAAGCTGTGTAGGTATGCTTCCTGTCAACTGATTATAACAAAGCTGCAAAACTGCAAATCATGTGAAAAGGGCCAAATTAGCACAGTGCCAAGCTTAAATCACCAATAAAACATTATTGTTAATCAAAGCTTAAGATATCAATGGGAAAAACTCAAATTCTGGGTAGCAACTATAGTTTTGAGCAAATACGATCAAAAGAGAGAAGCTTCTAACAGCTAGAACTGATCATTTTCTGCCGTATCGTGTGAAGAGTTTTAGTTTACAGTTTATTGTAAAATACAAGATTCAAAAGCAAGATATCAACAATATTCAAATTCAATAACTGCTCTGGAACAGGTGCATGTGAGCTTATCATTTGAAGGGGATATAGCAATAGAAATGGTACAATAAATAAATAATGAAATAAACAAAACCAAGCTCAAATCTTTCAGTGAAACCCATTAGTAAACAGCATTTAAGTGCACAAATATAGAAAAAAAAACTTTAAATACAGCAAAATTTGTCAGAAAATAAAAGGATAATAAAGACACAGATGACAGAACAAGGAAAGTTTCAATCTTGTTCAACAGAATCACAGCTACTAACCTTGCAAGTTCTCCATGCTGCTGATCTCAGAAGGGATTTCCCCAGAGAGATGATTCACATTCAAATACAAATCACTAAGCTCAGTCAAGTTTGCAATTCTGTTGGTATCTCTCCATACAAAGAGTTATAATGCAAGTAGAGTCCTGTCAAATGCTTGAGGCCAGCAATGGCTGGTGAAAGCTTCCCTGGGAGGCCCTTTCCCTGCAAAGAAATGTTAGCCACTTGACCCTTCTCATTGCATGCTACTCCTTCAAAAGATCCATCACATGGGTTGCCATTGATAGTCCAGGAGGGTAGATAATGGCTCTCTGGGTCCAAACTGGCTTTCAAGTCCATCAGTGCTCTTAGCTCTGCATTCCCACAGACCCATGTTGGGTTTTAAGAGGAAAAACAAAAGAGAGAAGAGAAGTAGTAGCACTGAAAAACCCATTTTCAGTTGTGAATGAATGAAGGCTTAGGATTCAAAGATTGATTGACTTTTCCCAGTTCTCACTATGGCAACAAGTTCTGGTTTTTGAACTCAAAGCTCTGTTACGTTTCTGTCTGGAAACGTGTTTTGTCTGTCACACAAGCAGAGAGAGCTGTGAAGAAAGCGTGGTTAATGTTGGCAAAAGAGGACAAGTGAAGAGGTCAAGCACTAAAGGGAGGGGGGGAAAACCATAAATGAAAGCCAAAGGCAGTAAAAGTGATGCTCATATCATAGATATCATATTGCAGCTTCTGGTGAGCATTGGACACTTTCAAAACTTATAATAACTGGCAGTTTTATCACGGACTCCTATGCGTCACTAAAATCATATTTTAACGTAAGTTCATAATAACTAACACTTTAATCTTTTTAGGATTTAATTATTCTTTTTTGAAATGTTGAGATAATGGACATAATTATCCTTTTCCTCTTACAAGCTGAGTGGGTGAAATGCAAAGTAGGATATCATGCCAAAATGGGATGATGAATCTAGAAAGTTGAAAGGGGATTTAGGAATGACAACAGTCGGCGAGGCGAATACAACAGTCGGCGAGGAGCATGGATTAAAAGACTACGGGTATTACCAACGGGGTTGATTCAAGTGGTATATATTTGATTCCCTTTAAGCAATCTCTTAACTCGAATTTTGTGTATAAAAAAGTTTCCACCTAGTCTCACCATGACGTGGATATTCCCGGCTCGAATAACAGGATTGTCTACTGTATAGATACATATGATTAAAAAACAAAATGACGAGTATGAAAGTATAAAATCAAGTAAACCACCACTTTAGTCCTGAAAGTGTGGTCAACTGTCAATTTAGTCCCTAAATTGAGAAAACTGTCAATTTAGTCCCTGAAAGTGTAAAAAGTCAGTCAGATTAGTCCTTTTGCTTCACATTTTATTAACTAACGCACAGTTACAAAAGAATTAATCTGACCGACTTTTTACACTTTTAGAGACTAAATTGACAGTTTTTTCAATTCAATGACTAAATTGATAGTTGACCACACTTTCAAGGACTAAAGTGATGGTTTACTCAATCAAATTTCACTTATGCTTCTCTGTTGTATTTGGGAAGTACACCTCTATTTTTTTTAAATAATAATTTAAATAAATTATAAAAATTTAATAAATTTTAATGTAAAAATTATAGGTAAATAAATATTGAGACTCATGAAAAATAAAATGTTAAGGATTATATTATATTTTTTTAAAAAATATAAATCTATTTTTAATATTTAATTATTATTATAATTAAAATTATTTAATTATTATATCACAAATCACGTTGGGTGGGATAAATACTTGCACCTTCGAACCTCACGGGCTATGGCTCCCGTCAAATTGGATCAAGGTCAAGATCGAATTTTTCTAAATAAAATTTAGAAAAGACTTTATATAGGAAAATCTTTAAAAAAAAATCATACGTAACATTTACACCTGACCTTTTTTATTATTTCCCATAAGAAAAGGTATTAAAAAATAAGCTGTTTATAAATTTATTCAAATTTTACTAATATTTTATTGAGCTTAAGATATATATACGGAGTAGTATAAAGAAGTTTTACATTGATATTCAATAATATACTATCATATCATTTATTAAATTTAATAACACATAGGGTGTTATATTCATTTATTAAATTTAATAACTGAGAAAAAAATACACTTTAGGTCAAGAATAGCAAAAAAATACTTATACTCGTGGAATTAATACAAATTTTAATAGATAATTGGCAAAATTATTTTATAGTTTTTTAACTATAAAGTAACAAAAAATGAGTTAAATATAATTTTAGTCTTTGAAAATATAATAAAATTTTATTTTGGTTTTTTATTTATTTTTTTCTTTTTAATTTTCAATTCTTTAAATCAACATACTTTTAAGTCCTTCTCATTAAATATATTTTTGTTAAGTCAAATTTACAATTCTACTATGACCTTTTTCAGGAAAAAATTCATAAAAAATTTCCTATAATTTTTTTCTAAATAATTCATATGTAATAAATTTTTAAAAAACCACCAATTTCTTTATGTGAAATTGCTGCTACTATGAATTTTCTCAATTTTGCTTAGAAAAATTTATAGAAAATTTCTTGTAAATTTTAGAATCTTAATAAAGTTTTCTTAAATTTTGATATGGATAAGAAAAAATAAAGGAAAAATATATATAAAAAAACTCTAAGAAATATTGTTCTATTATCATTTAACGAAACATAATTAATGATGAGAACTAAAAAAACATAATTTTAAAAATAAAAATAAAAATAAAAAAAATTCAGAAATTAAAATTATATTTAATTCAACGAGAATTTACTAGATATTTTTATTGATCCTCTGATCACACCTTGAAAGCCAACATATAAAATTTTCATGTCCAAAGTTTAAAAAAAATCAGTTTCTATTTTTTTTTTTTCATTCGGTTTCCTGTACTGTAATTCTATACTATACTATTATATTTTTTTTTTGGATATTTTAACAGAGAATGTACCAATTATAATAAGTACGGAAATTAATTTACTGGTTTGTAAGTCCCACCATCAGTGATCACTGATAACAGCGCTACGCTAGTCTGCCCTCGTTGATCGTTTGGGAGCATAGAGCACCGCTTTTTCAAATTCAAATTCCCTGTTATCAGCTACACATTAACTAAGTTGTACTTGCATCCTTCCATTTTGTGAAAAAAAAAAAAAACCTTATTATTTGAATGAATAAAATAATAATAATAGTTCTTATTATTTTTTAGAATAAAATACTTTTTATCTTAATAAAAAATTCTTTTTTATTTTTGTCCTAGAAAAAAAAATTTTAATCTTCACAAAATAAAAAAAATGCAAATTTGAACCCTTAATACTTTTTTATTTTATGAGAATCAAAATTATTTTTTTTAAAGAGATGAAAATTATATCGAGTGTATTTTTTAAGAATGGAAAACATATTTTAATCTATTTTTTATTTATATCATTCGTATAAAATAATGTATTGAACTTTAATTCAATTAAAATAGACTTTAAAATAAAAATTGAATTAGAGCGAAAATTTTTTAGACAAAAAGAAAGAGAGAAAGATCATGAAGCAATAACCACAAGAATTTGATCCTGAATCCTTATCTGATAACTGAAAATTATTGAAATTAATTGTCAATATTTTATCACTCAGTTACAAACTTACAAATTACAATCCCATCCAAGGTTGGTGTTTGCTGCTGTGTACTTTTTATGTTGTTCCATTCCACGGGTTCTGACACCCATTCACTCTTGAGTGTCGTTGCCTGCTAAATAGTTCTTATTCATTTGTTTTTTAGCAATTTGAAAATTTTTCTCACAATATTTCATGTTAATTGATTATCAGCAACACAGCCTTTTAAAAAGTAGTAATAATAATAAGGAAGCTTTCTTAATTTGAATCATTTGCATTGTTCTGTTACCATGCAAGAGTTAGCACTATTTGAAATATTCATGAACAGTTACATGATCTTAAAATAGTTGAACAGATACGGTGAATTATTATTTTAAAACTTCGAACTATTACAGTTTTAAAATACTATACGAAACATATATAAAATAAGACAAAAATAAAATACAATTGGTTTTGAACAAGTAACTGTCAAATTGGTTGAACCAATTAATTTTCCAGAGAGAGAATTGGACCACAAAAGCATACACAATTTATTGAGTATGGACATAGACGTTATTCAAGAAATGGGGTCTATAAAATTTCATGAGTCAAGAGAAATATTAAATGCAGCATTACATGTTATATATTCTCATCAACTGATGAGACTTTGATTTAATTGACTAGAGTAAATAATGGTATGTAACTTATGTTTGCTCTGTAATTGTCTGAATGCAACAAAACAATCTACTTTGTTAAACAAGACCACACTATAACTAAGATTTTATTAATACTTAGAAGAGTGTAAAAATATTTTACTCAAAAGGAACATGGATAAAGTTCTTGTATGTATTCTTCATGAATAAATTATATGGGAAATCCCAACTGGGCAGCCCCTTTCTTCTTTTGTAGTATTTGTGTAGCAGCAGGACAGATTCCCCTGCACAGATAGCTAAGTAGCCAACATTAGATTATTCTTTTGGAGATTGGAGCAAAGTCTAGTTAGTTGTAAACTATGAGAAACTCTGTCTCCATGGCTTGGTTAATTTCAGCTTCAAAATTGAGTAATTAAGGTAGTTATCACAGCCACCCAAAAAGGACGTTTGGCACAGCATTTAAATACATTGAACAGTGCTACTTTTGAGGCCTTGAACTTGCTATGCCTTGGTGTCCTAGGTCGGTCCCATCCAAATTAGGATATTGGGGTCTTTTGAAGCCTAAAACTTGGTGATGGGCAGGAGGTAAGCAAGAAAATAACTTCTTTTTCCTAGAAAATACTTTGGTGCCTCAGTTATGTAAACAAAAATTATAAGTTATAACTGAATAAGAGTTTTCTGCTGTTGAATGAGTGCATTTTTAATGTTTTACTTTTTAATACTTTTGAAGATTTAGTAATAATAAGTTCTTTTTACAAATTTTTCACATACTTTCTTACAGGAATAAAATGAATGCCTTGTGCCACATTTTTTGTCTCACTTTCCATTACTAGGGAGGAATGTTAGGCCATGCTTTCATTTTATGAGAAGAAAGAAAAAGCTTTTATTCCCTCTCCTTTTCCATTTACTATTGAAAGTGAAACATTATTATACTATTAAATTAACAGCTATTAATTTGATTGGAAACTGAAAAGTATTCTCAACCTCTCCTTAGATTTCAAGGGTCTTGAATCTTGATTTTCATTTGCTCTAGTAAACCTACTTGGGTAGCAACATGATGAAGCCCATTTATAATAGATTAGAAAAAGTTTGACTCTATTTTGAGGTCATGTGGCAAAAAATCATTCCCCACCCCACCATTCTGCTATAGTATTGAAACAACCCTCCAACATACGAAGGAAGGAAAAAAAACAGATAAGTTGATTATGATAGGTACTACCAATTCTGTAGTAGCAGGTTCCATGGTGCTGGTGATTTATCATTCAAAGGCAACTAACATTACTAGACAAACTATGTGAAAAATTATGGCCACATCTGATTCAAGTCACTTGTGTTTAATTAAGTGGCTATTTATAGTTTTGTTGAAAGCATTACAAGCTGCATAACCTACAAAAGTGTTCACTATAGAAAGTCTTTTCTCTACACATTGGAAGTTTTCCTTTGTGTATGAAGGCCTATTGCATGTGTAGATGGTGCATGCCACTTATACATCTGTTAGGGAATTTAGGATGCTATGATTTGGGGGGTCAACATCAACATGAAGGGCATATGCTTTTGATGGAATATGCAGAAAATTCAGACTGCCAAGCCTCTTACATAATGCCCCAGTGAGAAGACAAATGTGAAAAAGAAAGGATGAAAACAAATAATAATAAAGAGGAAAAAGAACCAAGATGCCAAGCATAAAGTTGTCATGATGGTGATGGGCCAAGTTCCCTACTATGTAACTACCATGAGCTGAGCCCACTCCTCAGTCCTCATAAGGTTTTACCCAAATGCCATGCTAAAAATTCAGTTAGACCAAAAAAAGAAACTCATATCTTACTTGGAGATCTGTACTTCTGTTCATTGTTTTTCTATTAAATTCTAAGTTATGCTTACAACTTAAAAAAATAATAAATAAAATGAACTCTCTCGTAAGCTCACAAGTTGAATTTGTCATATCTTACTTAAGTAACCTGTTGGATCGATTTCCGGGTAAAATTAATTCTAGAATTTTATAAAGCACGTTAAATGAAAGTGATTTAAAATTAATTCTGTAGAATTAATTCACTGTGGCTAACTATTAATTACCAAACAAGCACTAATAGTGTATTTAGTTTATTTCAAAACCACGTTTTAAACCTGGATCCGACAAAAGTTACGAAAAATAACGTTTGTACGGATCCATATTTAAAATGTAATTTATTAATTCCTTAATGGTTAGGTTTAAAGATATTATTAATTCCTTAAAATATTATGATTTTACAATTACATCTTATTTGCAAAATTTTATAAATTATCCCCCTATACTATATGGGAAAAACAACCCCCCAAAAAAAATGGTAAAAACATAATCTTTTACATGATTAAAAACATTTATAAGTCTATTTCTTGTATGGTTGAGGCCTATTTCTGTATTGTTGAGGTTACTCCTATAGTCCTAGAATGCTGAGAGCCATCTAATATGGATAAATTGGTTTGGAAAATAGAAAATAAAAAGAAAAAAGAAAAAATGACGTAATTTTTTTTTTTAAGCAAAAGAATTAATTAATTTGGAGTACAAGGTGTACTCCAACCCAAAATACAAAATGTGGCAAAATACAAAATATAATGGCCCTCACACGTGTTAATCCAGTTCTTTCCCAAGACCTCAAGAGCCTTTGATATGATTTGTTCTCGCATTTTAGGGATGGTAGAGGAAAAGATTAAAACCCCTACATCATTGATTATAGAAAGGATTAAAACTGCCTCTACCCTACCCGGTTGTCATGTCTATTAAATACCCCCCTCCCTTCCTTATCGGACTTTCAAAACCGGGCATTGATGTTTGATGAGTTTTCATTCTTCAACTTCATCCTCCAAATTGATGATGGCAGCCACTTGTTGGTTTTACCGCATGTTTCTTCTTTTTTCAAAAAGGAAGAAACGATGAAGTGAAAAAAGCGAAAGGGGCGGTGGAAACTTCGCGACAGTACAAATCACGGGAGCAAAATATTTTGGTACCACATATGATGGTGAAAGTGAAACTCATTCGGCCGTGTCATGTACCGCATGATTTGTATGCATTAAATTTTGATTCCAAATGTCACCAAAACAATAATTTTGTTTAGGGAATTTTCAATATATTTTAGGCGTCTTATAGTATTGATTATATAAAATGTAATTATTAAGGAGTGGTTAGTTTAAGTGATGTATGTTTATAGAAAAAACTCCACTAAAAGAGCTAGTTTTAATGTGGATGTTTTTGGCTCCAATAGAATTGTCTTCTATGAAAAATACTTATGTTCTAGACCAAAAAAAAAAAAAAAAACTATGGAAAGGAGTAAAGAGAATTAAGGGTAAGTTTGTTTCAAGTTATAAGAACATATTCTCAGGAATAATGTTCTCTCGAGAATTCTATTACCGGGAATGTTATTTCGGGGTAAAATTTATATATATGTGTTTGATATGTATTTAATATTCTCGGAAATATTTTTAAAATAATTTATTTTAAAAATTAAAAATAGAAAAATGGGTAAAGCACAGGTAAAATACATTCTGGGAATCAATAATACTCAAAAATATTTTTCTAAAAATTGAATCAAACATGAGAATATCATATTCTCAACCTTACTTTCCCAAAAATATTTTTAGATACCTTGAAACAAACTCGGGTGTTTATGGGACAAATTAGAACGGATTATGCATGTCCCTTACTCGATCCTAATTTTTAACTGAATTAATTCTATAAATTTAAACTTGTCCATATATATACCCAAGAGATTGAATGATGTACTAGTCAATTAAGATCGAGTTAATGTGGGACAAGACTGGGTTGACCATATATACAAGTAAAATAAAATTATGAAATGATTATATAAAAATGATTTTAAAAAATTATTTGTATAATTAGTAAATGGATCACACACATTATAATTTCTCTCAATACTACTTTGTTTAAATTTTAGGATATTATTAAGAGAAGAATGAGAATATATTACTATATAACTTTTATATATAAAATAATGCTTTTTAAAGGTTTAAGGATAAATTTTCAACTCAAAACCTTTAATTAAAAGTAGACAATGTGGCTAGGTCTATTATTAATAGAATATATATAGATTTATCGGTCGACTTGAATATGTTCTCAATATGATATTTCAATCTGATATTAAGTTATTAAATGAGACTCAATTAAATTTTTTTTTTTTAATGATCAAACCTAACCCAGATAAATCGTATTAGAATGAGATAATTTGATGAATGAGATCTTGAACATCCTCAAAATAAGCAGATTATACCAATATTAAATTTTACTATTGCCGTAGTGCTTTACTATTTTCTCTATATCGACTAACTCACATTACAGAATAAGTAAAAAATATAGCATTGTTTGAAAATTTAATGATTAAGATTATTTTGAATTTGGACTTTCACCTCACGTAAACAAAGACCCAAAATTATATGTTCATTTTATATATGTCTCAAATTATATATGATAAAATTAGTTGATAAGATAGTTTGTAGCTGATAAGTTGCTAGCTAAGATCTAAAAATTTATATGATGTGTTTCATAAAATTAATGGATAAGTTAGCTCAAAACTAAAAACTAGCTAGAATCTTAAAGTTGATGTTGATTAAATTGAAAGTGATTGGTAAAATCGACTCATATAATTATAAAATAATAGATAAAGTTATCATTAATTTATGGACTAGAATTTGAAATTTTTTTGGTATAAACCACAGGTATTCCTTATTACCAGGGGCAATCCTGTTCGGGGTTTAGTCACAGTTAAGGCTCCTCACCCCTCTCGAAGAATGTGTTTAGTGAGCATCGAACCCGGAAATAAAATTTAAAATTTGATAATTATAAAAAATTTTAAGGATATGAAAAATTCATTTTTAACTAGATGTTGAAATTTAAAAACGCTAGTTGAAGTGAGTTAATTGTCATTAAAGACATAGGAGTTACTAAGTTTTTGACATAAGAGTTATGTGTGAAAGAAAGGAGAAAAAGCTGTAGTTATCTCTGGAACATTATATTGAAAAGGTGTTGCGGAGATTTTAGAAGGAAAATATTAAGGTGGAAAGCATTCTTCTTGATACTCATTTTAAGTTGAGTACTAAAGAGAGTCCTTTAAATGAAATTGAAAAGTGAGATATAAAAATGGTTACTTATGCATTTATGGTGGGTAATTTAATGTAGAGTAAATTACTCTCACCTCCCTTCTATTTTGTAAATCCTACAC
Source organism: Sesbania bispinosa (assembly GCA_026901365.1). Lineage (NCBI taxonomy): Eukaryota > Viridiplantae > Streptophyta > Magnoliopsida > Fabales > Fabaceae > Sesbania > Sesbania bispinosa. The sequence goes on along the minus strand of QLOH01000803.1, from coordinate 257,806 downwards.
AAAACCCCTTCTATTTATAAAACCTACACAAAACCCCAATCCACTAACTCCGTTAGGAATATTCCGTTAGAAGTTTTTTTTATTATTTATTTAAAAAAGATATTTTTTAAAATACCAACATTACCCTTTACTGCCAAACTCTTTCACTTCTCCTTCTTGCTACCCAGTCTACGAAACCGTTTCAGTTCTCCTCCTTCAATGTGCCTCCACGGTCGCTCGCTGCTTTGTTCGGAAACCACCCAAGGTAGTAGAATGTTTAGTTTCTTTTCTCCATCTTCCTCTAACGGGGTTTTGCCATCTTCCTCTGAATAAATATATCAACGTTTTGATTTTTTTCCTTCTAGAAATGTCTTATATCGATGTGCCTAATAGATTCAAAGTTTTGACGAAAAAATTGAATACGAATTTAATTTATTTTTCCATGTTCTTTTCCAGTTTTCCCTAGTCTATTTTTGGCTTTTCTATTCATGGAAAGAAAAATAGGTACATGAGTTGCGGTCCTGGCTTGCAGGACGAAGAACACTATGCCATCGTTATTAAAGAGAAACGATAAATAACTAAAAATCAAAATAGTTTACAATGAGAAGTAGAACTTGTAACAAAAAGTGACCTCCTTATCTTAGCAAAACAATAGTGTATTACACAAGAAGCTTGATTCAATAGTTAAGCAAGCAGTGTTGCAACCAAAGGCCAGATAATCTCAATTTTTTTAATTTAAGAAATGGGGTAATACACAGACTCTAATTCTTCTCCTAGTGATGAAATAGAAGTCCTTCTCATCGTTTACAATTGTTGTTTGGTATGGATTTTTATGTGAAGTTGATTTTATACCTTGTTAGGTACCATGGTTTACATGTACCTTTACTATTGGACAGCTGTATTATTGCTGGTTTTATATCTTGTTGGTGCTGCAATTGCTGTTTGGAAACAGATTTCTTCTAAAAAAACATGAAGCATTATAAGAGATTTTTATGTAGTAAAAAAACCCATAATTAGTAAGGACATTTTGGTCAATTTAATATAAAAAATAATTGTTGACTATTGACTAACAGTTATCATAGAAAATTGGGTTTAAATGTAATGTATTTTTAAAGTTGGAGGGGTTTTGTGTAGATTTTAAAAATAGAGAGCGTTTTGTGTAGAATTTACAAAATAGATGGGAGTTCAGAGTAATTTACTCTTTAATGTATGTAATGATGTGTAAAAGGCTAGATATAATGAATGTAGTTGGTATATGTTCATTAGATTTCTATTAAATCCGAGTACAGAGTGTTGAAATATTGTGAAATGGATTTTGAGATATGTTAGTTTGAAGCTTTATTTTAAAGGTGATAAGCCTACTCTTACGAGGGTTATACTAGGGGTGGGAATAGGCTAGGCCAGACTAGGCTTTGATTAAATAGGCTTGGCCTATTTTATAAATTCAAGGCCTAAGCCTGGCCTATTACCTATGATAGGCTTTTTTTTTAGGTCTGGCCTGGCCTTTTTAAAAACCTGGCCTGGCCTGTTAGCCTATTTAAAGGCCTTTATATGAAAAGGGACAATAAATCGATTTCTAAGCCCAAAAACTGCATGTATCCTAATTTTTCTTATCTAACATCTTAGTCAATACTCAATACTAAAATACATGATATTGGGCCTGCAAAATCCTTAACCCAAACCAATACAAACAAATAAAATATAAAATCAATTTACAAATTATACATATATACTAATATAATAATATTAAGTGTATTCAAATTCGTTATAACTTATAAGTTATAAGTAATTAATATTTATATAATTTTAATATATTTACTAATTTTTAAATATAAATAGGCCGACCTATTAGGCTTTGTAGGCTTCTGAGTTGGCCTAAGCCTAGCCTCTTTATTTAAATAGACTTTTTAAAATGCCTGAACCTGGCTTTTTTATTAAATAAGCTAGGCTAGGCTTTAATTAGGCTAGGCTTTAATTAGGCTAGGCCATAGGCCCCTGTCGGCGGCCTGACCTATTCCCACCTCTAGGTTACACAAACTCAAATATGGTTGAAGAAATTGATTCTATAAAGTCCACTTCAAATTCTTTAATTAAATTTGCAAATGGAGTGACTCTAAGTTGCAAAGGTGTGTAGTACAACATAGTCAAAGTTCAGTGGCATTACCGAAGCATGCAGAGAGATGTGATTAGGGCTGTAAATGAGTTGAGCCGAGTATTTGAAGCTTAGGTTTGTCTTGTGAAAAAAATGAGTGGCTCAAGTTTGACTCATTTATTTAAATGAGCCAAACTTAAAGTTTGGGCTTGGCTTATTAAAGAAAAATAAAGTTTGGGTTTGTCTTTGGCTTGTTTAGCTCCTTTATAATTTCATTGCTTTTGTGAAAATTTTCTTTAAATTTTTTAAAGTTTATGAATTTAGTATTTAATAAATATTTTACTATTAAATGATAATATAAAAATAAAAATATATTCTTAATATATGATGATATTTATATAGTTAAAAATTAAAAAATATTATATTTTTCGAAATTCAATACATAACTTCTTGACTAATATAAGAAATATTTCAATACTTATTTATATATATATATATAGTAATTATTTTACATTATTATTGTCAGCACCCAATTTCGTCCGGGAGTTCATTTCTCCTCGTCGCCTCTCTTTCTATTTTTCTTCACATGTGTCTAGACAATATTTTCTTTTAGTCTGTTAAAATCTAAAAAAAACAACAAAAAGAAATAAGTTAATTAATTAGTTAATTAGTTAATTATTAAATTAATTAATTAATTAATTTATCTTTTTTCCAAAAAATATTTGGGCTAATGGGCCTTCTTCTTCTTTTTTTCTTTTCTCTTTCTTTTTCTTTTTTCCTCTTTTTCCTTCCTTCTCTTCCTTTTTTCTTTCTACCCTTTGTTTTGGGCCTGGACCCTTTTTCATTCGTAAATCCAGTTTTTTTTATTATTTATTTTATTGGGTCAAGAAATGTTTCTGGGCCTAGTGACATTGTCTTTCCTTTTGGGTCTGTTTAAAATTTTTTTTCTTTCTGTTTCTTTTCATTTTCATGATTTATTTTTATTTTTTTAAAAAAATAATAACTGAAATGGATTAATTAATTTGTTAGTTAATTAATTATTGATAGTTAGTTAATTAATGAATTAATTAAACATTTCAACAAAAAAGAGTGTCAAGTTTTTCTGTAAAAAAAAAAGCAATTGGCCAGTTCTGGCCCATTGTTTGTAAATTTCTTTTTTCTTTCTAAAAAAAAGGGGGGGGGGGGGGAAGACCCATTTGCTTCGCTTTTAAAAAAAAAATTGATTTAGATTTGCTTTTTGGGCCATTTTGGACCCATTATTAAAAAAAAAAGAAAAAAGAAAAAAAAAACCTTGTGGGCTAACAGCCCATTTTCATTTCTTAATTAAAAAAAAAAGGGGAGGGAAGAAAGGGGATGCTGCAGCAGAGCAAGTTGCAATGCAACTTGCCCTGTCCTGGGCGGCTACAAGCATGGGCACAGCAGAGAAAACAATCAATTTGCAGGCAAGTTGTGCATTAAAAAGAGAGAAAATCTTGCCTATATATTAGGGAGAGAAAACTTGGGTAAAGGAGGAGGAGAGATCCCAAATCAAAATTCAGAAAAAAAATTGGTTTCTTAACATCCAAAAAACCAATTCAAAGAGGAACCGATTCTGTATCAAGAAAACAGAGGATTTCCTTTTTGCTTCACACAACCAATTTCAGAAGAGATTTGGGGAAGAAAACATACAAAGAAAATACAGAGAGGAGGGATCTAGAGAGGAAATTAAAAAGTTGGTTTTAACATCGAAAAACCAATTCAAGGGGGGATTAGAGGGAAAAATACTTCAATCAGAAAGTTATAACAGAAGAGAAATTAACAGAGAAAGCAAAGGAGCATAAACTAGCTGGTATCATCTATTTCTTTGCTTGCTTTGAATCGTGTGTATTAATTTTCTGCCTATTTATTCATTGCCTATATGCTTGCTGTGAGCGATTTAAATTACTATTTGTGTGTAGTGACAGATTCAATTAACAGATTAATATACCAACTAAAGAGCAAAATTTAAAAGTAAAAATCCTAATCACAGTAGGGTCCAACAATTTAGTATACATTCCCAATACATCAATACACAAATAAATAAAAATTACAGAAGATCTCTCCTGTGAGCTGTCACCACCATGAACCACCTCCCCCATGATTGTCCCCTTGTCTCTTTCGTTCTTGCTTTCCTTTTCCAAACCCTAAAAAGAAATTGAAACAGAACAGCAAGATAAACGGATTCAAATAAAGCAAGCAGAGAGAAAAAGAAAGAAAGAGGGGAAAGGGAAGACCACATATGGGCAGCGGCCGCCGCGGCCTCCCCGTCACCTGCGCGTGCGGCCGCCGTTCCTCCGCGGCTCTGTCCCGCTGTGCGGCCGTCCTCTCCTTGCAGCGCCGCCGTCTGAGGCGGCTCCCTTCCCGACATGCGCAGTCGCACACCTCCAGCAACCACCGCGCGACCGCTCTCCCCCATCGTCGCGCTTCCCTCCGCCACTACAACCGCCGCTGCGCGCGGCTTCGTCCCTGCCACTCCTCTCCACTGCGAGAATGGGTAAGTGGGGAAATCAAAAGACAACTTCTAGAACCCACCGTCCCGCTCCCTTTTTTTTTTTCGTTGAAATTATTGAAGTCTTGGTACAAAGGGGTCGGGCCACTTACACGCCCAGCCCAGTCCATTTCTAAAAAAGAAAAAAAAGGGAAAAAGTAAATAATAAAATTAATAATAGTAAATAGGTAGTAATTAGGATAATTATTTCACATGTTTTTTTGTATTATTTTTGTTGTTGTGTACGGCCAATGATGCAATCTGAGGCCCAACTTTATTTCAGTGTGTGCAAGTTCTTTTAATTTTCATTTTCTGTGTTATTGCTTATCTCACATTTTTCATAATTTCTTTTTGACCTACCATCTTGTATTATTTATAAATATTTGTTTCTTTTATTTGGCCTGCTTTAAATAATTATGAATATTTGTCTGCCATGCATTTTAGCTGTTGTTTGTAAATAGTACTCGTTTATAACTTAGGACACGCGTAAATACGGTTAGTTTAATTTACTCTTTTTTCAAAAAATAAAAATAACAAAAAATATTTTCTGAAACATAATCGATTACTTTAATGGAATAGCATTTCTATCCTTTATCGTATATTTTAAGAAAAAGGAAAATATTGAGTATAGTCATTTACTAGCTCAATAATGCGCTTAATCTCAAATCTCTTCCAAAAATAATGTTCTCAAAAGTTACGTTAATTGAATAGCATTTCTATCAATAACGTAAAAAGGAAAATATTGAGTATAGTCATTTACTAGCTCAATAACGCGTGAAATTTCAAATTCATTTTAAAAAAAAAATGATTCTTTTCAAAAAAATGATTCTATTAATAACGTAAAAAGGAAAATATTGAGTATAGCCACTTGCTAACTCGATAATGCAGAATTTTAAATCTTTTCTCAAAAAATGTTTTCTTCTCAAAATAAAGGACGTTTATCGAATAACATTTCTATCAATAATGTCGTCTAAACAATTTCAAGGGTTCGTTGTATAGCCATTTGCTAGCATCAACTCTGCTAAAAAAATAAATTTTCTTCTTTCTTTGAATTAAAAAAAAAACTTCCAAAAACAATTTCCTCATTTTCCTTTGTTTTAAAAATAAAAAAAATCAATTTCTTTCAAAAACAAAGTCAATCTTTTTTCCAACACGTTTTCAGAACTACGTAGCTTTGATTTTTCCATTGCACCTGGGGATACGTAGGAGCGGGGACCAATCCCATCAAGCCAAAATAAACAAAAAATGTTTTTTTCCTCTTTTAATCCAAATTCATTTCTTTTTTAACTTAGGTTATTTATTTAAAAAAAATACAAAAAATAAAAATAAAAAAGGCAACAAAAATAATTTTCATTTTCAAAAAAGGGGTAAAATGAATATTTTCAAAGTTAACAAGTTTTGCACAATTAATTAGAGGTAACCATTTTTTAAACGGATGTTGTAGGGTGCTAATACCTTCCCTACGCATAAATGACTCCCGAACCCAAATCTGGTTTTGAAGACCATTTTATTTTTAAAAGGGTTTTTTCCAAATGTTTTCCCTTAAAATAAACTTTGGTGGCGACTCCATTGAAACTCAATTTTTTCCAATATGTTTCGCCGACTCGTCGTGACCCCGGTTTCGATATTATTTTATCATTTATTTTAAAAATAAACTTATAACAATATGTTTTTTTTAAATAATTTTACTTCAGTTTAATTATTTATATTAATTAATTATTATATATATAACAAGCGAGTTATTCACGAACTCTTAAAACTTGGGTTTGACTCATTTAAATAATCGAGCCCAACTTCAAGCTTTAACTTATTTGTTTAATTAAACAAACGAGCTTGGTTGAGTATTTATCGAGTCGAGCTCAAATAGTTCATGAATAGCTCAGCTCATTTACAGACCTAGTCGTGATGGGTGAAGAATTTCTTGCAGGAGTGGTCAAGTGTTGAATCATGATGAAAGCTGGGCAATAGGTTTAGGACATCTAGCTCTTCATATTCAATGGTTGGATCACTGGTTCATTGCTTGTAGTGTAAGATAATTAGTTTGCACAGAAACATTTTTTTTTTTTGGGTATTTCTTTTATCTTCTTGGTTCTTTATTATAAACTTTGTTACTTTAGTGTCCGTTTGGTTTAAATTTTAAACCATCCAGAATCAATTCTGCAGAATTGATTTTAAATCACTTCCGTCCAACGTACTTCGTAAAGCGTGCATTATCCATCTCAACCATTTATTTCTAGAATCAATTCTACTCAACTGTAAACTAAACGGACCCTTAGTTGTTTTTTTACACTTGATTGAGTATTATTTATATGCCTATTTTGGTCACGTTGTAGCTTGATTAATTGGTCTTCAGAACCTATGGTTTTTATTCTTGCATCAACCTTGTTTTCCATGTTAAAATCTTGATGTTTCTTAATTTGCTTTTATGTTGTTTAATTTTTTCCCATACATTTGGTTAATTGTTTCTTGCAGATTCTTGTAAGTGTGCTATTATTTTTGTTGTTTTATCCCCCATTAGAGATTGTAATCATATGCATACACATGCATAACAAATCAAAGAATTTTTTACATTTTAACTGTTAATTTTCTAATCAATGGTTTTAATCTCTCACTTTACCCTTGAATTTTTTCCTCTAGAATAGCTAAATCTAACTAAAAATGCCTATTTGTGACTTCAGCATTCAAAAGGACAACAACCTTTGAGGGCGTAGCAAGAAATTTTTTTGGGGGGCTAGAATAAAATATCCAAAAGGGTTAAATATGTTTTTGATCCCTCAAAATATGATGAAATTTGGTTTTGGTCCCTCATTTATTTATTTTATTGGTTTTGGTCCTCCATTTTTTAAAATCACATGCTTTTAGTCCTCCTTATTAACTGTACTCTGTTAAGTCACTTTCACAGTTTCACTATGATTTTTCCCGAGTAAAAATTTACAGGAATTTCTTGCGATTTTTTCTCTAGAAAATTAATGTGTAGTAAAATTTAAAAAAAATTACAATTTTTTTTACATAAAAATGCTGTTATAAAATTTCTTTGCTTTCTTATAAAAAAATATATAGTAAATTTCCCGCAAATTTTAGAATCTAAATGAAATTTCTTTTAAATTTTAAAATTTGCATGAAATTTCAAAAGAAAATACATAAAAAATCTACAAGAAATATTAATACATCATCATTTAGCGAAATATAACTAACGATGAGGACTAAAATCATGTGATTTTGAAAAATAGAGGATCAAAACCAATTTTCACTATATTTTAATGGACTAAAAACATATTTAACCCTATTAAATATTATGATAAAAATACTAAATAATTTTAGTTAAGAATAGTAAAATTTATTTAAATGAAACTCTTCGCTCCTTTATTTGCATGAAATTTCTCAACAAGTTGATAAATTTGTTCAATATCAAATGATTTTAAAAAGTCTTTGGGATCTAAGGTTGAACCGGATATAAGAAGTTCAACTTCCTTTTCATTAAATTTTTTATTTAATTCAGATAATTGCAAATCAAATTTTTAGTTTTTTTCTCATGTAATTCTAAAAAAATATTCAAATGTAACAAAATATTTTTTAATGTTATATTATGTCGTTACCTAATGATATTTTTTCCCTTCTTTCCTATTCTTTGAAATGCTCGTATGTTTCCCCTTTTAATCTTTTTTCTTTTTATAGACTAATATTTCTACTAAAATCTTATGTATAATTTTGAATATTAACTTATCTTCTTTAAATAAGAAAAAAAATAACCAATATAAAAAATAAAATAATAAAGAGTTCAAACTTTTTTTTGACAAAATAAAGATAAATATCAAGAATCATAAAGAAGTACTTAATACTACAAAATCTACGAAATTTTTAGGAGCTGAAGTAATAGTTCATGAAATATATTATACGAAACCTATATAATTAATGAAAAATTTAAAAGATTTTGGAGGGGGCGTGGCCCCTGCCAGCCCCTTGGCTACGCCCCGGACAACCTTACATATATGCTTACTTACCGATTTAAAGATTTTAAGCACTACTTGACTATTAATTTCCAAATTTAAAATCTACTCCCATTTGGACTTGGTAGTATCAGTATGAATTGATTTGAAACCATAAATAAGTAGGGCGCAGAATTTGGAAGAACATCAACATAAGGTCAAATTCTAGTTGATGTAACTCAGGCTCTATAAATTAAGACTAAGTTGGCTTCCAAGGAATAAAGCAAAAAGCCTTAATAATGTCTCATTGAGATGTATTGTACATTTAAGATGAGAGAAGAGCATGAAGATGATTGATTCACAGAGTTGGAGCCCTCTCAGCAGAGCTAGCAATCACAGTGAGCAAGTTGTTACCAAAAGGGTCACTGAGATGTTTTGTGAAGTTCTCAACAGGACCTTCTCCAGTGACATAAGCTTGGAAGTAGAAACCAAGCATGGCAAACATAGCAAGTCTTCCATTCTTAATTTCCTTCACCTTTAGCAGTGCAGCTTGGTCTGGATCATTTGCTAGCCCCAAGGGGTCAAATGGACCACCTGGATGAAGCTTGTCTTCAAAATCCTATCAGGAATATGTCACAATTAGTAAATTAACTGATTAATTTCTGTTAGAAGTTCTCTATAATATAACATATGAATAAATACAGTGGTAACAAATATGCATTCCCATTATGCATCTAAGTCCAAAATAAGATAGTTCTTTTTAAATGAATAATAGCCTTCCTTTGGTAATAGTCCTTATGGATCTAAGAAAGATGCAGACTCAGATATATGGATTAAAAATGACAGCAAATAAATTTCCAAATAAAAATGTTACATACCAGGCCATTAATAATTCTGTAGTACTCTGCTCCACCCAGAAGAACTATCTCAGCAACGACAGCAATGATAAGATTGATTGGGATAGGTTTCCCAAAGTAGTTCAACGTACCACCATCAAGAAGCAAAGCTCCGGTCTGGATTGATTCCACAGAAAAAATCAGCTCAATATAATCACAAATTTTCAACCAAAGGCCATTTTAAAATATGCTATATGCTAAATTAAAAGGCTTAATTTCTATTGAAAATTAAAATAGATAATTACCCAATAATCAAGAATAATTTAAGACATGGTCAAGACATGAAATATTGAAATTCATATAATGTAAATTCTAAATAGACTTTCCCTGACCATCTTTAAACCACTTTCTAGCAGATAATATGTATAAGAAATTAGAGATACTGAACATATGTATATTGCAAGTTGTTCACCCAAAACTTAGCCTAGTAAAGTGTCATGAGGTAGATCTATATAATTAATTTGTTGAGAGTCATAAAACCAGTAAATTAATGAAATTGACATGTTGACTATTCACAAAGCTTGCAAACCTTGAACCAAACAGCCTCAGGACCACAGTTAGCTCCAAATTTATTTAAGGCCTCAGGAATGATGAACCCAGCAGCACCAAGCATAGCCCATCTGGCGTGAATCAACTCAAATGCTTGATATCTGCATCACATCATCAAGCACCCCCACCACATTACCCCACAAATAATCTTAACACAAGCATACATTGAAGAAAATTCAGCATTTCAGTGTTTTTATATATATAGATATCTAGTTTGTGAATGTTTAACATACTTGGCAAAGTCCTCTGGCTTCTTGCTAAGTCCAAATGGGTCATAACCATAACTGTAGACACATACAGAGTCACAAATTAACAAAACAAGCACTCAACACTCATAAACATTCAGTAATTTTAAATTTTGAATGCTTTACATGTCAATGTGAATTGCAGCATATAAGAAAAAGAGACTATAGAGAATAAGACACATACTCTCCAGGAACTTCTCCATTCAAGTACTCTGGGATCTCTGATCTGTCCAAGAGACCCTCTGGCAAGAAGATCCTTCTGTCAGGACCTGCCACCAAATGAAAGCAAAAAAGTCAACAAATTAACAAACACCTTCTACTTCTACCTTCAACAAAGAAATGAGGATGAATGAACAAACAGTTAAACACATAGAACATGGAAACTTACCATACCACTTGGCGAGTTCCTCACTGGCAGGAGATACAGCAGCAGGCTTTTGCTTTGGTGGTGGTGCTGCTGCCTTCTTTTTAGAGAAAAGAGCAACAGTTTTGAATGTGGCAGGGCTAGAGGGTGATGGAGCTGACCTTGTGCCACCACTGAGGCTCACAGGGTTTCCAAGCATTTCTGACCTGCCCAAGGCAGTGGAAGTGGCCAAGGAAGCCATGTTTTGGAAGCCTCAGGTGAAGGTTGGTATGTACTAAGCAGTGTTAGTGTAGTTGATTGAGAGAAGAGGAAGATGATTGCTATATGCATGGTTTTGGTGGATGTAACCGTGCCACGTTGGATTCATGACCATGGACTCTGATTGGTTCACATTCAAAATGTGTAATCCAATGCAAGGATTTGATTGGATTTTCTTTGATACGTGGAAGGTGATGGAGCTTACGTGGGGTGCTACTAGGCTGGTATATTGCTTAGGTTTGGATAACATGTTTTATCTTACCTCATGGACGTTTTTCCATCATCCATCCCCTTTACCTGTATAAAGAAACATATATAGATCCATTTGAGGTGATTTTCTTCAGAGTCAGGGTAAACAATGTCTACCACATGATATGATAGTAGTAACACGTGGCTTCCAGATACATACAACACAGTGGTTGGCACTCTAATGCCATGTCATGAAGCAATTATTTCTAAAACCCTGTAAAATTAGCAACAAGTCCTTACTCCATTCCATTGCATTCCTCTGGTTACTTCACAAAATCGGGCACGTTAATCCTTTCCTCCAATTAGGAAAGGTGGAAGTCACTTTCAATGAAGACCAAATATTCAAAACCACATCTTAATGAAAACAATCAAAAGATGAAATTATAGAAAATTCCCATGGTATAAGCTCTTTGCAGGTATAACTTATTTGAAAGGTGCATATATTTACCAGAACCTGTTATATCCACTCATTATGGGGGATGCATTATCCTTTATTTTTAAATTTTTTATTCTTCTTATAAAAGTGGCTCTCTATTGTATCAAACATGTTCTTATCCTCCAAGACAATCATGATGCCTCATTGCAAAATGCAACAAAATTAAAAAACTCAATCTCAACAGAAGGTAATGACATTCCCACACCACGTTTACACCTCCTTTGACAGAGTAGCTTAGGTTTTATCGTACTAATAATTTACTATTCTGAGTTGATCAATTAGGCTAATTAAATAGACTTATTTTGTAAAACTAAATTAAAACATTTAACTAAAAAGTTTTTTTTTTTTTTTTTTTATAAGACCCCTCTGATAAACGCTAATCCGAGGCTCCTAGTTAAGTTCAGTGTAATTAAAAGTTAATTTGATTGATAAAACTCTTTTTTTTCATTTATAAGAAGAAATAAATCAAAATATTAAAATGAGTTTATTCAATGAAAAATATTTTACTCATAATTTATTTATAAATATTTCTTTATGCTTAAATTTGATTGAATAAATTTAAATGTTAATTTATAAAACTAAGAAAGTATAAAATATCTTATAAATGCCAAAAAAAGGATATATAATTATGCTGAGTGAAAAAATATAAAAGATTATTTTAGTCCCACACTAAAATATAAAATTAATGTTACTTGTATTATTAGAAGATTAATGTAAGTAATTTTTTTTATATATATAACTGATATAAGTAGTATTTATTCTGAAACTATATATGTCAATTTTTCTTCCTATCAAAATCAAAATACTATACTACATCATGTTACCATAATTATTTATTGTTAGAGATTTTTTTTTTTTAAATAAATGAAAAAAGGGGAATGGGGGGATAAGGGAGGAAACGGAAATGGTAGTGGCGATATCATCTTCTTCATATTGGATGGTAGCGCCATGGATTTTGAAGGCAAAACCTCTGACACTGAAGAGGCTCACTACTCTCAAATTCAAATGTTGCAAAGCCTCGCCACAGCCACATTGTTCTGTTGTTCCAAACGACGATCTGCAAGCTCTCTTACAGGCACCTCTTACTTCTTCCATTCCCCATTCCAATTCATTGTTTTAATGTTTTCTGACGCTTTTCTTCTTTCTTGCAGATCCTTCCATCTGATTTGCATCACACTCTCCTCAATCAACCAAACCGCCCTCAACTTTTAGAGGTCACTTTTCATACGCTTCTAATGAATCATCTCTATTTATTATAAATATTTGCTAAGCACTGAACATTCATAATTCATTAGGTTATATTGGATTTGGGCCGTTTTCCAGAAGCGCGTTATCTAGGAAAAGATGGAAGCCAATGTCTAAGGAATACAGAGGTAACCATTCACTTTTCAATGACTCGATTCAAGTTTACAATTCCTAGTTTTCAATGCATAGTTTCTTGAGAATAAAAATGAAAGAGATTAATTATGCAATTTTTCTTATTTAAAATAAGAATTAAATTTGAAGAAAATAAAAAAATTGCTATGTGGCCTCATTGCTTGAGGAATGTATAGCTAGGTAACGGTAAAGGAATTGGAATATGCTCAACAAGCTGTTGGAGAGTTTGGGAGGGACAATAGAGCTGGCATTGAGGGTACGTTGCACAGAATTTCTGCAATAAGGAGTAGGAATGGTGGCATAGTTGGTTTGACATGTCGAGTTGGGAGGGCAGTCAGTGGCCACATTGACATGGTTTATGATCTCCTTCAATATGGGAGGAGCATTTTATTTGTTGGAAGGTATGGCACACTATTCATGGATTGTGACTTGTGTTAAGTGATTCTTACTTCTTACTGAAATTTTTTAAGGTAAGATATGAGTTATTAAGCATTTGAAGTGCTTACTGGATAGTGGCTACATGAAATGAAATCAGTTTGATTCATTGTATAAGATATCAGATAAGAAATAATTCTGATATAATCTTTATCATCTTACTTTTGGTCTAATATCAGGACATTTGGTATTTTTTTCTTAAATTGAAAAGACTTGGTGGATTCCATGTTTGGCACTGTTGGAAAAATCTAGTAACTGGAAAAGTCATTTATCATGTTGTGTTGACTTCCTAATCCAAGAGCTAATACACTGTCCAAATCAAAAAATAATATTTGATTATGTATTCTCCCCCCTCCCCCACCCCCCCTTTCTTGGATCTCCTATAATTTGGATTCTCTCAGGCCTGGGGTTGGCAAGACTACTGTTATGCGGGAGATTGCTCGTGTACTGTCTGACGAATTTCACAAAAGAGTGGTACACTGATTTTTCAGCATCTCACTGTACTCTTTCTTTCTCAAAGTACTTTTGTAGATCAGCTCACAAATAGGATAAATTCTTGCAAATCGTGTAGGTGATTGTTGATACCAGCAATGAAATTGGAGGCGATGGAAATATTCCTCATGCAGCAATAGGGGGTGCACGAAGATTGCAGGTACCTGAACCATCAATGCAACATAGCATCATGATTGAGGCAGTAGAAAACCACACGCCTGAGGTGATTATAGTAGATGAGATTGGCACAGAAGCTGAAGCTCATGCTTGCCGGTCAATTGCTGAGCGAGGCGTCATGCTTATTGGGACTGCCCATGGACAGCAGCTTGACAACATCATGAAGAATCCTACACTCTCTGATCTGGTTTGTTTTGATTTTCATATGGCTGTGCCAATAACATCTAAGACTTTTTAGTTTTGCTCCCTTTTTAAGAAGTTGAGCTCTCTAGCTTCATTGTGTTGTTTATCTGACAATCATTTTGGTCTTCCTATCACTTCCTTGGATGTAAACTTGAGCTGTATTGATTTTATTTTATGTGGCTACAAAGTCAATTTGCTTCTTTCTTGAGTGTTGTTGAAAAGCCTTCACTTATTTGTTCTGATTTAGGCGCACTGTTTTATTGATGAGTTTAATTTTAAAATTTGGTGTGAGCATTCTTATGATGACCTGCAAGCTTTGGAACATGCAATTCATTAGACTGCATTATGTATGGTAGGATGTAAGTGTATGCATTGACACTAATCTGGCTAATATATATTGTAAAACAACATTTATAATTGCCTCTTCTATACTTGCTGTTCCCCTTATTACATTGTTGAGAATTAGAAAACGCTTGAAAGTGCATCTTATTTTATGGTGTACTAGAGTTTTCATCAGCATTTAAAAAATATCCTGAAAAATCATTTCGCTCATCCAGTTTAAATAAATGTTTAGATTAATACTTGATGTTAAAGAGATGCTTGATTTGTGGAATTGAATCATTATGCAATCTAATCAACTTTAATATTCAAGATTCCTCCTCCATTCGTTTTGTCAGATTGGCGGAATAGAAAGCGTTACTCTGGGAGATGCGGAAGCCAGAGCAAGAAATTGTCAGAAGACAATTCTTGAGAGGAAAGCTCCTCCAACATTTGATTTTTTGATTGAGATGAGAGATAGACACTACTGGCTTACACATCAGGTATGTTAATTGAGCATTTATTACTTTAGTCATTAGAAATTCCTGTCTGGGTTGCTGAATTCAATCAGTTGATAAGTAAATAACTGAAGATATATTGGCGATAAAATGCCATCTGAAGGTAAAACTTGGTCCTTATTTTATTGTTTGACAGTCCATCGTAGAAGATCCTATTTTAAGGTCCACACTCAGCTAACAAAAGTAACCGATAAACTTCCATTTTCATTTTTATCTTTCTATTTGTAGTGATTTTCTAATTCCAATCAGAGGTTTTTGGATATAACAAGGAAGAGTTTGGCACACCAGCATTTTTGCACTCATAAATAAGATACCCTGGAATCTTCGATGCCAACATTTCTAAAGCCAGCATAAGGAGAATTCGAGATACTTGGCAATCCTAAATCTCAACATTCTTGGGCAATCCCATCCATATATAACAATGATTTGTTTTAGTAGTACCAAATATTGGAACCTTCAATTCGAAGCGTCTGATATGGAGGAAATTGCTATCATGGACTTTATCTAACATTACATACCAAAAAAGAAAAAAGACAATATTTAAAAACCCTCTAATAGGGTAACTCTCAGTCTGTTTCGTGATTGGTTGTCATGCTAGTGTCATCTAAGCACTCTGAAGTACTTGTGTTTGGTACAATTTTTAGAACGCTTATAGGACATGTACACTACATATATAATAAATTCAGAGAGTCAAGTTCTGGTAGCATCTGGTGCATAGGAAAAGATGGAAATCCTATCCCCTGTACTGGAAAAATATTGTGCAAATGATTTATCCAGAACAAAACGGGTTTCATCCTTCCTGTTACACCTTTCACTGGTATAAGCTCCTATCAATTGTTTTAAAGCTTCTTTAGATATTTAGATTATGTTTAGATATCTAATGGAGAATGGAATCAAACCGAATGGAAAAATTTACCATTGCATTATTAGGATATTTTTATGATGGAACAGGAAAATATGCTAATTCCATCCCATACCCCCCAAATTGGAGGGGAACAAAAAGTGGGATATTAGATGGAAAAGAATGAAATGCATTCCATCATGTTTTATTCCATTTCATCCTATTTTAAACAGTCCAAAGTCCAAACAATGAAACTTAGTGTCATACCATTTTATTCCACTTTATTTCATCCTTTTACATCAATCCAAATGTAACTACGGTAACAAGTTTTAAAACAATTTTTATAGAAGCTTTTCTCTGTTAATACTAGTTTATAAAAAATCATTTTTATTATTCAAGTTAACTTCTTTTCAAAATAAGACCAGTCATATGAGTATCCAGCCAGCTGACTATGAAATTCCTAAAACAAAATAATCAATAATTATACTAAATTCATAGAGGAAAATTTACTGCTTCAATAGACTGTCATCAATATCGGGAAAAGGATGTATATATATGAATATATCATTCATTCAAAGTTCAATGTGGATTTGAATCTCCCCTATTATTTAGATGTGTTGTTCTATTGATTGTTTGTCTTCGTTGCGGACATATTACTCGAGCAGAAATGTTTGGGCCTGAAATTAAAAAACGAGGGTACTTTATATTAATCATTAGAGATGTTGATAAGCTAAAATATGAGTTGGTTTTAAGTTTGACTTATTTATTTCATGTTTTCTTTTCACAGACTGACAAAAGTGTAGATATGTTGCTTCGAGGCAGAAGTCCACAGGTTGAGGTAATTCTTTACTGTTTACTTTTTATGTAGTTTATTTGATTGTAAGTCCTTATTTTGCACATTGGAAATCCCTATTATTATTATTTCTTGTTGTTTCTGTGTATAATACTTTTCGTTGTAGTTGGACATTACTCATGGTCTATTACTAAAAAATTTTCCAAATGAAAGTGACTATTAACTTTTTGGTCGAAGCCGCATGAAAAGTATTACATATTTTATTCAGTTTCATCACTATTTTATAAACTATTTAATAGAGAGCAAAAGATATAATTGGGCATTGACCTTTGAGACTGTGGATAAACTTGAGTACCTATTAGGCTAATACCATAATAAGTATAGGTTTGCACCTGGTTTGATTGTTCTTTTCCTTGTTGGTTTCTTCCCCAGTAGTCTGTGACACAATGAATGGATATCCATATTTTCCAGAAGTTCAAATTTACAATGACTATGAAATTTTTCTTCAGATATGAATTTTCTCTTAAAACTTATTGTCTGACTTAATAGAAGCTACAGATATAGCATGCTTTTCTAGACCAACATATACAGCATATGATGAATGCCTTCTTCAACTTCACTATAGGCTCCAAATGTTTGGAATAACTGTCTCTAATATGAAGATCTCTGTTCAAAGGTTTAGAATTGGTGTATGTTGAGTCGTCGTATGGATGTTATTTCTCTTTTAAACTTTGTTATCCTTGCTTTGGTCATATGGTGCACATTACGTGGTTCCTATCATAATTTACTCAGAAAAGAGGCCCTT
Organism: Sesbania bispinosa; assembly: GCA_026901365.1. NCBI lineage: Eukaryota > Viridiplantae > Streptophyta > Magnoliopsida > Fabales > Fabaceae > Sesbania > Sesbania bispinosa. The sequence goes on along the minus strand of QLOH01000803.1, from coordinate 240,367 downwards.
AGTAAGATGTCATTCTGAGTCTAACGAATATATAAATGAGCTTCTTATGGACCTTGTATTCAGGGTCATTATATCATCTTTCCAGGATGATTCATATTTATGACTGATGATGTCTCTAACTTCTTTGCAGGTAAGAAAAAGAGATGAAAAAGGCAAGGTTGTGATAGAAAAATCTAAAGCCTATGATAACTGCCAAATTTGATTTTAAACTTTCCCTTAATATAATTAATTTTGAAGCAGTCTAGGATTGTTAAGTTGTTTATAAAAAAATTTCAGATTTTAAAGCTATAAACCAGTTCAGCATTTTGTAAATTGTGTTTTGTTGGCATGCATGTGTGTATATATTGCACTTTGTAGTTACATCCTTGTACCCATCACTCTTGCTTTTTCTCATGTTTCTGATATAAACAATAAACAATTTATAACATGGCATCTGATTAGAGCATACCATGTCAACGCCTAGTGTTTTTTGGGACTAAGGGGAATTTTAGAGAATATAATATATAGAATATAGATTTCAACTGTTGCCTTGTGGGTGCATTATCTCTTCGTTCTGATTCTGAGGCCATGAACTTTTCTAGATTGATGAGGATTATGAAAGTAATGTAGCTTGGTTGTGTATTGCCTATATTTACCTATCTTATAGCTTTGTCTAATTGGTAGTGGCTGTACGGATGTTCCGACCTTTGTTTTGCACTATTGTGCCATCAGATGCCTTCTTTATGACTTCAATCCTCTGTCCTCTATCTTTGTTCTTTCTTTGTCCTTTATCTCTAGTTAATGAATTGAAATTCCGTTTCGGGTCTCAATCAATTTGAGAAAGATAATGCCTTGCTTTAGGGTAATCACAAGGCCTTATCCGTAAATGAAGTGGGCGGGTGTTTCCAGAAAAATGGCAATGAAATAGCATATACCAATAGCATAGCATGTGAATAATTTATTAATATCTAAACCACGCAACTCTGTGTGGCTTCTAGTCCTACCAATGAATGTTGACAACTAGATTTATTTAGTGTCAAAATCATGTACTGGATACAAAGCTGAAGCAGAAAACATTTTGGATCAGAATTCCCTTTTGCATGACATGAAAATAAAGATATTTACACTTGCATGTTTTGTATCTATTCTTTTGCCATACATTACGTTGTATCTATTCTACCAAATGGTTCAAATTGATGTAATTTCTATTGCTCTACCAAATACAAAGGACTGAACAGGAAAATCTCTTCACTTTCACTCGTTTTTCAACGTTGGAGTTACCTATAATGTTTGTTAAATTGGTTACATTTTTTTTTTAATAGTTTGCTAATATTTGTTGTTACTTTTTGTATTTATAAGCAACAGGCAACGCTATTTATTTTTATAAAATAATTTGCATCTTTTTCATGTTTATACTTACATATATAAACCACTTCTCTAATTGTATGTTATTCTAAAAACCTTCAACACGGACAAATGAAGTAAAGACAAATGTAAAATATGTTTACATAGGATATCAAACAAATAGCATAAATTTATTGATAAAACTCAGACGTAATTTAAAAATTCAATACGTGGATTATTGCAGGCATTGGTTCACTAGAACAAAAAATAACACCAATTTGAGTCGCAATTAACTGTTAAAAATCAATTGGATATAGGATCTGTTTGGTTGGAGAAAATATTTTTATTTTTTATAATTATAAATCACTTTATTTTTAATTTTTTCCTGCCTTTTAGGATATGTGTGTGTATACCAACCGGGTTGTTTCAAGTGGCACGTGCTTGATTTTCCGCGTGATTTCCCTTAAGGTTTCGGGTTAGAGTCTTGTGGATGGAAAAAGTTCTCACTGAGAGAGCAAATCCCACCATAATGTAGATGTTCCCCGTTACCCGTGGTTTAAAAAAAAAATACAGAAAACAATAAAAATAAAACAAGTTTTAATGGCCTTGCGCTCTTAACTTAGCCGGCAAACTCTTCTGTCTGCTAGTTATACATCCTCATATGTAGAGCCTCTTTCTCACAAGTCACAACACTTGAATTTTGTTTTGTAAATGTTCCAGGTATTCTTGACGTTATTGTGTTTCTATATTTGTCTGCTTTCATTGGGAGATTGATTCCATGGCAGTGTTCAAGTTCACTCTTCTAACCTTCCAAATTCCAATATTATACTATGGCCGGCCACAACATATTCATGGTTGCTACGTTTCTCCATCCTTTTGTCTTGAACGATGGAAGTCATTTTCCAATGGCCATAAACATAAACTTGTCTTGCACCAATTACACACCAGCTTGCTTCTTGTGTTCACAAGCTTAAGCCATGTTCAACTTTATCAAAAGATTATGCCTTCTATGTTTCCTCTTGCAATCCTTTGATGTTTCTGTGTGTTTATCTGCTTCTCTCAGAGACTTCACTTCTTGTTTGGATAATCACAAAATAAAAAACTTTACCACATTCCCTTACAAAGAACATGATCACTCCTCTACTTATAATTACTTCAAAATTCTCAAATTTTCAATTCAGAACCTTCGGTTTGCAGAACCTTTGATTCCTAAGCCAATAGCCATTGTACTGCCAGAGAGTTTGGAACAGCTACAGAATAGTATAGCATGCTGTAGGGAAGGCTCCTTGGAAATCAGAGTAAGATGTGGTGGACATAGCTATGAAGGAACTTCCTCTGTTGCTGATGATGGCACTCTTTTTGTCATTATTGACATGATGAATTTAAACCATGTTTGGGTTGATATGGAGACTGAGACAGCATGGGTTGAAGGTGGTGCAACCTTGGGAGAGACTTACTATGCAATCTCTCAGGCAAGTGATGTACATGGATTCTCAGCTGGGTCTTGTCCAACTGTAGGAGTTGGGGGGCATATTGGTGGTGGTGGATTTGGGTTGTTGTCTAGAAAATATGGACTTGCAGCAGACAACGTGGTGGATGCACTTCTTGTTGATGCCAATGGACAATTGTTAAACCGTGAAACCATGGGAGAAGATGTGTTTTGGGCCATTAGAGGAGGAGGGGGTGGTCTTTGGGGGATTGTTTATGCCTGGAAAATCCAGGTGTTGAAAGTGCCCCAAATTGTAACTGGTTTCATTGTATCTAGAACAGGCACAAAAGACATGTTGCCAAGCTAGTGCACAAATGGCAATATGTGGCACCCAACTTGGAAGATGACTTTTACTTGTCATGCTTTGTGGGTGCTGGTTTGCCTGAAGCTAAAACTATTGGCTTATCAGCAACATTTAAAGGGCTTTATCTTGGTCCTAGGGCCAGTGCAATATCTATCCTAAACAAGGCTTTTCCTGAATTGGGCATTGAAGAAGAAGAATGTAGAGAAATGAGTTGGATTGAGTCAATTGTTTTCTTCTCTGGCTTAAGTGATGGAGCCTCAATCTCTGACTTGAAGAATAGGTATTTTCAAGATAAAGAATATTTCAAGGCCAAATCAGATTTTGTAAAGAACAATGTTTCTCTTTTGGGCATAGAAACTGCACTAGACATCCTTGAAAAGGAGCCTAAAGGGTATGTCATTCTAGACCCTTATGGTGGGATGATGCATAATATAAGCAGTGAATCCATTGCTTTTCCCCACAGATCAGGAAACCTGTTTACAATTCAGTATCTGGTCTATTGGAAAGAAACTGACAATGATAAAAGCAGTGATTATATTGATTGGATAAGAGGGTTCTATGCTTCTATGACTCCCTTTGTTTCATGGGGTCCAAGGGCTGCATATATTAATTACATGGACTTTGACCTTGGAGTAATGGAGCAGATTAGAAATGGTGCTAATATGAAAGATGCTGTGGATAATGCAAGGGTTTGGGGTGAAAAGTACTTCTTGAGTAACTATGACAGACTAGTGAGGGCTAAGACTCTGATTGATCCAAACAATGTTTTCACCAATGAACAAGGCATTCCTCCAATGTCATTTGCCAGCCCCAATGCGAAAGCACTAAGTACATCATAAATGGTGCCATATTTGTTTAAGGGTTTACTGTGTTCGTTTGAATTATGTGATATCACTGTGATCATGTGCATTTGTTTACCTTGGATTGTGTAACCAAAATTAGCTTTAAGTTCAATTTGGGATAAGAATTCTTTGGGGATTTTTAAAATTTAGAGTTTATCTTAAGAAACAAAGTATAACGTGAATGCAATAAAAATTCGAGAAAGAAAAGAGAAATGAAGAAGAACTTGGAATGCAAAATAAGTGAAAGAGATTGAAGATACTGAGAAGCAATCAACAAAGATAAATTACAGGTAATTAAAGACAAATAAACAAAAATTAAGAGCATAACAACTAAAGATAAACTGGAAAAGAACAACCAAATATCATTACAAATTGCACATAATACCTTTTATTTTAGATTATATCAAAGATTCAAAATAACTCAACCATGGCAAGGGCCTGCCATACCCATTTTGAGAAAGTTTTATTATAAATCCTTTTTAGCCTAAAATAGAGACAGGGTACTTTATTAATCTGGTCTATTTTAGTTATATGGATCCTTACCTAACTAAACTAAAACCTCGAGGGGTTGGTCGAGTGGAATAAGACATGTCTCGCATATGATAAGTCACAGGTTCAAACTTCTACTCGTTCCCTTAAGGTGAGGTAAGTGTAAATATATTTGTAAAAATTGAAACATTATATACTTATTCACCATATATATATATATATATGAGTCAGGATCCGTTGACACCAGGTGTCAAACTTATTGAGTTACACCTCTTAATAACTTTTTGTAAAATGTGAATTTGACAAATCCAACCGTTGAATTGAAAGTTCTTATAAAGTTGATCAAGCTTATAAAATTTCATAAAAATCGAGAACAAATTGAAACTTCATCAAACTAATTTGTTTTAACGTATAATATGTTTTGAAAATATAAGTAAAGGTCCACTATTGGATAACATACCTATGAATGTCCAAATTACCTGAAATTTGATATACATGATCACGAAGGTAATATAATATGACTCAACGGTTAGATTTGTCAAATTCACATTTTACAAAAAGTTATTAAGAGGTGTAACTCTACAAGTTTGACACATGGTGTCAACGGATCCTGACTCTATATATATATATATATATATATATATATATACACACACACGATTTTTCTAACCTGTGTAACATTGCACAGGATAATAAAACAAAAGTGGAAAACTTTTATTGGGAATTACAACCATCACAACACTCAATGCATTGGTAATATTACTGGTTGTAATTCCCTATAAAAGCTTTCCACTTTTGTTTTATTACACCGGTGTAAGTTACACCAAATATTACACCGCTTATAACTACAAATCAAATATATTTTTTAGTAATCCAACCATTGGATCATGTTTCTTCATCATCATGATTATATGTGTCAAATTTCGTAAAATCTTGACACTAATAACTTAATAATCAAATGGTTGGATTTTTCATATATTTCAAATGTATATATAACGTTAATCTTGAGACATCTCAATGACATATCAAATAATTTCGAATTAATGTAAAATTTTATATGTATGATCTATATGATAGTAACTTTCAATCCAACGATAACGGTGGATTATTTAATACAATGATCCGCTAAAAAATTATTTAGCAGTGTAACACTTGCTGTAACTTACATCGGTGTAATTTGAACCCTCATATATATATATATATATATATATATTTATTTTGATACTTGCTTTGTATGTTTTAATTATAAGAAGTTTGATGATTTTTTAAAAGGAGAATTTTAGGATGGAAAAAAAATAGTCTACAAACTACATTAGACCTTTTTATTATAAATAATATAAAGAAAAATGTTAGCTTATCTACTAATAAAATAATGACAAAAATAACTAACATGTCACGTAAAGGAAAGAAAATTAATTATAGCAAGATTTGTGTTTTCTTATGACATAATTATCAACAAAACATGCATTTTCCATGATCATCACACAATGTGTGTTTTTTTTTAATATATATGTATGTTATACAATTCAAAAGTAATAAAAAAAGAATTAAATTATATCAATTTATTTGAGTGTAACATGAGATATTTAACATGTTAAAAAAACTAAGTTTGTCTTTCTTTTATGATAAGGAATGGTTATAAGAATATAAAAGTAATTGTTATAAGAATAGAATAATTAACATTTTTGGACCATTGTTATATTTGATAAATAAAAAGATAATAATAAAAGAAAAAATAATTGAAATTGATAGATGAATATTAGTTTTCTATAAAGAAAAATTGTATGTGGATTATAAGTTTGTGTGGATTTAAAAGACATACAAGCAGACAACAATAATTAAGTGTACGGAAATCTTTGGAGCATAATGTTAAAACATGCAAAAGAAAGACAACAACTAATATACAATGTTGTTATTTCCAAAGGAGGGAATAAGGTATTTAATTATCATTACTTCTATAAGAAAATTATTATTTTTATCCTACCTTATATAAGCCCGAAATTACAAAAGTGCTATTAATTATAGACCAAGGTATAAGGATAAGTTGGCCATCTCAACACTAGTCTCAAGTTATATTAGAGTTTCCAATCATATTAGGGTGGAAAACCCTAATGACTTTTACAAAAGTGTCATTGATTATATTTTTTTATTTTGTAGCTAATGCATAATTGATGTTTCTTTAGCCCCAACAATAGAAGTATCTTAATGAGGTTAACATCTGGGTATTGATAGTTATCCTCTCATGAACCTTTAAGATTAGGGTGAAGAAGGCTTTGGTTTTTTATAGAGAGACCAAGATAAAAATCAATTGGACTAAGTAGCAAATCTTATAATTTGGTGATCCATTCCATGTAAAAAAAAAAAAAATCCAATTAATCCAATATATATATAGAAGAGTGATCAAATTACACCGGTATAAGTTACACCAAGTATTACACTACTGAATAATTTTTTAATGGATCATTGTATTAAGTAATCAACTGTTAGATTAAAAGTTATTATCATATGGATCATACATATAAAATTTTACATTAATCCGGAATTATTTTATATTTCATTGAGATACCTCAATATTAACGTTATATATACATTTGAAATATATGAAAAACCCAACTATTTGATTATCAAGTTATTAATGTCAAAATTTTACGAAATTTTACACATATAATCATGATGATGAATAAACATAATTCAACGGTTGGATTACTAAAAAACACATTCGATTTGTAATTATCAATGGTGTAATACTTGGTGTAACTTACACGTGTAAGTTGAACCCTCCTCATACATACATACATACATACATACATACATACATACATACATACATATATATATATATATATATATATATGATCCGTTGACATCATGTGTAAGTTTAAAGATTTACATCAAATATCAACCGTTAAAATCAATAGATGTGGCTCTAAATATTTTCTTCATATTTTCAATTGAAATATTTTAAGGGTTGAGATTTGGTGTAAGTCTTTAGACTTGCACCTAATATTAACGGATCATTTCTCATATATATATATATATATATATATATATATATATATATGGGTGGAGATCAATTTACTCCGGGTGTAATTCTTGGCAAAGTTACTCCGCTTAATAATTGTTTGTAAACATTGAATTTCATCAATCCAACCGTCATGTTAAAACTTTTCAAAGTAGATCAAGCCTACAAGGTGTCAAATTTTAATAGTTACACCCCTTAATAACTTTTAGTAAAATGAGAATTTGACCAATCCAACCATTGAAATGAAAGTTCTTATAAAGTAGATCAAATTTATAAAATTTCATAAAAATCGAAAACTAATAGATACTTCATCATCAAACTAATTTATTTTAACGTATAATATGTTTTAAAATATAAGTAAAAGTCCACTATTAGGTAACAAACCTAAAAATGTCCAAATTATTTAAAATTTGATATACATGATCATGAAGGTAATATAATGTGATTAATATAATGTGATTCGATGATTGGACTGGTCAAATTCTCATTTTACTAAAAGTTATTAAGGGTGTAACTCTCAAAGTTTGACACTTGGTGTTAACGGATCATGACTCACACACACACACACACACACGCATATATATATATATATATATATATATATATATATATATATTTTTGGTCTAGACTCACACACACACACACATATATATATGGGTGGGAATCAACTTACTCCGGGAGTAATTCTTGGCAAAATTACTCCGCTTAATAACTGTTTGTAAACATTGAATTTCATCAATCCAACTGTCATATTAAAACTTTTCATTAAGTAGATCAAGTCTAAAAATTTCATAAAATTTAAAAATTATTTGATATTTCATCAATTCATTTTAGTTTAACGTACAATATACTTTTTAAAATACAAGTAAATATCAACTCTAAGATCACGTACCTATGAATGTCCAATTAATTTACAATTTGGTGTGCATAATCATCATATTAATATCACATATATTATTCAGCAGTTAGATTTGTTAAATTCACATTCCACAAAGAGTTATTAAGCGAAGTAACTTTACCAGAGTAACTCCCAGAGTAAGTTGATCCCATCTTATATATGTATATAGGGAGCGTATAACATGAGAATGGTGTTTTTATGTGAGAATGATAAGAATGTTTTATAGCCATCAGATTTAAACAAAAGGTTGAGATTAAAACAACCACCTTAAAGATATCACGTGTCTCCTTCACCGTTACTTACCACCACCACTACTGCCACCGCCACCACATCTGTCACCGCCACCGCTGCTGCTGCCACCACCACCATCACCACTGTCTCCGTCACCACATCCGTCGTCGTCACTACCACCGCCACCGCTGGATGAGAATCCTATTCACTTAATTAGTGAAGGTGACATAACATACCATAAGTATGCTGCTCTAATTATGGATATAAGACACTGGTTATCTAAGGACTAGGAAGTTATGATTCAACATACCTTAAGAAAGGGAAATATGTGCACAGATTATTTGGCAAAAAAAGGGTGCTCTTCAACATCAGGAGAATGTCCTTCTCAATGAGCCTCTACAAGATATGAGCCTCATGCTTCTTGTGATTCTACAGGGGTGAAGTTACTTAGACAGTGGTTTTTTTTTAGTTTCTTTACTTTTCTTTTTCCTCCTATACCAAAAAAATAAATTCTATGCCTTTGAGTGGCAATTAATTGAATTCAAATCTTAAAATCAATTTTTAATTTACTATTAAGTAAAATTTATGGTACACAAGTAAGAAATACTTGTATCGATACAAGAGAAATTTCAGCGGTTGATTTAATATTTTAAAAAACGGATGGTGTAAATTGAACACCGAGAACCTGATGACATGGAGGTTTTAAAGGCCTGTTATTTTAGTTGCAGCGTGCATCCCCTTTAGTTGAAGTCTGGCAGCCTACAGGAGCTATAATTTTGCCTATTGTGCATGATATCATTGTCTTTTCTATGCCTCCAAATAAAAGAATTGAACCATGTCTTCTTTTATATTAACAAATATTTTTATACATTGAACTTGAATTAATATTTTTTTATTATATAAAAGAAATAATATTAAATCAAAAACAAATTTAAAAAATTAATCTAATTAATTGAACAACTTTTACTGTATTAGCTTAGCAAAAAAAAAACTTTTACTGTACTAGAAACATAAACTACAATATATGAGAAAATAAAAAGGAATATATGGGTTAAATGCATGAATTTTTAATGACTAATTTTAAAGAGACTAAATTGAAACTGAGAAATTTAGCTTTAATTATTAGAGCATAAGCTACCTACTTTTTTATAATATTAAGCAACTCTCTACTCTAAAGATGCATCTCAATAAAAATATTTTGAACTCATAACTACTCCACATTCATTATTTTTAATATATATTTCATATTTTAAATAATATTTTTTTTATTTTTTTCAACTTGGTTATGCTTTTTTCATAAGAATCAATTTCTTATTTAAGCAATTCAATTTCTCAATTTAAGCAACCTTATGTTATTTCACTCTTCTCCAATTGTAACCAATTATGAACTCACTAAATCTTAAAATAACTATAGGAAGAGAGATAGACTGTTACTCAGAAAGAAGAAGAACCTAAGGTTCAGGGTCGGATCCAGGATTCATAATGACAGGGGGCCAAATTTTTTTAATACTAAATATTAAATACCAGTCAAATTTATCATATCTTTTATTTTAAGTTATACATATAATACATTCATGTTATAAAATTTATCAATAATAATATCCATATCAAATAAATTTTTAGATAGAAATCACTTAAAGTGACTAAATTTTAATAACAAATATTAAATAAAATTTAGATTATCAAAAATAAATGTTTCCCACTCATTTTATTTAAGTTTTTATATTTATTACATATATATTGATATTTTATCTTTTTTATATATAATGTGTATGTAATATAGTGGGGGAGGGGGGCCGAAGCCCATGCTTGCCCCCCTTTGAATCCGTCCCTGCTAAGGTTTGCAGATTTTCAGAAAGAAGAAGAACGCACAGGAAAAAAATTGCCCTCTAAACTATTAGTTTTTTTTTGTTTAACCACATGTATCATTCACGAAAGACAATCCTATTCGAGACGGGAACATCCACACATCATGGTGGAGCTATCTTGAGTTAGCATTGAGATGTATGAGTTGCCACGTCATTGTTGTTCCTTGGCAAACGTATCAAAGTCACGGGGGCAAAGGTATTAAAGGGCCAAAGAGGGCCATGACCCCCTCATTTTTTTTACAAAAAATTATATTATATATTATATATACATATATATATGTATATATGCATGTATATAAAATTATTGAATGGAAGCCCAGTTAGAAGGTAAGGAAATATTATGTTATGTTTGATAAATTTAGCTAGTTGATAAGTTAATTGATAAACGATAAGGTAATTTATTTAATTAAAAGTGTTTGGTTTAAACAATTGATTAATGTAAAGTAACATAAAATACATGTTTACATATATTTTTTTTTATATAAATTTGATTTTTATTTTCAACAAAAAACTACAAATATAATTATAATTTCATATTTTATTATAAATTTAAATATTTTAGTGATAAAATATTATATTAAAATTAAAATAAATAGCGAAATAATGAAAATAAATAATATAAAATAAATAATAAAAAGAAAATAATAATTAAAATAATTCATAATTTTTTTAAATTACTTACACAATTTATGCATGTGTACGTGTATGTACACTATGAGTGTTTATATTAATTTGTTATTTTATATTTATTTTATATATAAAATAACAAAATTATATTTGGGATAAGCTAGTTGGTTAAGAAAAATGTTTAATTATGTTTTTAATCCCTGAAATATTGCGATTATTCCATTTGGTCCTCCATATTTATTTTTTCCAAAATAATCCTCCAAAAATGATTTTTTCCTAATGGCTCCTCTAGATTTTTACAATTATTTTTCCCCAAATGATCCCTAAAAAATATCATGATTTCAAAATTAGTCCCTATAAAATATCAAGATTTCTAAACTAATCTCCCAAAATATCGCGATTTTTTCAAGGGTCGCAATTTGGTACCCTCCCGTTAGAGAGGGTTTTGGTACCTTCTTGTCATTTTTTTATTGAATAGACCAAAATAACGTAGGAACAAGTCGTGTACTCCATCATAAATTATTTCAAAGACATAAAATAGATTTTAAATGAGACACATGTGTATTGCAAAATGAGAATGTGAAAAAATGAGGGAATACAATAAAAAATACATGATAATAGTTATTGGGGGTCAAAAAAGTCTTTTCAAAAATTAAAAATACAAATTCTAATAGTTAAATATTGTCCTATAAGTATAAAAATACTAAGATCATTTAAGAAAGTTGAGAGAAATTGATTAAATGATCAAAGAAGGTATCAAAATCCTCTCTCACGAGAGGGTACCCTAGAATTTCCCTTTTTTCAAATGGTCCCTCTGTTTTCGATGTTACATCAACACTTTATGGTGAAAAAATCAGAGAGACCATTTAGGGGGAAAAATCATTTTTAAATTATCACTTTAGAAAAAAATAAAAATGAGGCATAAAATAAGATAAACGTGATATTTTGGGGACCTAAAACATAATTGAATGCAAGAAAAATTATATTATTGCCCCCTTACAATTGGTTTCTGGCTTCGCCCCCTGCAAAGTCACAATAGTATAATAATTTTACCAATAAGAGTTGTCGCTTGAGGGAGCATTAATTTGCTGAGCTGGTAAGTGCGCGTCATTGCTCGCTTGAGCGAGCAAAGCAGCATGATTCTCCTTCTTTTCTTCTTTCCTAGCTCAAATTGGTGCCTTCAAAAACCTTCCACATCTCCAACACTTGCAAAAATCCACATTTCTCATCAAAATGGCATCAAACTTCAAAGTGAAACAGAAAATAAAAAACAACTAAGGTTCGATCAATAAAAGGGGAATTGGGGGCACAAATTTATCTTGAAATGCTCAAATTATAACTAAATACTATTAAATCTAAGCACTTATCAATCATCATAGTAATAAGTCAGCCAATTCAGCACTTAACAAATCTTACTTAATGGCAAAAACTAAAATTATTAACAAAAAATTAAGTAGGGATACAAATCATAAAAAAAAGTTGATAGGGTCTAAAAATAAAAAAGCGCTAAAATATAAGGACTAAAAACTTATTTAAGCCTTATAGTTATTATACTACATTCGGTCCTATTTATAAGAGACAAAAATGTTTTTTGTTTGGTCCTAAATATAAGAAACATAGTACTATTTTGAATTGTATTAATTATGAAGTTACTTCTATACCCTTAATTTATTGTCCACTACTCACCTATTTTCCATGATAGTGGATGTACTACGCTATTTTCAATGGCCAATTATTGGATCATGAGTAATTTTATCACTTTTAATTATTTAATATTAAGGATATTTCTAGAATAAAATATAAAATTGTGGCATTATTAATTACAATTAACTAGTTCCAAAGCATTTCATTGGTCTTGATGATTTAGTCATATGTTTCTTATAAATAGGACCGGAGGTAGTATCAAATATCAACAGTAAAAACCATTTTTAATGAAATTTATAAGATAAATAAAAATATAATGTAAAATTTAAAACATGGTCAAACACTATAAAAAAAGTTTAAAGTTTGTGTTATTTGGTTATGGTCAGTTTGTGAATATAAGAAGTCAGATCAAACTATAACAATGTTGAGATGATCTTACTTGATGAAAAGGTTATATGCCTCAAATATTTATTTTTTTCATTATTTCCAAACTTATACATAATTAGGGGTATTATGTGTAATATAATTATGGTAAATTATTTAGTGATAAATTAATGAAAATTATAAGAACATTATCTTCTATGAAATAATATGGGAAAAATAATTTGGGCAACTATTATGGTGGCTATTGTTGGATGCGAAGTTCGGGTCCATTTATGGTCAATGGTACTCTCCAACTAAAAGAGAACTAACCTGAATTCTATATCTCTAAATGACATATTGTACTCTCAATTGAAAAATGGATTAACATATTTTGTTCTCATATTTTATGTAATTTCTCCTAATTTATAATGGAGTAAACTAACAAATCAGTCTTTGACTCTGTGGGGACCATGCAGTTTCGTCCCTGACTTTTTTAAAATAGCACTTTAGTCCATACTTTATTAAAATACATGCACTTTAGTCCTTATTTTATTAAAAAACATGCACTTTAGTCCTTCACTTTATTGAAAAACATGCACTTTATGCATGATTTTACAAAGTTATGGACTAAAATGCTATTTTAAAAAAGTCAGGGACGAAACTGCATGGTTCCCTAGAGTCAGGGATCGATTTGCTAGTTTACTCATTTATAATGATTTAACAGATATATATTATGTCAATAAATCAATTTAAAATTCAATTAAAATCAAGAAATCATTATAGTGTAAAAATATAATAACTCACACAAAAGATGCATACCATAATTAATCATTTGTCATTCTAATTTCTACCTAATTGATAATAAATTAATTATTAAATAATAGAAATGAGTGAGTTAAACTTTTAATTTAAGTCAAAAATTCACCAAAAAATATTTTAAACAATCTTCATCCCAGTGCAATATATGTGTTTGAATATTTATATAAATAAAATTGTAATAGTTAATAAAAATGCAACCATACACATATATTCAGGTAGTTTAAATAAATATTGTAAACAATGAATATAATAAAAAAAATTTATTAGAACAATGCTTTTTAAGTAATAAATACTCTTATATTAGTAGAAAAATTAATTTTTTTAATATATGCAGTAATTTATTTAACATTATATGTTCTGCTCCGCATAGATTTTTTTATCTTTCTTTTCGTTTTCCGAGGAAATGGTCAGACGGTCAAAGCTGCACAAGATCGCTTTACAATTTCATTTTGATCAAAACACCGTTTCCACAAGTCTGTTTCCATCTCATAATTATATACACGTGGAGGTAAAATCAATAAGGAAAATTCTATGGTACCCTCTCGTGAGAGAGGGTTTTGGTATCTTCTTTGATTATTTAATCAATTTCTCTCAACTTTTTTAAATGATCTTAGTATTTTTATACTTATATGACAATATTTAACTATTAGAATTTGTATTTTTAATTTTTGAAAAGACTTTTTGACCCTCTATAACTATTATCATGTATTTTTTATTGTATTCCTCCATTTTTTCACATTCTCATTTGCAATACACACGTGTCTCATTTAAAATCTATTTTATGTCTTCGAAATAATTTAGGACGAAGTACACGACTTGTTCCTACGTAATTTTGGCCTATTCAATAAAAAAATGACAAGAAGGTACCAAAACCCTCTCTAACGAGAGGGTACCAAATTGCGACCCAGTTAATAATGTATAGGTACACAAGTTTCACACTTGTATACCGTAAAAGTCACCTTTATTATCATAATAACCGATTTTTTTATTTTGATATCCATTGACTGTTTTTAAATAATCTATTACTTTTATTAGTGTATATGATTTAAAGATAGAAGCATTTGATATCCTTCACTAATTCACCTAACATTTATCTTTCTCTATCTATATAATAATATACGATATTATTTTCAATGCACATTATAAGGAAACTCTCTACACATATAAAGTTATCACACCTTTGGTTTTTCTTCAAACATAATTTCTTTTCCATAAATAAAAAATGTTCCAAATTTATTAGTCAAAATTTAATATTTTGAAATAAGTAAGAAGTAATTACTAAGATTTGATTTTTATTTATATATCCATATACAGTTTCTCATAATTATATCCTTATTAATATTACAACCCTATTTACAAATAATAATAATAATAAGCTAGAAATTTAGAAAATTTAAAAAGTCATTAAATTTACAATATTAAATGTTTCACACTCTAATAATAACATTTTATTTTTTGTTCTTTAAAGTGTGCTCATAAGAATACTCATTAGCATGTCATGGATAAAATTGAGAAGATAAAATATTGATGTACCAAATTCATAGGATTGCTTTGGATAAAATAATCAGGTTCAAATTATAATTACTTCCAACAGAGTTGATGTGTGTAAACAAGTGTATTAGTCATTTAAAAATATGTTAGCAATTAGGGGTGGGAATAGGTCAGTCGGCCTGTCAGGGGTCTACGGCCTGGCTTGTTTATGGCCTGACCTGGCCTGACTCGTTTATTAAAAAGGCCAGGCTAAAACTTTTTAAAAGGCCTGTTTAGTTAAATAGGCAAGGTTTTAGGCCTATGAAAAAGCCTATTAGGCTTAACAGGCCGGCCTGTTTAATATAATAATATATAATATATTAAATTAATTATATAAATAATTATAAATATAATTAAAAAATTTATAATATAGTAAAAAATAGAATATATTAAATTAATTATATAAAAAATCCTGCTTAAAAAGCCTGTTGGCCTGTATAGGCCTTTTGGCCTGTTGGTAGGCCTTGTTGTAAAACAGGCTTCTAAACAGGCTTACAGGTCATTCCAGACTTTTTCGCAGGCCAGGCCAGACCTTACAAAAAGGCCTGTAACAGGTAACAGGCCAGACTCAGGCTTAAGAATTATGAGTCAGGCCAGGCTCAGGCCTGCCAAAGCCTGGCCTGGCCTGTTTCCACCCCTATTAGCAATGTACCGACTTTCATATTTTTTAAAATATATCGTAGAATTTACCTAATATTTAATTATATTTCTTAATTTTTTTAATTTATGTGCATGATCTTAAATGATAATGAAGAGTGTAATAATGTATTGATTGTAATATTTAAGATCATCATGGTTTTGATAATCCAAACCCTTAGGAAGAAACAAATAATAATATTAGATGTATCTTAATTAATTACTAATCAATAATAGTTAACAATACAATAAAAAATTAGCAATATTACAAATTGACGAGATAAGTAATTTCACAATAAGAAAAACACGATTTCAAATTTTGGCACACAATTAATATTATCCGGTCAATGTAGAATATTGGTACATGTGCATGATTTCAAATATTTACATACAAGGAAATTGTCATTCAATGCAGATTATTTGTTAACCAATTTTCTCGTCGGGGATTCTTGTTCATCTTGTCTTTATATATGATCCCCACATATATAGATTGGTATTGAAAGCCAAAAACAAAGTAAACCTCAATCTTTTTCTCTGTAAAAATTAACCAAGCTGAGTTCTCAAAGATGATAATGAAGAAGTTGATTTCGTGGCTGTTGCTTGCTATCATGATTACTTTGATGGCTTTGATGGAAAATGCTGAGGGAGGAGTTCCATTCTGTTGTTTGTATAACCCTGAGTGCTGTAATCGTAAATTCGCTCGTGATATTACAAAGCCATGAAACTTTGTATATAGCTTTGCAATCTTGATCAATTGGGCACATTCAATATGAAATAATTTGATATGTCATAAATAAATGAGAAGTTGCGATTCCTTTTTTATTGTTGTTGTTATTTCACTATACATATAATTTGATGAAAATGTTTATTGCCTTTGCTCAAATATAATTAGGAGAATGAAAAACAACGTTGGTTTTGATTTTGTTTCTAACATAAATGGGATTGAGGTAGTTGGGAAAACTATGAAACCAACATAGTTTGTCCTTCTGCTTAATAAATTTTTTATTAATGTCAAATTTAATCGGAATTGAAAATTATCATTAAATAAATAAAATATGCAAAAGTTCGATAAAATTTAAAAATTACATAGTACTTCATCAAATAAATCTATTTATTTAAATAAAAAATAAAGTATATAGAATATAGAGTGTATCATAATAATAATAATAATATAAATTAAACAAAATATAAATATAAAAATTATTTAAATTTCTAAAATAAATATTTAAATTTTATATTTTTTATAAATTTTTACGGGCAAATCCAAACCGGATAGCCTATTTAACAACTTTCGTATATGTCATGCCTAGCCTTGAGGGGAAGAATCTTTTTGATATGTTACAATTACAAGAATATTTAATTTTGATACATCATTTTCTTTTGTTCATTTTTATTACATTTTACAAAAAATAAATTAATAGGCTAAAAAGACTTTATTAATTTTGATTATTTAATCTTTACTTTTTAATTAATTTAAGAAACATCAATATATTTTAATTTTAAAACTTGATTTTCTAATTCTATATTTTTATTTTGTATTTGATAATTTTTTTCTTTTTTTTAAAGTTATTAATATTTTAAAAATGATTTTAAATTGAGCCTAAAGCAATGAATTAATTACAAAATTAATAATATCTATTAATCAATAAAAAATCCTTTTTATAACTTTACTTATTTTTATTTTTTAATTTCAAAATTTTTATTAGAGCTGATAAAAATGGATAGTCTTTACCTTATTAGCAAGCTTGTGATGTGTCAAGCAAATCATTACTAGAATTATGATGATATAACTAAAGGATAAAAGAGAAGGGGATGAATTACATGACATGATCATTAAGGATGACATAAATGGACATACATATCTGCATAAAAAAAATGTACATAAACCAAAGAGATTGGTTCAAGTGGTACATGTTTGATTCCCCTTAAGCAAGGTCTCATGTTCGAGTCTTGTGGATGGAAAAAATCCCCGCTGGGAGAGCTAGCCCCACCATGATGTGAATGTTCTCGGCTCGAACATGATTGCCTCTCGTGGAGGATACCTGTGGTTAAAGGTTATGTATACATGACATATGTGAAATATGCCTTATTCCGTTTCACATGTTTATGAATGTTGTCATCGATCGGAAAAGGTTATGTATACATGACATCAATAATGTGTGTATATATATGTGTGTGTGTGGGAGACATATCTAATGAGAAAATTAATTTTATATGAGAGCGAGAGGTTTTAATATCATCCATTAAATTAAAATGTAGGGATAAAATTAAAATAATCACTAAATATCCAATCAAAGCAAGTGACTCACTGCGACAACAACGAGTGTCATGTATTATTTGGATTTGCCCATTCTATTCATCTGCTGCCCTTTTACTACCTTTTTAATTAAAGATTGTTTTAGAAAAATCTGATACAAATTTAATTATCTAGTCTGAATCATAATTGATTTAATTTGCCGATGCAAAGTTCGGGGGAATAGCTTTTCCTCCCATACCCATTTTCGTGTAATCAATCATATCCCCTTTGTCACTGAAAATCAACCTTCCAACAATCACCCCTTTCTCTGCAGCAACTACATTGAGGCTTGTACGAGTGCAACCCAACACGAAACATCATTGAGTTTCGATACAGATTCAAATTTTCTGATTTAACCCCAATTCAATTTTTTTATACCAATTGTTACCTTTTGATGTCTAATCTCAGTTTTAGGATAATTTGGTTTTTGAGTGGATATTTTAGTGATTGTTTTAATCCTATGCATTCATTTTGATCGTGCCAGACAAATGATCGTGGCGGAGGTGATCATCCCTGGGTGTCCCAGGGTGGTTCTGGATGTAGTCCGAGCTGTTCCCAGGTTGTCCGAGATAGGATCCGAGATGGTCCGAGGTCGAGATGCGGTGGTGGTTGCTCTGAACAGTAGCTCCGGTGGCGGAGGAGGGGGTGACCTGCGAAGACACTCCAATGCCCAAGTTAGAATGGGTTTGAGACAGAGTGTGAGCAGGGGAGAATGAGCGTACCTGACCCTCCAAGGGAGGGGGTATTTATAGCATGGGGTCTAGCCAGAGCTAGCCTATGGTGTAGCCCAACCTACGCCTGATTGCTTGTGTCAGTGGGTAAGTTGCTCAGTCTATGTGATGGGAAGTGCCCTTTATCGGTGTCAGTCTGTGTAGGCATAGGCAAATGGTAGGGTGAGGAGCTAGTTGGTGGTCCCCGGGCTGCACAGTTGTTAAGTGTCCATGCAGCCTAGATGACTGAGTTAGGCCGGCCGAGATGGCTGGTAGGCCAGCCGAGGTGGCTGTGGTAGGCCAGCCGAGGTGGCTGTGGTAGGCCGGCCGAGATGGCTGGTAGGCCAGCCGAGGTGGCTGTGGTAGGCCATCGAGGTGGCTGTGGTAGGCCATTCGAGGTGGCTGTGGTAGGCCATCCGAGATGGCTGGTAGGCCAGCCGAGATGGCTGTGGTAGGCCAGCCGAGGTGGCTGTGGTAGACCATCCAAGGTGGCTATGGTAGGCCAACCGAGATGGCTGGTACTAAATCCGAGATAGCTGAGGTAGGCCACCCGAGATGGCTGGTAGGCCAGCCGAGGTGGCTGGTAGGCCAGCCGAGATGGCTGGTACTAAATCCGAGATAGCTGTGGTAGGCCATCCGAGGTGGCTGGTAGGCCAGCCGAGATGGCTGGTACTAAATCCGAGATAGTTGTGGTAGCCCATCCGAGGTGGCTGGTAGGCCAGCTGAGATGGTTGATACTAAATCCGAGATAGCTGTGGTAGGCCATCCGAGGTGGCTGTATGATAAGCCTAAATCCGAGGTAGCGTGTAGGCCGCTAGACCAGCCAAGTTAGTTCCGAGTTAACCTCCGGATCAGATGCCCCCCAGCTCGATGCCATGTCTAAGTATATGGGGTCGAGATGTTGAATGCGATTTTAACGACTGGTCTGACCTTTTGTGGGGTGAAGATCCAAGCAGGTAAAACAGGGTGTGGGACATATGGGACGAGAGGTTTGGTCGGCTGGGATATCATCATACCCGGTGAGCTGAGTTAATGAGATCTCGTATTTTTCATACTCTTTACCCAAAATTTTATTTATCCGAGTTTATGAACTCGGATTTAGAAGTACTCCACGCTCTGTATATGAAGAATTTTATTTCTCCGATTTTATGAACTCAGATATATGGGTATTCCATGCTCTGCACTTGAAGAATTTATTTATCCGAGTTTATGAACTCGAATTTTGTCAAGTTTTAGACTTGGTTTCGCCTGTGCGTTTACATCAGCTCTACCATCTCGTTTTTATTGTCCTGTGTTTCTAAAACATCGTCTTTCACATTGCATCTTCATAACTTTTCCATGTGCGCCATATGGGTTCTAACTCCTCGGACTTAGGCGTATATCATGCTCTCCATATGTACGTTATCTGCCTAAGTTTTCACACCTCGGATTTGTAAGTAGGTCATTCGGGTTTTCACCTCGGATTTATAAGTATGTTATCCGGGTCTTCACACCTCGGATTTAGGAGTATCCTCATAACTTCTTCATCCGGGCTTTCACACCTCGGATTTATAAGTATGTTATCCGGGTTTTCACACCTCGGATTTATAAGTATCTCATCCGGGTTTTTCATACCTCGGATTTACAAGCATCTCATCCGGGTTTTCATACCTCGGATTTAGAATCATGTCATCCTCGTATATACACTATCCGGGTTTTCACACCTCGGATATAGAATTATCTCATCCTCGCATGTAAGTTATCTGGGTTTTCACACCTCAGATTTAAAAGTATATGATCCCCGCATGTATGCTATCGAGGTTTTCACACCTCGGATTTAGCAGCATGTTGTTCTCGCATGTAAGCTATCCGGGTTTTCACACCTCGGATTTAAAATCATATCATCCTGACTTGTAAGCTATCCGAGTTTTTACACCTCGGATTTAGAAGCATGTCATCCTGACATGTAAGCCACCTGGGTTTTCACACCTCGAGTTTAGAAGCATCTTCATAACTTCTTCATCCGGGTTTTCACACCTCGGATTTAGGGTATCTTCATATGTAAGCCATCCGGGTTTTCACACCTCGGATTTTAGGGCATCCTCGTAGCTTCTTCATCTGGGTTTTAGGAGTATCCTCAACTTCTTCATCCGGGTTTTCACACCTCGGATTTAGGAGTATCCTCAACTTCTTCAACCGGGTTTTCACACCTCGGATTTTAGATCATCATCGTAACTTCTCCATCCGGGTTTTCACACCTCGGATTTAGGAGTATCCTCATAACTTCTTCATCCGGGCTTTCACACCTCGGATTTTAGAGCATCCTCGTAACTTCTCCATCTAGGTTTTCACACCTCGGATTTAGGAGTATCCTCATAACTTCTTCATCCGGGCTTTCACACCTCGGATTTTAGAGCATCCTCGTAATTTCTCCATCCGGGTTTTCACACCTCGGATTTTAGAGCATCCTCGTAACTTCTCCATCCGGGTTTTCACACCTCGGATTTATAAGTATGTTATCCGGGTTTTCACACCTCGGATTTATAAGTATGTTATCCGGGTCTTCACCCCTCGGATTTAGGAGTATCCTCAACTTCTTCATCCGGGCTTTCACACCTCGGATTTTAGAGCATCCTCGTAACTTCTCCATCCGGGTTTTCACACCTCGGATTTTAAGGAGTATAACTTTTGCAGATATCTCCTTCCATACAGTGCAGAAAACAACCATAAATCAAGAAACGGATTATCGATGCAAAAATCCAAGAGACGCTCGTTTCCCCCTCCTCCACATTATAAGATTCGTAAGAAATAAGTTAATCCAAAAATGCAGGAAACTGGGCAAGCCCAGATTTGAATATTCATATACGCTCAGGGTGATGGCTTCTTCTGAGAGTGGGAAAAAGAAAAAGGAGAAGAGGTTTCAACCAGAAGAGCTATTGGTGGGGTTTACTATTTACCTCTTCCCACAGACGGCGCCAAATGATCGTGCCAGACAAATGATCGTGGCGGAGGTGATCATCCTTGGGTGTCCCAGGGTGGTTCTGGATGTAGTCCGAGTTGTTCCCAGGTTGTCCGAGATAGGATCCGAGATGGTCCGAGGTCGAGATGCGGTGGTGGTTGCTCTGAACAGTAGCTCCGGTGGCGGAGGATGGGGTGACCTGCGAAGACACTCCAACGCCCAAGTTAGAATGGGTTTGAGACAGAGTGTGAGCAGGGGAGAATGAGCGTACCTGACCCTCAAAGGGAGGGGGTATTTATAGCATGGGGTCTAGCCAGAGCTAGCCTATGGTGTAGCCCAACCTACGCCTGATTGCTTGTGTCAGTGGGTAAGTTGCTCAGTCTATGTGATGGGAAGTGCCCTTTATCGGTGTCAGTCTGTGTAGGCATAGGCAAGTGGTAGGGTGAGGAGCTAGTTGGTGGTCCCCGGGCTGCACAGTTGTTAAGTGTCCATGCAGCCTAGATGGCTGAGTTAGGCCGGCCGAGATGGCTAGTAGGCCAGCCGAGGTGGCTGTGGTAGGCCAGCCGATGTGGCTGTGGTAGGCCGGCCGAGATGGCTGGTAGGCCAGCCGAGGTGGCTGTGGTAGGCCATCCAAGGTGGCTGTGGTAGGCCAGCCGAGATGGCTGTGGTAGGCCAGCCGAGGTGGCTGTGGTAGGCCATTCGAGGTGGCTGTGGTAGGCCATCCGAGATGGCTGGTAGGCCAGCCGAGATGGCTGTGGTAGGCCAGCCGAGGTGGCTGTGGTAGACCATCCAAGGTGGCTATGGTAGGCCAGCCGAGATGGCTGGTACTAAATCCGAGATAGCTGAGGTAGGCCACCCGAGATGGCTGGTAGGCCAGCCGAGGTGGCTGGTAGGCCAGCCGAGATGGCTGGTACTAAATCCGAGATAGCTGTGGTAGGCCATCCGAGGTGGCTGGTAGGCCAGCCGAGATGGCTGGTACTAAATCCGAGATAGTTGTGGTAGCCCATCCGAGGTGGCTGGTAGGCCAGCTGAGATGGCTGATACTAAATCCGAGATAGCTGTGGCAGGCCATCCGAGGTGGCTGTGGTAGGCCATCCGAGGTGGCTGTATGATAAGCCTAAATCCGAGGTAGCGTGTAGGCCGCTAGACCAGCCAAGTTAGTTCCGAGTTAACCTCCGGATCACATTTTAATCTAATGGTTGATATTGAACCCTCTCACTTTCATATAAAATTAGTTTTCTCACTAGATATATCCATATATATATATATATATATATATATATATATACACGAGTCAGGATCCGTTGACACCGGGTGTCAAACTTTAAGAGTTACACCACTTAATAATTTTTTGTAAAATGTAAATTTTACCAATTCAATCGTTGAATTGAATGTTCATATAAAGCAGATCAAACTTATAAAATTTCATAAAAATCGAAAACTAATTGATACTTCATCAAACTCATTTATTTTAACGTATATTATGTTTTTAAAATATAAGTAAAAGTCCACTATTAGACAACATACTAGGGTGAGCAAAACTCGACCCGTCCCAACCCAAGCTACTCGGGTCGGGTTAGATAGGGATGAGAATATGCCGAACCGAGCTAGGCTTTACAAGGCCTGAGCCTGGCCTGCACCTTAAATCCATGGCCTGATCCTGGCTTGTTTACCTGATATAGGCTTTATTTTATGGCCTGAGCCTGGCCTATTTAAAGCTTGACATAGCCTGAAAGCCTGTTTACAAGTCTGTTTTATAGTAAGGTACTTGAATATATCCTAAGCATATATATGAGTAGACTTATAGGGTCAAGTTTTTAACATACTTAAATGTTTATACAAGCTAATAAGTATATAATTATAGAGAAAAGTAATAAAAAATCTTTATAATAATAATAGCAATATAAAAAATATTAGTATTTTATTTATATTTAGTTAAATAGACCGGTCTGGTAAGCTCAAAAGGCTTTTTCGATGGCCTAAAGCCTGGTCTGTTTTGCTATATAGGCTTTTGAAAAAGTCTTGGCCTGCTCTATTTAATAAATTGGTCTGGCCTGACCTGGGCCTGATGTAGGCCGGGTAGTAGGCCCCTGACGAGCGGTCCGGCATGTTCCGGCCCACCCCTAGGGTTAGACCTCATGAACGTTCCTGTTCTGCTATGAACATCATCAAAACTAAGCTTCAAAACAAAATAGACGATGACTTTCTAGAGCATTGTCTCATCATCTCTACTGAGAGAGAAATTGCCAAGAAGTTTAGTGTGGATTCAATTATGGATGGATTTTGTGACATGAAGGAACACATAGCTCTTTTATAGTCTAACCTTTTAGTTAATTACTTTGAATTTATTTGTTTTTTCTTTGGTTTTATTTTATATAATCATTTTATCTTTTTAACACCTTTATTATTTTAGCAATAATATTTATAGTCTGACTCACACTTCAATTATATTTGCCCCCTGACTTAAGATCCTGGCTTCGCCCGTGTGATTGAGTGACCTAAAATAAACACAAGATGGACACAGTACTGCTACCCCTTCGATCTTGAACCATTGCTAATGTCTACCTTAGCTCTTGGTGAAGATAGGGATTGCTAATGCTTGTTGAGTCCTTTGTTGGGTCGCGGAGTTTTGACTTCAAACCAAAGAAAGATCCTAGCTCCAGAACTATACATGGAGAACGTGGAAGGTGGACTTGTAGATATAAATATTGATGAATACATGAGAAGTTTCTTTAGAAATGTTATCTCAAGAGCATGTTTTGCAAGTATTATTCCCTGGGGGAAGAAATTTTCTTGAAACTGAGAGCTCTCCAAGATGTCATATGCTGGAAAAATATGTCCCTGGAATGAGGTACAAAACAAGTTTTCCTTTTCATAAAGCCCATGACACCAAAACTATTATTTCCCTTTTCATTTTTTGAATTAAAGATGATTATAATTCACTTATATATGTTACAGATACCTTCCAACAAAAACCAATCACACTCAAGAGACTATACACCATTGCTATTATTGCCATATGCCCAGATGGCGCCTTATATTGTTGGCCTGAAACCAAAGTTGGCAAGATCATGTTCAAGTTGAGATACTAGAAATTCCATAACAAAGTTCGCAACAAAAATTTAACAGAACTTTAACAGGGTGACTAACAGGGATTTAATTAAAAAAAATTAGAACTAGCAGTATCCGCTTAAATCATTTTAAATTATAAGGACTTGATTAAAAATTTAATAAAATTATAGAGACCAACTGATTAATTTAACTTCATTTTTTTGTTGAAAACTTAAAAAATATATTTATTAAACCTTTGAACTTTTAAAACATTTATGATATAACTCTATAATGAATATTTAAAATAAAAAAATATCAAATTATGATAGGGACTCATAGGGGTAAGATTAAAAAATAACATTTAGTATTGTCTTGATATTTAAAAACAACACTTATTTAAAAATAATTTGGAAATCCCAATACGATAATAATAAAAAGCGGAGAGAGTATATTATAATTTTAATATATTTTCAAAATTTTCTTTTTTAAAAGCAGGCACGTTACAACTCATTGAAAATTAAAAAAAAAAATCAAATAAAATATTTTTATAATTCAAATTGAAAATATTTTTGTGATTAATAGTAAGAATCTTAAAAAACATTTTTATGATTTTGTTTTGGTGTGTCTAGAGACTCTAGAAAGTGCAGAAGATGATAAATGAGTGAACCAAATTCAAAGATAAATTTTATAATAATTGTCAGGAATCTAACTGAAGCAAAGTTCAAAAAATTCTTCACTTTGTTACGATGGCATCAACATGTGTGGGTTCTTTATCACCCAACCAATCTCTACTTTTTTCACAAACCAAACACTCACCAAGTGCTGCTGCTAACTGGGTAGCTTTTCCTTCAACAAGGAGGAGAGTAGTAAGAGCAGAGAGTATGACTACTGTCACAGAGAAATTGGGCATCAAGATTGAGAAGAATCCTCCTGAGTCCAAGCTCACTCAACTTGGTGTCAGGCAGTGGCCCAAGTAAAAAGTCCATTTCTTTATCATCTTGCTCTGTGTTTTCCTGCTATTTTTTTCCCTTATGGTTTCTATTATTCTAATGGGGTTTATTTTCTTACATTTTTTTCTTATGGGGTTTGGATTAGGAATATATTTTTTATAAAAAGATTCTCTTTTTTTATGAATGAATCATGCTATGTGCCTAGGTTTTCATGCCCTTGTTCTCTCTGAGTTATATGCTTATGCCATGTAATTGAGGTTGTTTTTGTTAATTTGTTTGTATAACTGGAGAAAAATCATGGATAGACATTTCTGTTGTTCTAACCTTACCAATTTAACAAATTGGGTAAACATGAAAGAATCTATGGGATGCATGCAGTTAGTGATACTGATAGGTATTTGTGTGGACAAAGATCAACATTTTTTATTCTTATCAATTTGACAGAGTCACACTAGAGTGATGGAATTTAACAAATTAATAGTTTTTATTGTATCAATTTACTCAACTTCATTTGTTAGTTGCTCTTCCAACTAGTTGCACCAAAATGTAATTACAAGTAACATAGCTATTTTTTAATTGGCTCTATACTTGCAAGTTGCAGCATGATACAATCTTCCATTCTTAACTCTAATTTTTTTCAATAAATGTGTTTTATTTTTCTTCTTTTACATGCACCTCTCATCTGATTCTGTGTATCCACACCACATTTGATGTAAAACAGATGGGGTTGCCCTCCAAGCAAATTCCCATGGACATATGATGCAACAGAGACTTGTTATCTTTTGAAAGGAGAAGTGAAGGTTACTCCCAGTGGGGCGAATGAGTCAGTTGAAATTGCTGCTGGTGACTTGGTTGTGTTTCCTAAAGGGATGAGCTGCACTTGGGATGTGTCTGTTGGTGTCGACAAACACTATAAATTTGAATAAAATCCTACCACGGGTGGTGCTTTATGAATGAAGATGAAGGACTTTTGTGAATTGATTTGGCATAAATATTCTGTAACGTTGGATATAACAAGGACACTGAAGTAGTAATTAATTAGCTACTGTGGCTGAAGGTGTTATTCTTCCCTTTCTGTTTCTCTCCTGCCTCTTGCTACATTTCCCTTAATTAGTCCCCATTAAAATCAGTAGGAATCTACACTTAACAATGGTAACAATGGGTTGGTTTGAACCTGGATTGACTGCAATTAGTAAATCTGGGTTGTCCAATAAAGATTAGACATTGGACACTTCATATGCCGAGACGTATTATTAGATTCAAAATAGCATCTCGACATTTAAGCTTACTCGGATTTGTTGATTGCACCAACAATCGACTACAACAAATACAACTTCGGGTTGATTCCTAGAAAGTACCGGTACATAAGCACATTTGAGTTAAAAGTGTCAGTAACACACTCTCTGACACACTTTTTTTAACACACTATTTGTGATTGCTTAAAATTCATATGGGTCACATCACATTGGTAGTGGGACCCACATAATTTGGTGGGACCCATGTGAATTTTAACCAATCACATGGAGTATGTTAAAAAAAGTGTTTTAGAGAGTGTGTTGCTAGCATTCCTCAACAATTTAATTAAAGGCTTATTCAATAAGTGGTTATCATCTAAAAACTCAAGTTATAAGTGCTTGAAATGATACATGAGAATTGAAGAGGGAATGAGGCGCTTAGCTTAAGATATTTTCATAATACTATATATTTAATCAATGTTGTGATTTTCAATAAAGGTCTATTATATGTGAATTCATCAACTAATGTCTTTGAGACACTCATTAGCATGACCTTTATAATATATACAAAATTAGAATAAAATTAACATAAAACACGAATCTTTAATCAGAAAAAGAGAAACAATGTTTTAAAAATAAACATGAATTATTGTAAAATAATAAAACACTTGACTGAATTACTGTGATAATTTTAATTGTTATAAAATTTAGAGAATAAAAGTGAAAAAATTGCATAATGCTAAATTGCTCATGAAATGCTTGCTTGACATGAATAGATCCGTTCTTCTTTAGTTATTCGATCTCAAGTCTAAACCCAAGTTTCAACTTCTCACTAATAGAAGACCATACCATACAAGTTCAGTCAGATGAGGATTTCCTAAAGGGTATGATATTTTAAGACCTAAAGAATAGCTTTCCTACAGAAATGGGTAGTGTGTGAACCTAAATTTAAGGGACTATTGTTACTTGATAAGTTTGTGTGGTTATTTTAATGTTCCTTTTTAAAAGGATTCATTCTCGGATCAAACTTTGTGTTGTCTTGAGTCAAGCACCAAATGTTTTCTGAGGACACCTTAAAAAATGGCAAAAATTACAATTGTCTTTGACAAACTTTCTTTTTCTTTTATTTTTCTATTAAATTAAACCCGAATCTGTTGGTTAGCATAATTATTGGTAAATTCCTTGTATTAAATCCTCAACACAAAATAATTCTTTGGTTATATGAGAAAAAAAAGGTTCAATTAATTATTCACCAATTCAGATGGAACTTACACTAACACCCTTTAATTATTACAAACATTACAAAACTTGTTTCATTTACTCTAGGCTAATTAAGACCCTATAATCTCATTTGGTTAATAAAGATATTGGAGAGTCCCACTTCTTTGGATAATAACAATCCAAAATACACTAAGAACTAAAAAAAGAAAGAAAAAACAGACAAACACTAACTCTATTGCTCCTAACCCATCGTTGAATCATAAATATGCTACCTGTTGCATTGTTGAGGTTCCACCTTCAAATTATTTTGTAAGACACAACATCAACAAGTAAGAGAAACTAAGAGGAGGAAGAAGGAAAAGATGGCAAGCTCAGCAGATGCATTAGTCATATCATTCGGTGAAATGCTAATTGACTTTGTTCCTAACACATCTGGTGTCTCTTTGGCTGAGTCTCATGCTTTCATCAAAGCCCCTGGAGGTGCCCCTGCCAATGTGGCTTGTGCCATATCCAAACTTGGTGGTAACGCTGCCTTCATTGGCAAGGTTCTTAATCTATACAAGCACTCCCCCATTTTAATATTAAGATTATTGATTATTTTCTTTTCCATATACTTAATGATTATAATAATGTCACAGGTGGGAGATGATGAATTTGGAAGGATGCTAGCTGACATCTTGAAGAAAAATGGGGTCAATATAGATGGTGTTTGTTTTGATGTGGAGGCTAGAACTGCATTGGCTTTTGTGACATTGAGGAAGGATGGAGAGAGGGAGTTCATGTTTTATAGAAATCCCAGTGCTGATATGTTGCTGAAGGAATCTGAATTGAATATGGGTTTGATTAAGCAGTCCAAGATATTCCATTATGGATCTATTAGCCTTATATCTGAGCCATGCAGATCAGCTCACTTAGCAGCCATGAAAGCTGCTAAAGAAGGTGGTGCATTGCTGTCCTATGATCCAAATGTGAGGCTGCCTTTGTGGCCTTCTCATGATGCTGCAAGGTCTGTGATCAAGAGCATTTGGTTTGATGCTGACTTCATCAAGGTACAATTTTTTTATTTTTGAAACCTAGAGCATGATGGAGGTTATGACACAGTATGGTAATTTAGATCTTGAAACTTGTTCTATTGTTCTTTAATTGAGTGGTAGCACATTTGTTATTGTTAACAAAACAGTAAAGAAAGATGATCCCCCTGTGATCAATTTTCTTCTCAGTGATTTCATAAAATACCTTATCATTGTCAATGTCTATACAGGTGAGTGATGATGAAGTTCAATTTCTTACACAAGGAGATCCTGAGAATGAAGAAGTTTGTATGTCCCTGTGGCATGACAATTTGAAGATGCTTCTTGTCACTGATGGAGAGAAGGGTTGCAGATATTTCACCAAGGTATTATCCATCCATGTTTTGTAAACAGTGCATTCTTTGGCTAAGTTAATTCAATAAATCATTAATGGTTGATTTCATTTCTGAAGGTTGTTCTTATCTATTTATACTCATTTGAGATACACTTCCTTTTATGGTGTGTGTGTGGAAGTGGTTCTGTAATCTAAACTACATCTTTGGATATATTGTTTGACTGTAGAACTTTAAAGGAAGGGTAACTGGGTTCTCAGTGAAGGCAATTGACACAACTGGTGCTGGTGATTCTTTTGTTGGTGCACTTCTCACAGCTGTGGCAAGGGACACTTCCATATTTGATGTAACTTCTCCCTCTCTCTTTCTCTCTCTCTCACACACACACACAGATACACACACATATTCAAATTAATTTTCAAGACTAGACTTTGTTAACTGACTCATTGGTTGACATCTATGCTTTATTGGATCCAACTTGAAGAACGAACCAAAATTGAGAGAGGCTCTGACGTTTGCAAATGCTTGTGGAGCAATGTGTACAATACAGAAGGGAGCAATTCCTGCACTTCCAACGGCGGCAGAGGCTCAGAAATTTATTGCCAGCTCAAAAGCCAAATAAGCCCTTCTTTGAAATTTCATAGTCCAGAGGACTAGCTATTCATTCTCATTCCAGAGTTTTGTTTTATAAGCCTTTGATACAATGACTTAAGAGTGTTGTTTCTGTTTGTTTATGAATAATAACCAACTTAAATTTTGTTTCTTAGCATAGTTGAGCCTTAAATTTTGTTTCTTAACCTTCAGAAACGAAAAAATCATTACCTACTCTTTCAATATACTAATCCAATCAAAACATAATGTATAACACAATATAATTACCATGAGAGTGTATACATTGTTAATATTTATTTTAAGCTTAAATATGTTTTTAATCCCTTGAAAATTAATGAATTTTGTGTTTAGTCCTTATAAAATTTTTCACCTAAATTTAGTCCCTTATTAATTTCTCGTTTCCAAGATTTATTCTTGCCCTTAATTGGTACTGTTAAGTGATGACCTGACACTGTTATAGTATGCTGACGTGACTACCACGTTGGATTTTGTTGAAATTATTTTGTCCAAAATTTTTTTAATTATTAATTTCAATATTAATTATTTTAATATTTAAAACAAAAATACAACAAACCCCTCTTATTTTTTAGTACCGTATTATCACAACTCTCCAATTCCAATTGAAATATTCTTCCTCCATGATATACGGTACTATAAAATAAGAGGGATTTGTTTTTTTGTTTTAAATATTAAAATAGTTAATATTAGAATTACTAATTAAAAAATTTAGGATAAAATGATTTCAACAAAATCCAACATGATAGCCACGTCAGCCTAAATAGACACACGTCAGCATACTATAATAGTATCAGGTCATCACGTAACAGCACCAATTAACGGTAAGGATTAAAGTTGGAAATGGAAAATTAATGAGGGACTAAACTTAGGTGAAAAATTTTACAGAGACTAAACACAATTCACTAATTTCCGAGGGACTAAAAACATATTTAAGTATTTATTTTAATAATATACTTCATAGTTAAAATCTAAGCTCGTAAATGTAATATTCGACTACACAAACGGCTGAACTTTTCATAACCAATCTGGACAAGTCACAAGTTCACAACCCATTTGGATGGATTGTTACATTTGTATTGTGTCAAGATATCGACTTTTCATGTCAAACATTGGCTAAACATCAACCTTCTTCCAAGTAAAAGTGGGGAAGCAGAACATGATATTCTCAATGGGGCAGCATAACAAGAGAAAATTGTACTTTCCTTGAAACCAATTGAAATTTGTATGATGTGCTGCCTAAATTAGCAATGTTACCTTCATTTTTTTTCTATATCCTTCCTATCCAATTAAACTAGAAGCTATGCTGTTATACAAGGATAATTACAGCAAATTATGAATGTGATTTTTACAAATAACAATGATAAATTATACAATTTATGGTAAATATAATATTACATGACCATGGCTCTTGATGAAATCTCTGGTTCCCCCTCTAGTACGTCTGGTTCAGCTACATCATCATTAACCTACCATACATGAAGCAAATTGAGTCAAAATTACCTATCACATTCTCAAAGCTCATAACTGCTGCAAATGAACAAAAACATCTCCTGTATTAAATACTTCATCAGCAGGGGCTTCACAAGGCAACTTCACAAGCCAGCATAGAAAAATAAATCTAAAGCATTAACAAGCCTGGAATAAGATATAACATCTACCACTGAATCCTCCATCTTAGCTAGGTACTGCTCCAAAGCGCCATCTCCACGAAGAATTTTTCCTCCATGCCCAGGGCCATTTACTGATCCTACTGACTCTTCATCAACAACAACTGCATCAATCAGTTCATTTCCTACCTTAACATCTGGGATCTGGTACAAACAATACAAGCATTCGGCGTATCAGTAGAAAATCAGAGACCAAGAGATTTTAGACAGTTGAAGATAGCCATATATTTTAAAAATAACACTTTCCATACCTCAAACATGGCTTCAGTTAAAATGCTTTCCAGTAGGGCTCTTAAACCCCTGGCTCCAGTATTTTTGGCCATTGCTTTCTTTGCAATCAGTCTCAGAGCTTTCTGTGTGAAGTGTAGCTTTACCTGAAGTGTAGGGATAATGTTTCAGACAAATAGACCTCTCTTACTGCACACCTCCCCACAACTCACTCGCACCCATAATAAACATTAAACACACTCAAATAATTGAAATTGGAGGAAGGGTAGAAGGGAGTAGCACAAGGCAATTTGAATGATTTTTCATAAGAAGTTGAAACAAGCTAACCAGTTTTGAACCATGCAAAGGCCAGCACCAAATGGCGCCAAAAATCATAAAAATAAATAAAGCACCCAAGGTTGACTTTGAGAAGACTTCTAAGTTCTAGGCCATGCTCTAATTTGGAATGGTAAAAAGTATAACCAGGCAGTGACTCAAAAAAACTACAATCAACATCAGCAAATCAAATAAAGAAAAAAAAATTACAAAAGATAAAGGGAAGCAAGTGATAATTGTCTCATATTGTATATTTTTCATATAAAAAATAGGCTATATTAACATCATAATTAAGTCAAACAATCCTGTTTTATGATATTGATTATTATTTGGTTAAGATATATCAATTGTTAAAGAACTGTGACAACTGACAAGAATAATATTTGCAAAAATTTTAAAAAAATAGCAATAATTATAAAATTTTAAAAAGATTTGAATTATTGTGATAATTATAGGATTTTGAAAAATGCGATACAGATATCAAAAAGTTTCTTACTGTGGGATTAAAAGAGATTTACTTTTCTCATTCTCCAAGGCTTGCAAATTAAAGAGATTGTATACAAACAGGAAAGTAAGAAACTCTAAGGAGGATTGAAGGAGGGTAGAAAGAAGGGGACCAGCAGGAGGCCGCCAACGAGTAGACGAGGAGAGAAAGAAGAGGGACAACACTGATGTTCCTCAAAGCCATTATGTGCGGTTAGATTTTCTTTGTACCAAGGGGATGATGAAACCTTGATTAATTTTGCATTACAATAATTAGTGGATCATGCTAACGGGTGCCCTCAGGACACTGGTTAAGGATCCATAAACAGAAGGTTTTTATTGGAAATCACAGTATTGATTGCATCTGTAACATTAAATGCCTCACACTACAATACAAACTTTCTATTTTTCATTCCTTAACCAATACAAACAGACGGTTTTTATGGCACTTGTTAGCATTTTCCATAATTAGTATAGTTAAATGTTAAAACTAATCTTGGTGGATTCTGAACCTTAATTGATTTATATTTCGTCAATATTATTCGTTTGCTTTAATTTAGTTTGCTATTAACTTTAATGATTTGTTTTTGTTTATATTTTTTGTTTAATAATTTAGCAACTAGAATAGAATAAGTTCTTTAATTCATAAAATTTAATTCTACTCTTTGTGGGATCGATCTTGTATTTTCTAGATTATACTACCATACAATTCATGCACTTGCAAGTATTTAACACTTGAAAAAGTCACAACAGTTACTTAAGTAGGCAGGAGCCATGGGAAAATAGGAGGAGAGAAACTGACTAAATAAATATATAATTTGAAAGAAAAAATATATCAATTCTAAGTCATTATTTGATTAGGTCTAGCATAGATAACCGGTCAATCAACCACCTCAACCAATCTAATGTTTTGCATCTACAATTTAGTTGGTTGGTGATGATCTGGATATACTGTGAATATGAGTGGGTTTTCAGACCACATACACTCCACTCCAGCAGAGAGAAACTATACAAACAGATATGTGGGAGAAAGGGAGGGAACTGCTTACATTATTCATGCTAAATAATTTCTTGTACTGCTTAGCAAGAGCATTTTTGGGTTCTGTGAGGACCTGTAATACCAACATTTCAACAGACAAATGACTAGATATCTGCGTAAAATATTGACAACTTAAATATTCATTTAGAATTAAACATTCCACATGACAAAAGTCAGAATTCTAAAATAATGCATGCACCAATACAAGCAGCATATTTATAAGAACATCAGATGATATTCCCATTTCCCAACAACAGTCACACTTCTTTCTGATTCAACTAAAAACAATAAAGTATAAATTATACACTCACTGGAAAGAATCTCACATGCTCTTTTTGTATATACAAAGAAATAATCACATATCAATACCCTTAAGTTACAAAATCCATGCTGGGACCACTGTATCCTTATCCAAATTTCTTGTTCCTTTTGCATACCATAAACTAAATATGAACCAAATGCTTCCACATTCCAGATGACCATATTGTTATTCTTTATATTATTTGTTAAATCCAAAGCGTAATGGCCAAATTAACATTTAACTTTTAAAAATACATAATACACAATATATAAAAATCTCTTATACAATATTCATAGAAAATTAATGCCTTTAGAAGGATATAAGACCATAAGGTTTCTGGGTTTATATATAAATAAGTGCCACCAGTGACAAAACAGAATGATCATCATAGCAACAGCACAAGCAGAATTAGACCTTGGAGGACCTAAATGTTAGAGAAATCAGGGAAAGATACAATCAAATGAAAGTATACCTGCATAAGTTGGTCTTCAGTTAGAGCTGACAAGCTAATTAAGATTGGAAATCGTCCTATAAACTCTGGTATGAGACCATATGCAATAAGATCAGCACTTTCCACCTGAAAATTACTAATGCAACTTTTACACGTTTTTGGAAGGTTATATGGGCAATAATAATTTCACTCTCTAACTTCTATGTTTTCCTCTAGAGCATGAGAAGTGAAGTGTACAGCACAATAATAACTTAAGTGCAGGATTTATAAGCTTTGATTGTTTGAAGTATCTATCTATCTATCTAGTTTTATAGGAAGGGGAACAAAATTTCCAGTCATATAATTAGAGTCAACTCTCACTGTCTCAAGTAAAGATGATGTGACTGCAGCATGTGTTACTCCACCAGTTCTCATATTGGCACGGACTGGTGCTCCAAAACCAATAGAAGAATCTTGCCGTCTGTTTTATTTCATAGAATGCATGAATAATTATAATTTGGTGAAAACTCTGCAAGAAACCAAGATATATATAGAACATCTGGGAACAGATATTTTTGCATGACATGTAAAAAAAAATTACCTCTCTGAAATGGTTTTTTCAAGATCAACAAATGCTCCACCACATATAAATAGAATATTCTTTGTATCAATCTGCATATATAAAAAATGAAGAGAAGGTTATTTAAAACATTAACGATTAAGTGGTTCTGAAATTATAAGCATAATGCACTAGGTGATGATTGAGTCTGACCAACATTGACAAAATTTTGACAAATACTTGCTAAGGGGATAATAGAGCTCTTGAAGAAACAATTCATCGTATATTTTCCCTTCGTAATTATCCTCCAACCACCTATAGCGGTATAGCCTCTAATGTGTCTATTCATTAGTGCTCACCACCCAATTAGGAGATTGTATAGTCTTTGAAAATAATAATAACAACAACAAAGAGTAATGAATAATGATTCATACACACCCCAAAAGTATCACCACCCATTTCACACCCTTCATTTCTCTCTATCTCTCTTTTCTTATCATATCACATCATTTATCACATCTATCACTTTTCTCTCCTCACTTCCTATCTCTCTCTGGGTGTAACACACCCCCTTGGTCTTTACCAATCATTTTTCAATCACAAAATGCATAATTCTAAAGTGTTTCACAATTCAAAGACAACACCGAAAAATATATTCGGTAAAAAAATTATAATCACATCAAAGTACAAACAGGAAAAAATGGTACACTTTCCAAAACAACATACCTGTATGTTATCACCCCTCGGGTGCTTCCTTGCTCCTTTCTCAGGAACATTTACTATCTGGAAATTAAGAAAGCATTCCAAGTTCAGGATACTGTAAGAATGACACTAACTATCCTACCACAACTTATCTTACCAGAAACATTTATCAAAATAATTGATGGATTTGTAAAAAAAAATGACAATATTCCAAGAAACATACAAGTATTGTTTCAACAATTTTATCTACTCCAGATTATGACAGCAATAATATTGAATCCTATATATGTAAAGAAATCCAAACGAGTGTATATTAAACAAATTAAAGTTAACCATGACTGAACAGGGAGCTTTTCTCGACTAAAATAATTCAATTTTAATTTTATGTTCTTCATTTTCAGTTGGTATATTTTTATTAGCAATAAAAAAAATTGAAAAAAGGAAACAAAATAAAAACAAGGTGACATTATTTTAATTATCAACAATAATATAGCAATTGAAATGAAAACAGAAAACAAACCAAACACCGTTTTACTTTACTTTCTTTGCCTTGAATGCAGTTTAAAATCACATTCTTTGGCAATATATAAAGGGAAAAGAGGCTTCATTTTGTCAGCAATATATGTTAGAAGAAATAAGGATGGACTCAAACAGCCAAGTGGGCCAGCCTTTATCAGAGTTGATTAGTTAGCTCTCTAACTGTGATAGCAGACGTAGTATGTAAATAGAGGGAGAATGTCAGTGAGGGCAGTTAGTAGGTCCGTTAGTTTTGGGGCGGGAGGGACCAAGCTCTCGAATTCTTGGGAAGAGACCAATGTATATCATTCTTGCTCTTCTTGACCCTAGAAACCCATTGATCCATAGTTGGAGGAGGATATCCAATAAAATTTCTCATTTTCTTTCTGTTAATTTCTATATTCTCAACCAGCATCTATCACATTATTGTTAGCTTGTGTTGCTTGTGCAGAAGGAATAGTGAGAGTACCAATCATTTACTTCTGCAGCATAAAGTGTTTCACTGCAAGGTGCAGAAGGAACAGCATTCTTATTTTCTCTAAATAAACCCCATGACATTGACCAAAAAATAAATAAACCCCATGACCAACACCATCGTGTCAACTCACCTCCAAACCACTATTTCATGTTTGAATTAATCTACTCAGTCACCAATGCCCAAAAATTGTAATGCATACCAGCATCCTCTCACTGAATAATCTCTCAAAAGAGTTTTGTCCTTTGAATCTCAGAACTTAGATCCCACCAAGCAAAAGAATAAACAGTTTTTTATTTAATATAACTGACAATACCATTAATGCATCAGTAAAAAGGGCAACTTGGTGCTTTAAAGCTCCTGGTATGGTAAGGTCCAAGGAAGGGCGGGTCGCATTAATGCACCAATATTATGTTAAATAACCTTGCATCTATAATGGAATGGAAACTCAAAATGGAGTTGTTGTGAGAACCTACACAAAGAAATTACTTATCATATTGAAGAATTTAGTTGCAGAATATACAATATATTACTTTCTTATGGTCATGATTTAAGGGCTATTAAACACAAGAAAAGTATAGAGTACTCAATAAGTTCACTTAGCACTTCATTTACAAAGAATACCAATTATCAACAATCGCGTCCTGAAATTAAATTACTTACAGTTCCTTCCAGCATTTTTAATAATGCCTGCTGAACACCCTCACCAGAAACATCCCGGCTAATGTTTAAGCTCTCAGCCTGTAATATATAACAGTCAAAACTCAAAAACCATAGGGGATGTGCATTTATGAACTGAGTCAATTAAATCAGCAAAGAACCTTCTTAGTAATCTTGTCCACTTCATCAATGTAAACAATCCCTTGCTGAGCTGCTTGAACATTGAACTCTGCTGCCTATATGGAAAGGGGAAAAAGCATAACAATGAGGTGGCAAGTAGAACTATAAACAGCATAAGATATCTTCTGAAAAGTCTAAAAACAAATAAAAAATTTAAAATCATATGTAAGTAGTGTTTAATAAGAAATGTACTGCAACCATCGAAAAGATTGAAAACAAAGAAAATGTAATATGAATGGACCGGTATTATATGCCCAAGAAAAAACATTACTAGCCCAAAAAAATTACTCAACTCATTTGTATAGAAACACATCTAGAAAAAGACCATGGACAATAATTTACCACAGTTGATTTGGAGCTGAAGTTAAACTATCACTAGCTTCCCTAACTTGTGCACCCACCATTTGTGTGTTGAAGCCTGTTTTATTTGTTCAAATCTTGTTTATTGTTGTCTGAGATTCTTTTATGTGTATACAGGAGATTAGGATAGTTCTAACAAAAGTTATAACCCTGCAAAAGTAGCACATGTCAAGAGGATTTCTTTTGTTTATTAAAATATTTTAAAAGTTTAATTTTATTAAATTAAATATATTTTTAGATATGACCAATTCTAGTTCTCTGAAATATAAAGACCAGAGCACATGCTAGAACAAAATCAAGGAGCAAAAATTTGCAGGGCTTTTCTCATGTATCATAGTATTAATCTGACTGTGTACCACAGGCCCTAAGCATGTTTGGATGGAGGGTTTTGGATCAAAAAGGGAAGGGAGAATAAATTTTTCAATTTTGAATTAGAATACTTATATAGTGTTTATGAAAATGAACAAGGGATTAGGACATTAAGGCTCGTGATAACCCATCATTTTATTCCTTTCATACTTAAAAATTCTTAAATTTATTTTCTTGAAAGGAAATATTTATCTTCCCATCCCTTTCCCTCCAAAACCTTCTGTCCCAAAGGGTCTCTCTCCTTAAAAAAGCTCTACTCTTAGAACTTCAATTCATCGTTAACTACATAAGAAAGCATAACAAATAAAACGAAAAAATATAGTTAAAAGTTGCTGGGATATTGTGAAGTCATAAACAGGCTCATTCCTGAGAAGATATTTTGTTCAAAGTTCAAACAACATCATAATTCACATACCGCAAGTAGTTTATACAATATTGATTCAACATCTTCTCCAACATAACCAGCCTGCATATTAGAACATTTCCTCTTTTAGATCAACAACAACAAAACTTTTGTCCTAGGACAATCAAAACATTGAGATTTGAGTGAGCCATGGAAACAAATCAGAAACAGTTAATAATATTTGAGTGCCCATAATTTTCATTTGGAAGCAAAAATTATTTTCCAGTTAGCAAAATATCTTATCATCTATAACTAGAAAAATTCAGATCATTGGCATAAGAATTTGGATAGATCATTGTCATTTAACTTGGTCCTGCTCAACTCTTACTCTGCAAAATTCTAACATTACCACATCGATGAATACATACTTGCCTGTGTTAGTGTTGTTGCATCAGCAATGACAAATGGGACATTCACAAATCGAGCTAGTGTTTTTGCAAGTAATGTCTTCCCTATTTGATGGAAGTTAGATTAGCATAGCAGTCATGTAGCAATTTCAGATACTGATAAGAAAAAAGCAAACAATGTGGATGCAATTAATTCTCATTTTATAGGTAAGAGGCGAAAAAAGCAGTTGCAATGTATGTCATACCTGAACCTGTTGGACCCATCAACAGAACATTACTCTTTTCTAGTTCCACATGATCATCATCATCTAATCCCTCTGAAATTCCCGAATCTTCCCCTGACCTAGTAATAAAATCCGCCAGCTCAGTCATAGAAAATAATTACCATAAAAGGATAGACTATGACATTGACATTTTACAAATTATATGAAAACACATGGACAGGTTCATTAGAAGAAATTAACAGAGGGGGCAAGTGGAGCTAAAAAATATAAATGGTGGTTGGACTAAGGAACAGGAATTAAGAAAATGAAAGGGACGGTGAAAGAACTAACCCTTTCTGTAAAGAGGCATGGTATATTCTTTTATAGTGGTTATAAACAGCCACTGAAAGCACCTTCAACACAAACATAAACCATTAACTTGATTACTGACTGTCGTCTGTAGAAGCCCATAAGTTAGAGGAACGCATTCAAACTGACTTATTAATAAGATAACTCTCAACTGAAGGCCCTTTTATTCAGGAATATGAAAGTAAATGAGAACAATGAAATTTAAAAGTGAATCCAAACATGACACATATTGTACAGTGGGTATACATAAATATTTGTTGTTCCTCATCCACTTTGCAATCCAAAAAAGGAGCAGTGATAAAAATAACTGCCTCTCCTCTGCTCATATAACATCAGACAAGTGTCATATATTAAGTATAACTACAAACAGACAGCATTATTAGCTCACTGAACAAAGCATTAACAGAAAAATTGAATGAATAAAAATGCAAGCATCATCAATATGAAAAATACCTTTTTGGCCCTGTGTTGACCAATAACATACTTGTCAAGACCCTCGCAGATTTCCTTTGGAGTAGGCAAATCCCTACCCAAATTGGAACCTCCCCACGCAGTCTTCTCAGCCCGAATAAGATTAAGGCCAGGTGCAAAAGGTGGACCCGGAGGACTGTGCACAGCCACACCATTCCCATCACCATCACCACCCTCTGGTGGCTCACCGCCACCTCGACCAATACTATTCCCAATCTGCAACAAGGTACCTTGGAGAGGTGCAATGCTATGCCAGTTGCAGCGTTGGTGGCGGCGATGATTGATGGAGAATAGGGAGAAGGTGAACCTGTGGTAGAAGGTGGGATGGTTATGAAGATGTGGTGAAAGAGTGAAGTGGGCATGTGAAGAAGAAGAAAAAGTAGATATTTGGTTGAGGTGAAGCTTCTTCTTCTTCTTCCATGCGGAGAAGATTCGAGACATGGAGATAGAGATTGGAATGACAACTTTTGGGATCGACAAAACAAAGAAGAAGCAGGGATTGGGATTGGGATTGGGATTGGGATTGGGATTGGGAAAGATGAGCGAAATGAGAAGAGCTTCGGGATGTGTTCCTGTTAATTTCAGATCCTGTTAATTTCAGATATTGTGTGTGTCTACTGATATTTTTTGGATAGAAAGAATGTTTGACACTTCTTTTCATATTTTGACTCAAACCAAGGCATATGGAGTTTGGATAAAATATTAAAAAATGTGATAATATGGAGTAATTACTTATTGAAAAAATAATAATTTAAGTGCTCGGTTGCAATTATATTTTACGAGTGATAAATCGATTTTAAAATAATTAAAGAGTTAATATATGTATACTGTGTGAGTGTAAATAAATCGATTTAATGAATATAACTACAAATAGATATGAGGATTATAAAATCTAAATTAAAATAGGAAAAATCCTTACTTTATATATACACATATACAAGCTTCATTTTGTTTTGTCAATTGATAGGAAATAAATCTTGACATTTTAATATTGTTGCGTTATTGTTAATAATCAAAGACAATAAAATAAAGTGAAAAAAATTATATATATATAAATTAATATGAGGAGTTTTTATCTATCATTCTTAACTATTAGACGTATTTATATAGCAACTTTGAATCAGAAGGGGTTTTCTTCATTATTTTCATTATATAAAACCAATATTAGCAAAACTTGTTAATTATTGATAAAAAATTAATGGTAGGATTAAATTTACATAATTAGAAAATTAGAAGAACCAAAATCACGAAAAAAAAAATAGGAGAACAAAATCGTGAAATCAGTAAAGTATGAGGATTAAAATCACAAAAAAATTACTAAAATAACCAAATTGTGAAATCAACAAAATAGGGGACAAAAGTACTTTTAAATCTAATTTATAAGTTATAACGGACACCGAATTTTTAATAATTTATAATTTATGTATAGGTATACCTATTGTATCATTAAACCAAAAAATACCTATTGTATCATAATTTTAATAATTAACTTCAAATATTCTAATTTTTTAATATTAACAATTGTCCTTAATTTTAAGGAATTAAATATAAATATAATTAATAATGTGATCTTTAATAAAAGTTATATATTAATTTTTAACCAATCCTAACTGGCGTTTTTTGTTTTATAAGAATATTAATAAAAAATTTAAAAATATTTTATTAAAAATATTATGTAACATTATAACTAATATTTCAGTATGTTCGTTAATATAATCTTGCGCTATTTCATTGCGTGAAAATTTAATATTTATTTTTCTGTAAATATTAAATAAATAAAATTTTGAACAATATTTTTTTCTTATTTAATTGTTCACTTATAAATCTAATACAATAATAATTATATTTATTCATTTTATTCTTATGTTAATAAACGACCCACCATTGCAAGTAGAGTGGGGCAAGACACGGTCCCGAATCGGATAAATGTAAGTACCTCTATAGGTGCTTTTTGAGCCCGGAGACTGACTTGGACCGGGCACCATCCCTCACCCTAAACTTTTGTTAAAAAAAACTAATAAGATCCATTTGTATTAAGAAAGATAAAAGATAAAATAAAAGTTTAAAATTTATTTTTATAAAAATAAGAATAATAATTATGTTTTGAGAAATGAAATTTATACAACAATACAACCTTATAACAATAAAAGACAAAAAAAGAAAGAAGAGAGAAGATATAAATGTGAGATGTGATGAGTGATATGATAAAAAAATTGAGAAAAAAAGTATGTTGTATGAGTTGTTCTATATTTTTATTGCATGAATTAATTATCTCTTATGTTTCTTAGTATGTATATTTTTATTTAAATAAGTTGAATAGTAACTGATGTAATATTACAAAACCATACAAGGACTTACTACTAATTTAACG
Source organism: Sesbania bispinosa (assembly GCA_026901365.1). Lineage (NCBI taxonomy): Eukaryota > Viridiplantae > Streptophyta > Magnoliopsida > Fabales > Fabaceae > Sesbania > Sesbania bispinosa. Next base: position 197,440 of record QLOH01000803.1, on the reverse strand, counting down.
GCGAGTGTATTATTTTCGTGAGAGGAAGAAAGAATATTGTATTATTGTGGGATACAGTCGTACAGAACTACAGATGGGGTTTGAGTGGAAACAATTGCTACCAACACACTTTTTAGCGCATTCTTTTCAACGTATTTCATGTGTTTGGTTAAAATTCATATGAGTCCCATTAAATTATGTGAGTCTCATTCTCAATATGGTAGAACCCATGTGATTTTTAACCAATCACATCAAATATGTTGAAAAGGGGTGTTAAAAAATGTGTTACTAGTAAGGTTATGTCTGAAATGAAAAGTAATAATAAAAAAAAAAGTTTGGGTCCTACTAACGAGTGCCCTTAGGACACTTGTTAAGGATCTACATATAGAAGGTTTTTGTTAAAAATCACAGCATTGATTGCATTGACAACATTCAATGTTACACATTTCAATAAAATATTTCTATTTAACCCTGACGTACACGTTACACTAGAGGCTGATTAATAATATCATGTCAAATAAGAAGCACTTGTTAATATCCAATTAGGGATGTTATTGGGTCTTAAAAATAAAATCTTATGATTTATGAAGCAACTTATATACCATTAGAGCTTAGTCTCTTCTATAATTTTCCCTCATTTAAATATATAGTTGATATTATCTAATGAGATTATATACATGTACATATATATATATATATATATATATAATTTTTCCCTTATTTAGATATAAAATTGACCTTATCTAATGAAATTACATACATATATAAAGATTTGTAATTTGAAATTTTACGATTACATGATAGGATAAAAAAAATTGCTTCAATTTAATTAATTATTTGGATTAAGGTTTGCTAATTAAGACTGGAATTTGATTTTTAGGATTAAATGATAAAAGATAGAAAATTAAAAAACTCATACTCATTTTTAAAAGAGTTGTGTGACTTATTATGTCAGTTTGTTTGTGCTTAAAAAATACTTTTTTAATTTTTTTAAAAAATTAATTTTTGTTTAATTAGAAGTAATTTTTGATTTGACTACAATCATAAAAATCACTTTGTTTATGAAAATAAAAATCTTTGCATTTTTAAAAACTTTTCTATCGCAGCTGCTTTTTTTTATAAACAACCCTAAGTTGCTCATTAAAAAAAGCAAATAAAACTTATTATTTTTTGATTCTACTTCTTGAAAAAAAGTTTAGACAAATATCTTAAAAAATTGTATAAGTAATTTTTTAAAAAAATTATTTTTTTAAGAAATAATTTTAAACAAATCGGCTCATAATATCACTATTACATAAAAAGATGAGTAGCGGTGGGCAATTCTTGTTAAGTTAAAATCGAAGTTTTCTTAATTTTTTCTAATTAAATTCAATTTTTTCATTCAAATTTTAAAAGGGTGAAATGATAGTTTTTTTTTGGGTTATTTAAGTTTACACATTCAATTAACTTAAGATAATCATTTCTAAAACGAATGTTTAGGGGTGTAGTCATATTAAAATTCAACACTTCTCTTCTCTATGCCTAATTAAACTCATTTGGTCTAGTAGTGACATAGGCCATTCTTTAAGATTTTTCCAATTTTTCCTAAAAAAAATTTGAGAAATGTTGTTTGTACAATAATATCTTGTACAATAAGGAGAGATATAGAGACAAAGGAGAGAAAAGAGGGAGAAATGTGGGATGTGATGGGTGATGTGATTGAAAGATATAGAGAGTAAAAATGTGTTGTATAAATTGTTGTATGTTTTTTGTTGTATAAATAAGTTATCTCATAAATTTTATAGCGACTCCAAATAATTCATAATCCAAACTGTCACAAATTTGATCACGATAGTGTGTTTGCAAGTAGTGTCCTATATTCTGAAAATAGTTCATATATTTGCGTTGTCTTACTAGAAAAATCACTTGGACATTTCCTATATTCGATCTGATAACATTAGCTAGAACAGAAACAATTAGACCATCTTTTTCTAGCACTCATTTTTTCACTATTTAGTATTTATAGATCTTAAATAGGTCATATCAGTGTATATTAGTAAGTTTTTATTAAGCACATCTCTTTCCTAACCGAACACCTTACTTTTTTATTATTGACAAATCTTAAATGGGTCCTACCAATACACATCACTAATTTTTTTTTATTTTTTTACAAATATTTTAATTAATAAATAATAAAATAATTATATGAGAAATATCAATAAAAAGAAATTAGAGATGACAATTGAGTCAGAGCCATATGAGCACCCACAAAAATGACCTGCAATGGGCCTGATAAAAACCCGATAAACGGATATGAGCGCAGGTATGTAATAGTTCGCATTTTTTATGGGAATGACACAGGTATGGGCTCTATACGGCTCAATCAGGCCCATACTCACACATATATTATACACACACCATATATAATTATATATAATCATTAATAAATATCACATATATTTATACATTTTTAAACTGATACATATTACAAAATAAAATTGGAATTAGAATCGAATAATAATCAAAATAATAAAATATTTTAAAGTTTGATACTCTAGATTGTCGAACACTAATTCGTATCACTGTCTCACTCCTTTTAGTCATTTTCTTCCATCTTGATCCCTGTATGCGGCGGCGATACATCATCTTTAATAATTATGTTTTCTATGGTTTTGAAGTAGCTTTTCAACTGAGTTATAATTTATTTAGATTAATTTTTTTAAAATATTAATTTTCCACTTAACTAATGTGTTAGTAACAGGCACGAATACGAGTATGTAGGTGTCCAGCGAGTATGGAGACAAACATTAAAGTTTTTTCTGAGTGTGTATGAGGACAAACATTATAATACTCTACCCAAAGGGTATGGAGATAAACATTAAAGTTTTTTCTGAGTGTGTATGAGGACAAACATTATACACACACATATATTTATACATATTTTAAACTGATACATATTACAAAATAAAATTAGAATTAGAATCGAATAATAATCAAAATAATAAAATATTTTAAAGTTATACTCTAGATTGTCGAACACTAATTCGTGTCACTGTCTCACTCCTTTTAGTCATTTTCTTCCATCTTGATCCCTGTATGCGGCGGCGATACATCATCTTTAATGATTATGTTTCTATGATTTTGAAGTAGCTTTTCAATTGAGTTATAATTGATTTAGATTAATGTTTTTTAAAATTATTAATTTTCTGAGTGTGTATGAGGATAAACATTATAATACTCTATCCAAAGGGTATGGAGACAAACATTAAAGTTTTTTTCTGAGTGTGTATGAGGACAAACATTATAATACTCTACCCAAAGGATATGCATTACAAGAAAATGTATATTCTATTTATATAAACAGTTGAAATACTAATTTATTTTTTGTGTTAATCACAGGTATCCCTATTACCAGGGACAATCCTTTCCGGGGCTTAGTCACATTTAAGGCTCATCACCCCTCCCGAAGAGTGTGTTTAATGGGGATCGAACCCGGGAGCTCTTCCCACAATCTCAGCATATGTTACCAACTGAGCCACAACTCTTTGGTGGTTGAAATACTAATTTAAATAAAATAAAAAACCTAAAATAAAACAAAAGCATAGAAAAAAAAACAATAAATAATATATAAAACAAGTATTAAATAGCGTATTGAATGCTTAGAAATCCTAAAAAAAAAATATTAAATGTGAGACAAAAGGAAGGGAAAAAATAATTCTAAATCCTCCTATTAATATATAAATCAAATATTAAATGACTTCTCTATTTTCAAAATATTAAATGTCTTTACTTTTATATTTAATATTTATTGTATATAATATTACGAATATTTATAGGAGGATAAATTAGGAGAATAATCCTCTCAAGTAAAAATTTTACCCGATCATCCTAGTGAAAATTTTATATCTTTTCCACGTGAAATAATCATCTTCACGGGAGAAGATCCAAATCGTAGGAGGATATAATTAGCATTATTAAAAAAATGAAAAAGAAAAAGAAGGTGGCATCCAATAGCCATTATGTATACTTTAATAATATCATGTTTGATTTATCTCAAAATCAAATTATAAACATAAACCATAATTAATACTACTTCAAATAATACTCTCTATGTTTTTTTATTTGTCATTTTAAGGTCTTAAATTTATTTATAAATAAGTGTCATTTTCAGATACCAAGACAATAATAAATGTTATTTTTTTAATTTTATCCTTTTCTTAATTTTATTTTTTCAATTTATCCTTTTCTTAATCTTATTTTTTATTTTAAATATTTATTATAAAGTTATATCAAATATGTTGTATAAGTTCAAAGTCTTGATAAATATGTTCTTTATATTTCCAATAAAAAGATTATGATAAGAGGTGAAATAAATTTGAAAAAAAAAATCATTTCACTGAAGAAAGAGAAATATTAAATGTATTAATAAAAAAAGAAAAATGACATATTTAAAAAAATAGGGGCTAAAATGACATATTTATTGCATTCCTTATTCATTATTTTGAGATATATAAAAAATCAAGATAATACAAGACGCAAAATGTGGGAACGTTTTGGTATTGTTTTTTATTTTATATATTGCTGGGTGGGCCACCCCTGACAGAGAGAGATAAAGGGTACAGAGTGGAGAGAGAGGCATACTTTTCTCTGATCAGTGATCACTGCAGTTGGAAGTTTGGGACTGGACTGGAGATAGAGGCTCAGGTGAGGAGAAGAGAAGAGTGCCAACAATTGTTTCTTGTTAACGCTAAGCTCTGTATTCCTTCTATTCAATATGCCTCACTCTCATTCTTGTTTATCATTTCATATCAATTCAATCTTGAAATTATTCTCGTCAATTGCTGTCATTTTTGCTAAAAAACCCTTTCTTTAACCTTTCACCCACACTCACACCAATAACCTCCGCGACCTTTCTTTTACCAGCCGTCGCCGTCGCCGTCGTCGGACCACCGTGACCCGCCGTCACCTTTCCAATTCCCCCCAAACTTATGAATTTTAGTGATGAAAAATTTACTGTAATATCTTGCGTGCATGTGTCATGTTGTTTGTGTGTTTTTCAAACTAAATTATATTATATATAGTCTTCATTTAAATTCTCAAAATTTATTCAATATAAAGTGGAGCATCTCCACCATAACTTTGATAAAGCATTTTGATTCTTCTTCTCATCAAAGGGTTTGGCTACAAACACTGAAACAGGTCGTGTCATCCCCACCCCTTTCCATTATAATTCCATAAAATTTATAAAATTATTGCCCTTCTATTTCTCTCTCTTGAATTAAAGTTGCTTCCTTCGATTGATGATGCTTTTGTAAATTTTTTCTTACTAAAATATGCTTTTGATTTTGAATGTAGGGTTGTGTTGTTTAACTCAAGTACTGTGAAAGTAGACGAAAAGACAAGTCACACAAATGGTGTTCAATAAGGATGAGGCCATCAGAGCTAGAGAAATCGCTGAGAACAAGTTTGCTGCAAAGGATATTTTGGGAGCAATGGAGTTTGCTTTGAGGGCCCAGAGGTTATTTCCTTATCTTGAGGGCATTTCTCAAATGATAACAACATTTCATGTGTATATTTGTGCTACCAATGAAATAAATGGTGAAGTTGATTGGTATGGTATACTTGGTGTGGATCCCCTTGCTGATGATGACACAATGAGGAAACAATATAGAAAGATGACTCATGTGCTTCACCCTGATAATAACAAGTCCGTTGGTGCAGATGGGGCCTTTAAACTGATTTCAGATGCATGGAGTTTACTATCAGATGAGGCTAAAAGGGTAGCATATGATGAGAAGATAAATGCAAAATCAGCTCAAACAGGGGCTGATGGAAGTTACAGTTTTACTGAGACTACTGCTTCAAATGCAAGGACTCAGGGGAAAACTGCTGATGGCATGAAAGTTGTGAAGGACGAAGAAATGGTTAACAATGAGGATACTATGATTAAAGAAACAACAGATAACATGAAAGAAGCTGATGGTGAGGAAATGAACAAAGATATGGGAGCATCTGGCGAAGAGAAGAAGGAAATTGAAACTATGGAAGAGGGGAAAAAATGGTAGAATGTGCAGGAGCTTGGAGCAGGGAGTGTGTGTAGCATGCTAAATGCATTCAACTTTAGGATAGATTTCATTTCAGTTCAAACTTTGCAGTTTATTTGGCTTAGATAGAACTGTACTTATGTCTGGCTGCGATCCAAACCACCTTTCATTTTTATTTTGCAAGTTCTTAATCGGTTTCTACTTTTGTGACCTTTAGAAATTGGCATGTTCTTCTTCAATATCTGTCCATCCATTGCAAGATTTTTAGTTCTCATTATTGATCAACCTTTAACATATAAGATAAACATATTTACATATAAACATTTTAACATTTACCTAATCAAAACATGTTTATCTTATGTTAAATATTACTATGATCAAGTGAATAAAAAAACATGTTTAGAATAAGAAAACTCCTCTTCATCCATTACGGCATTAGTAAAGCCTGTACACAGCACAGGACACACTCATCATCAACATGGATCAAGTGACCCATTCCATCAAAACATCCAAAGGTCTTACATAAACCCTTTTATTCACACATTAAACATAAAATTAAAAGGCATTTTTCTTTTTAGCACAGATTACCATTTACTGAGAAGGATTATGATTATGATTTAGCAGTACTTCAAAGCTCCTGCTTGGCCCCATCATTGCTAAGCTTGGCTGGTTTCTCATCCTCCCCTGCAATGCTCACCACCCTGGGACCTTTGATCTTATCAGGTGACAACTTGTTCAGTGTCAAAGTAAGCACCCCATTCTCCAGCTTAGCCTTGACAGAATCTAAGTCCACATTTTCTGGCAACCTGAACTGCCTCCAGAATTTTCCATAGGACCTCTCCACTCTGTGCCAGTGATCCCCTTTCTTTTCTTCCTCCTTCTTCCTTTCTCCAGTCACTCTCAGGACCCTATTCTGTTCCACTTCTATCTTTATCTCATCTCTCTTCAACCCTGGCACATCCAGCATTATAACATGTCCCTCTGGTGTCTCCTTCCAGTCTACTCTAGCAGGTGACAGAGCCATGGATGGTTCATCTTTGTCAACCCCAAATGGAATTTGTTCAAGCACACGAAATGGGTCTGGGAACCGATCAGACCAAAGATCAGACAAGAGACTGGAAGGAGGATCTAGGAATGGTAGTAGCAGAGACCCATTTGCTTTGGAAGGAAAACTAGCAACAAAAAGCAAGAAAAATAACACTAGTAACAAGTTGAGTGGTTGTTGTAGCCTCATTTCTATACTGGGAATTGTGAAGTGTATCTTTTAAGTACTTGGAGGAGAAGTGATGGACAATAATAGATATTAGTGGCAACTTGGTTGGTCTATGGTATTGCAGTTTGTGTCTTCAAGCAGGTGAATACTGAAGAACAAGTCTGGTGTATATATAGTAGGCAAACATGGCTAAGCGGTAGCCTGTTTCTTGAAGATTCTATTGCATATGGATGCTACAGAGTAAACTAGAAGTGTTTTAGAAGTGTAGAGAGATAAAGAAAGTTCGAGCTTAGGAATTAGGATCATGATTTGGTGTTTGGAGGAGGGAAAGGTGGATTCTAAGGTAAAAGAGGGTGCAAGAATTTTCCAAGGAGTTCCAGAGGCTTCATGTGTAACATTGTGCAGCCAGGTGCCATAATGCTTTGTTCGGACTACATAGCTGTGCCTGTTTTATTTTTTTCCTCTTCAAATTTTGGGCACTTTCACACTGCATATGGGCTTAGTCTTAAATGGATTGAAATATGTAATCTTTTACTTTTGGGTCTTCTTTCCAGTTCTTTTAATGTAATAATAATGTAACTTGAAAAAAAATAGGAAGAGAAATTTTTTTAAATAGAGACTTGGACAGAAAAAAAAAAAAAAGATAGACAATATTAATCCAATGTCAATAACATACTACTTGTAACGATTTCTCACATAAAGCAGGTTGGAAAAACTTTTGCACCATTAGAAGCATGTTTAGAGGATGGAAATGGAATTTGGATTCTTTGTAGCCATCTTTTCTCCAACTAAAATTAGTATCAAATTGGTAGTAATTTTATAGCAATTATGGAGCTAATTGCTGTCGATCTGCTATCAATTTTAGCTATAGAAAGTATGAGTCGTGGGGATTCAGATTCTTAGAAACATACTTTGTTTATTATGTCAATATTTTGATAAAATTATGGAGTATTAATTTTGTATTCTAAATGATATTAATAGAAGCAACATTTTGTTGCTTTTGCATACTCCCCATCCCCATTGAATTTACGCTTATCATTTGCATCACTTTATATGTAAAAAAAAAAAAAAATCAACTTAATTGAAATTAATTAATACATCGTTAGTGTAAAGAAGTTTTACACAGACAACCAATGTTGTGTTGTCACATCATTTAATGAATGTGACACCTCATGTGTTATTAAATTCATTAAATGATATGACAACACATCATTGGATATTTATGTAAAACTTCTTTACACTTCACATGGTATATTATATTAAACTCATTCTAAAACAAAATTTTATCACGTTAGCCTATTCATAAATGATTACCATTAAAAATCATTTAAATATCACATGACTATTTTAAAACATCCGATTTATCGTCTAAATAAGAGATAATCATACTTTTTTGTATGATGGGAAAAAACATAATCAATATTTAAAAATATAAAGATGAATAACATTTAAAAAATATATTTTTATTCTATATTTGACACCATTTTCTGTTTTGATGTCTAAGTCAATGCATTTTTTTAAAAAAAACAGATAATTACTCTTTATCATACGATAATAAAAAATATGGCGGCAAAAATATTTACTTAATTATTTGTTTTGATACATTTAGATATTTCAACAAAATAATCATGCTTTATAATAAAATCATATACTTTCTACATAAATTTGTAGTAATTTTCTTTCTTTTTTCTGGTGTACATACTTTGTTTATTGATTGAAATGCAATTTCCTGAGCAAAGATGATTCCAAATCACAAGCCTTAGAAGTGATAAAGATCAAAGTCCAGAGATGAAGACAAAATGACAGATCAAGGTAAAGACGATATTATAACCAAAGAAGGTCTTAATTCCATTCATTTTGAATATAATCTATCTTCAGACAGTTGGTGGTGTAAATGAATACATATAAAATTATGAACATTATCTATACAGATGGAATATAAGTGTCAGTTTTAGAGGATGGAGTCACTGATTAAAGGTTTAAAGTTTTAACAACTGGTTGCAGCTATAGTGAGTACTCCACACTCTCTTATGAACTTGGAAGACTGGCCAACCAGGGAAGCAATTTTTCATGGACTAACTCAGGCCTATCATCATGAGGACAATGTCCAACCCCTTCAAGTAACAAGAGTTTAACATTCTCTTGTTGAGAAGGCAATGAAGAAAAGTACTTGCCAACAGGTCCATCAATTGGAGTAAAGGGGTCTTCATCTCCCCATAAAAGTAAAATTGGCAAGGATATTTTTGGCACCAACTGCACAGGATTAGGCCCTGGTGGACCCGTTACAATGGACACAAATGCATCTAAGGCTCCTGAATCATTCGCTGGTCCCCTAATAATCTACATATGCAGAATCAAAAGCAAATTCTAAGTAAATGTTGTCTAAGAAAGTGAGATTAAAAAAACAACATACATAGTATTACCTCCACCAGTTCTTCATCCACTGACTCCTTATTTCCATACACTGAACTCAAAATGTTCCTCAAATTCTCTCTGCATTTAAGCAATACAATTTTAGGTTGCCCCTTCAAAAAATTTGAGGGAAATTATGGCCTAACCTGGAGAGAAGAGAATACCTCTGCTTAACACGCTCAAAAATTGCTGAGGCAATTGCCTTTTGCTTCAATAAAAAATCAATCAGCAAAAGCAAGGGAAATAGTAACTTGATTCTCCAGTCATCAACAATTGCTTTGTTGTTCATGCCACCAGCACAGTTTAACAGCACAATTCCTCTAACAAGAGTTTGACTTGAATCTGGTTGGAGACTATAATTCATAGATAAGGCAAAAAAGAATTTTCTGATGCAAACTCTATATGTTTAACTGTTTCACAGAAATTAAGGGGATGTAAAGAAACATACCTGAGGCAGCAATGAGACAAGCAAGACTTCCAACAGAGTTTCCTATTAGTACAGTTGGCTTCTGAATAACTTCATCCAAGAAATCCAGGATCAACTGTTTATATTAAATACAAGGTCTATGGTAAGTTTGAAATGCTGGAGGGCTGTTGTCCAACAAAAACCTAAACAAGTAGTAATAATTACCTGAGCCCATGTTTCCATGGTATATGAAAAACCTGGAGGCTTATCTGAAGCCCCAAAACCAAGAAGATCAATAGCATAAACAGTATAATTCTGAGCCAATGTCTTGATATTCCTGAAAAAGAAAGAACCCTCAAAATACTTTGTTAATAGCTCAAATGTTTAATTCAATGGCTACTTTGTTAGAGAGTAAATGGTAAAAAAAGGGTGAGTTTTGAGGTATTTGTTGTGAATGTCAAAAAAATTTCAATGACATGGTAATGCATGATTGAGAAGTAGTGTGAAAAACTTATTATGTTTAGTATTCAAATTTAGGCAAAGATGCATTTCCTAATATAGTTAACTTACATCTGAACATATTTTAATGTGGGTAACAAATAGAATATAGATGTTATAGGTATAAATTACAGGGAAAAAGATTAAAAAAAAAGGTGAAACAAATAGATGGTACTATTTTGGTCATTTTTGTGGTTAGCAACATACCACCATATAAAAGTGATAAAGAAGGATAATAAATAATAATATCTAAAAAAGCAAAATGAGTGGATGAGAAAACAAGATCAGCAGAAGAGATAACACTTGGAATTTGGAAAACATCAATGGTTACAGTGACAACAACATACCTGCGCCAGTGAGGAATGGAGGCACCGAAGCCATGGACGAGTAAGAGAGGAGGGTGATTGGGCTGGGGAGAATCTGCATCAGAAGAAACAAAGTAGTTGATGGAATATTGATCCTTCCACTTCCATGTAAGGCATTTTTTCTTTATCTTTTCCACCTCAGACTCAGAAGTTTCTGTGGAAGTTGTTGCAGTTGTAGCAGCAGAAGTGGAGTTAATGATGACACTTGTGCTATTACTACTGTGACCACAACCACCAATATTGGTTTTGTTTAAGTGGTTTGGATGATGATAATGAGGAAGAGGAGCATTCCTTGGTCCTGTGGAAACGAAGAAGGGTCTAGTGTTGAGCCTTTTAAGGTGTGAAGAGCGTGTCTGGCTTTGCTGATGCAAAAACGCTACTGAATGAACAGCACTTGTTACTTCCATTACTTGCTATGCTATGACTTTCTTTCTTGTCTCCCCTGTTCTGTTTTTGTTATGAGCTCTCAAATTGGATTGAGCACTCGTAGTGTTGGTGAGTTGCTTTTTGTATCACTATTTATTACTATTTACACCATCCCTTTTTATGACTTAAATATCCTTATATGGGGTATATTGATTATTGAAGGCTGATAACAGTGCTCAAAACTTTTATCATTTGTATATGCTGAATTGGATTCTCAATAACCTTTTAGTCACTAATCAAGAAAATAAGTGGAGTAATACTTTTGTTGCAACTTTGTTTGCATCCTCAATAGAATTTAATTCAAGAGTTTTTGAATTTCAGGCTTTAAATTGTCCTTATCTACTTTATCCAACTTTGTTCAACCTCAAAGCACTCTCATCAAATGGTGTTTTCCTATGCATCATTGTTTCAAATGTAATATAAATATTGATGGATCAGTCAAATATGACAGCAGCAAATCGGCTACAAAGGGGAAGTGGACTGTGGATACTTGGCTTTGTGAGGAATATAGGATCTGCAACTATAACTATGACTGAGTTATGGGGATGTCTCATTGCACTTTGCATCGCTAGGAATCATGGTTTCCATTCCAACATGTCTGGATTGAGTCAGATTCTAGTATAGTTGTGAATTTATCAATAAGGGGTATGAAGATTATATATATCTATCATCCTTGCAGGAAAATTCTACAATATGTGATTAATCTCTTATTAGCTCAGCCGTGGCATTTGATCATTAGGCATACTTATCGGGAGAGTAATAGGGTGGCAGATTGGTTGGCGGATTTTGCCTTCAATTTTCCTCTAGCAACTTATATCTTACAAACCCCTCCTAGGGGTGTTTCTGAACTTTTGAGGGATGATATTGTGAGTGTAGCTTTCCCTCGTAATCTCTTGCCGTTCTCTTGTTTTTTTGGAATTTTGGGGCTTAGTCCCTCCCTCATCACAAAAAAAAAAAATCTGGAAATTAAATTTTTGGTGGGGCTAACTTTAAAGATAATAAAGTGGGTTGAGTCTTGTAAAAAAAAATGGCGGGGTAAGTTAGGTTCTTCCTACCCACCAACCCGCCAACAGACACGGCCAGACAGCTCACCAGGGGTGTTCGCGGATTGGATTGGATTGGATTGGATTGGATTGGATTGAATGGGAAAAATCATCTAATCCAATAATTTTGATTTTCTCATTTAATCATCCAATCGGTTTTGATTTTTTTTTCAAATCTAATCCAATCCAATCCAATTTTAATCGGTTTGGATTGGATTGGATTTCAGTTTCTCAAATAAACTAAAAAATGAAGTTATGAAAGTAAAATTATGATAAAAACAAGCAATTATCATATCTTATCCTATAACATATAAATTACTTGATGGCTTCCAATTTCATTATTAAAATGTTATTCATTAAATATAGTTGCACAATAATAATTTTTTTACATCATCACAGAAAAATAATATCAATAATGATAATATATCAAAATATTCACAAAACTTTGGATTGGATTGGTTCCCATAGGCAGATCCGAAATCCAATCCAATCCAATTAAAATTTTCGGTTTTCTGCGGTTTGCGGTTTTTTCGGTTTGCGGTTATTTTGGTTTGCGATTTTTTGGATCGGTTGTTGCAGTTCCAATTGGATTGGATTGGATTTGAACACCCCCACAGCCCACCAAAATTTTCATTTTTAAAAAGAATTTTTTATTTATTATTATTTAATATTGAATTATAATTATTTCATGAAAATAGAAAAAAAATTATGTAAAGCTAAAAAAGTCTAAATGATATATTTTTTATTTTACTACAATTTAAATCAATTATGTATTATCTTTATTTTTTTTAATTTTAGGCGAGTTAGGAGTGTCAAACTGCCTTAAAATTAGGTGAGCTGCATATGTCATCCCGTTTTGCCCAACGGGTTTTTGGCGGGCTGGCCCACTTTGTCATCCCTAGCTAACTCTTAGTGGTTTTTTTTTAAAAAAAATTGATACTTTTTTTGTTAACCACATCTATCTCCTATTACTAAAGACAATCATATTCGAGATTTAGTCACAGTTAAGCCTTCTCACCCCTTTCTAAAAGTGTGTTTAATGGGGGATCAAACTCTGGAACTTTTCCCACAATCTCAACTTGTGTTACCAAATGAGCAACAATTCTTTAATTAAAAAATTTGATATGTTATTTAAGGAAAATCAAACATATATATATATATATATATATATATATATATATATATATATATATATTGAACCAATCATCCTTTGATTTGTATTATGACCTAGTTTAGTAATTGACAATTGGTTAAATTTGAATTTACATTCCTAACCATAGTAAAAGATAAAGCAGTAAAAAATTCTTGGGCATGCACATACAAAATATGAAATAAATGTCGTTATTCAAAGGATGCAATAGCATATTATTAACATTGTTTAATTTTTTTGAGAAATGTTGTTTGTACAACAACATGGACGACATTTAACATGGTCCTCGTAGAACAAGACCATTGATAGTACCCAATAAAATGACCATAGGATTATGTTTAAAATAGTGGAACGATTGTGATTAAAAATAGGCAACCCATGTTAGAGACCATGCAAAGTTGACATGTGAATTTGTTGTTAGGTTGGTGGGTGAGTAATGTTTTGCTAACTTTGTCTCTGTTTAAGATTAAAATATTTAGATGTGCAACAAGCACAATTCCCATAGATGTGCCTCCTCATTCCTTCGACCTATAGTCCCTGTTAATTGTAAACATGAACTCCACCATTGTGTTACAATCTCGTCAAAGCTTCTTCACGTCACTTGGTCTCCTTGACCATAGTTTCCGAAGAACGAAGACTAATAGCTTGCCATCGCAGCCTTCCCTCTACAACTTTTTACCATTACAGTTTAATCTAATCCTTAACAAAGTAATAAGTTAAAAATGATTATTATCCCTATTCATGGATTATTTAAGACTAAATTAATTGTATTGTGTCTATAACAGGTTTAACATATCATCATGATTGTGGGTTTCACGACCATCAAGACTCAAGAGGCAGGTAATTTATTTGAAAAAATTTGAACTAAATGTGTTAAAATAAAGGCCATTGTGTATTAGATATTTGTAATTCCAGAGATCACGTGAATGTTTTTAACAATATTATATTATTATATTACTATTTATTTCAAAGTGCATTGATCTAACCATAAACATGAACTACTGAAATTACTACAGAAAGGATACTGCAGCGTATGAACAAAAAGGAAAAAAAAAGGCAAGAAATAAATATTTGCCTGGCATTTGTTAGAAACCTAGGATGGGAAATGAATCTAGGTACCTGATTAGTAGGCCCAATTCCTTGAAAGATCCGTACCCGTTTGGTTTAAATTCTGGACTATCCAGAATCAATTCTGCAAAATTGATTTTAAATCACTTCCGTCCAACGTATTTCGTAAAGTGTGCATCATCCATCTCAACCATTCATTTCTAGAATCAATTCTACTCAACTGTAAACCAAACGGACCCGCCATTGTTTTCTATAATCGGTGCCAAGGAATATTTGATTTAACCATATTTAAGATAGTAGGGGTTTGCTGGGTCACGTGAGCTTGGTCGCAGTGTTGGGTGAAACACGCTTAGCGGGGAAATGGGGGAAATTATCTCAAGGTAATTCAAATTTAAAAATCATTGTCACAGGGATATAAGTTCTTAGAAAAAAGTTAATCTGATTTCCTACACGTGATCTGTGAATTGGTGTACGTGGCCACATTTAAACTGAAGAAAATGATTTCTTAAACCTATTTTTTTTTTTTTGTAGAAGCTTCCTTCTCTTTCATGTTTGAGCATCTCTTTCTGCTTGCTCATTTTCTGTTTTTCATTTCCTTTTCATGACTTTCTTCTTATTTCTCCCTTTGTCTATATTATTTTCCCTCTTTTTATCTTCTGCATTCTTCCTATGATCACCTCTTATTACCTTGATGTGTTGCAGAGTTTTAGGGCCCGAATTGGTTGCATGCAAGAGGAAGTGAAGGGTCGATGAAGAGGACTTTATTTTGTTTTTCACTTCGACTCTTACCGGGATTTTTATTGTCTCTAGATTATTGAATGCTTTCAATTATTTATGTGCTTAATTTGCAATTATTTTAACATGTTATACTTTGTTCATTTGCTTTATTCATGCTTATTATGGTCAGATTTGCACCCAAAAATCTTTTGTAGTTTTAATCGGTGATATATACACCTCCTCTTAAAAAATATTTGTTCTACTAGAAGATTTCAATTTGACCTTGAAGTATCTCCTAAGGAAATCAAGCACCTCTTATGCAAAATCTATAGAAACAAATAAAAGTTTCATTTATAATAATATTGTGGACCTGGTTCTGTGTTTAAATTAAATTATTTTATGACCCATCTTATCTTGCTTCATGAAATGAAGATGGTGTCAGCCCGAGTTCATGTTAGTTTAAGCAATGCAATCCTGAGAGTTGAAGAGATTCTATGATATTTAATGAGTTTTCCATTGTGTCATTATAATATTTATGTTAGATTTTATTTCTTTTTTTTTTTAAAAAACTTTTTTTAGATCTTTTAATGAGATTTTGAATCTTAAATAATGGAATAGATGAGGCATTTTGAGGTAGCTTCAATTCGCCTTGAATGGATTGTGTGAAATAAGATTAAGGAAGATAGGTGTGTGATCATTTAACTTGGTGTTCTTTGGGACTTTGCAAACCGTGTTACTTGCCTATATTGCATTAGTGGGAAAAATACCAATTGAAAAATTGGGAAAACAGAGTAGCCAATATTCAAGAGGAAGTTCATGACTTCATGTGACTAGCAATAGGTGAAAGTCATAAATGCTGGAGATTTAAAGGGTTTCAATCATAATATTAGTTAAAGAATGTTAGAGAATCACTTATAATCCTTATGCTCTTCGGGTTAGCAGGACGAAAGGCGTTCATTTTATTGAAACCTACTTTCATAACTCTCAAAAGCATTATCAGCTTATTTTAGATTATTAGAAGATCAATAGTTTTATTTTTAATATAGACACAAAATCATTTATGCTTCCGTTAGTGTATTCCATTGACAAGAGTGTGTGAATTGAATCACCTTTTCACTTTAATACAAATGTTTGGGGTCCTGCAGAGTGCAGACGAAGTTACTTGTCTCTATTCCATTGACTTATGTCTTGTTATTATCCAATTCATGTATGCTACTTTATTACCCTTGATGTCACCTTCATTTTTTTAAAAATAGGTTTATCTTTCTGATTCTGTTTTTCTCCATTCCACTTTTGCATTCATGAAAATGTAATGCTTTATGACTAATGTTGGACAGGAAGAGAAATGCTTGACTTCTATATGCTTAATCAAGTGTGCTACAACCTATTCATCATCCTTACAACAAGGTTAGGATCTTTTTTACTTCCTAGGCATCATATTTCAAAATATTTTGCAACTATAATAGTAAATTGAGTCAAATTAGATTTGAATTCCTATTAGTACATATTTGAGTCAATCAAGAGCTTTTTGTAGAAAGGGAATCCACCAAGGCACCAACTAATCTGTTTTCCAAAGCATTTGATTTTTATACAGTTGAACAAGTACAAGATGATTGTTATTTTAGAGTTATAGAACTATCATTAGTATGTTTACCTCAATGTTTTGGGGGCATGATTTAATGGTCATGGGGGTACTTCTTTAATGTATATTTTTTCTCGTGAGTGAATTTTTATTTGAGTCTTTGACTATGTATCTTATATGTTTTCACCAGGCTTATCATTTTTTGTGTAAGTTGTTTTGGAACTCAGAAACAGAATAGTGGTATGTCTTTCACTTATACCATAATGTTATCTCTTTTATTTTATTTTCTTTCTTATACAGTTTAATTTCAGCTTATATTTTGCTTTACTTTGTTTTCAACATTTTCATATATTATTATCTTAATCCAGCTTATTCAAATCGTACTTCATTAAGAAATATGGCTGAAACCTAAGATATCCTAAGTAGTAACAGGAGGATAAAGATGTTATACACCGGAGTGCTTAATCAAATTTGTATATATTCAACTTTCAACTTGAAATACATTTTATTATTCCTTGCTGAAAAAGGATACTCCACATTCGGGAGTCCAAGAGTTTTATAAAACTCTCTTAATGGAAAAAATTGTATTGCTGCCTGTGTGTGATAAATATCTTCTCCTATTCACATTCCTCTTTCGTCCCTTTATAAATATATTCCCTTTTCCATTTTCCATGTTCAAATTTGTGCATTGGGGGTTGTGATTTTCTTCAACCAGTTCAAAGAATTTTACAACTCGAATATTGTGAATTGATGTTGTTCCTAAGTCTCCATTCTTTGTTATAGAGTTTGTGTTTTTTTACCCCTTTTGCTCATGTTAAGTGCAATGACTATAAAATTCCTAGCAGATGACCAACTCTCACGTGATATTTTCAAGCTTTAACAAAGCACCAAAGCTGATGACTCACAGAAAAGGAGCAATGTATTTTTTTCATATAGCACTGCATGTTGTTTTGAGTATATTATTTGGAATTTACACTTTAGTTATTTGAAAGAAATAATGGGTGTGGTTTTGATTCTGTTAAGATGTTATATCTACAGACAAACTTTAAGGAAATAGTTTCAAAGGCATCAAGCTAGAGAGAAATTGAGGTCCTGAAGCACTGCAAACATCTGTGGGTTATTTTTTGAAATGGGTTCAAAGTCTGTTATTTAAGTCCACTATGTTTTTTGGAATTATGGGTAATGTATCTAAGTTCCTGGGCATGTCTGATATTTTGGGATAGTCCTATGTGGCACTTTATGTAGTACCCTCCTTTGTAGTTAGAGAAGTAGGATTATGTATGTAAGTACCCTCCTTTCCATATTAGACTTATATATATACCTTTGAGATATGTTTTTCCATCCCCGCACTATTACCTCTACATAGATATGTACCGCATTCAATTCACCAAATTCCATGCATTACTATGCCCAAAAAAAGATTTACAGATTTCACATGGCAACTACTCACATACAACAGCCTACTGTGTCTCCATGCTCTTTACAAATGAAACAATACACCACCCAACATTTCGTTTACCAATAACTGTCATTAAACTACTCGCATCATACTTGGCATGCCCTTCAGTCCGGAGCGGAAATCCTAATTTTCAACCATCATGCACGCTGTGCAAAATACTCCATTATAGGTAATGGAGCTAATACAAAAGCTGATATGTCCAGATTTGGAACTCTTTTAAATGCCACTGCTTTCACCATTTCTATCATGATCAACCAATTTTTCCCCGTCATACACAACACACATTTACTCGAGGAATTTGTCAGTGTCACATGCATCCTATTTCCATGGTTAATTTGCCTCTCTAAATGGTGATCATCTAATTAATTTCTTTATATTCATCTGCAATAGGGACATGTATCCACTCCAGGCAATGCACATCCACTTCATTTAGTTTCCATCTGTCAATGAATGTGGTCCTCATTAGGTACTGAATTTACTTCATATGAATGATTGTCTCCCACACTAACAATCTTCTGTACTGCCCACACACCTGACCTCATCAATTTATTTTTGACAGAACATGAAGGACCTTCTCACGACTACTTCATGATGGTTTAATCCAATTTGTTTCGGGGGGAGTGAAGAATTTGTGTACCCAGCAGACGGTCGCATAGAAAGTTTCCTCTTTCACTTTTGCAGGGAAGTTAACCAACTAAATCTCAGCCTATATACATGTGCTTACCAACGTGGAGGACACTCTCTCCAAGTGGAGCTCTATAATGGTTTCTACCATATTAGTCACGGTTGTTGAAATGTGCATTCCTGGTTTCTATTTTGGGACACTTGGTCGAGACAAATTTGTGTCAATGATACACCTATATGCTATACCAAATCCAATTTTCCTAACCAGGAATGTCTACGGTGAATGAGGACTGTTATTAATTGTTGTCAAACTATTTTGAATGGAATTAACATGTCTCTCCAATATGTTAGCCCATTTTCCTTTGTTCAAATTCATACTCCTACTTCTATCCTAGCTTTTCCCAGGGAGGCTGCGGAATGTTGCCAAACTAAATTTTGGGTGCGTCCTTCGTCCCAACATGGTGGGTTGACCATATGGTAAGTCAGGAATCATACTCGAATAGCGGAAACAAAATTTCAAGAATTATCTATCACCAGCCCATTACCAGATTTCAATGAGAACAAAATTGACAAATGCATACAACTCCTTGTTTTGTTTTCTTGAGATTTCAACATATACTGATTTGAATTTAATGGTCCTCCTTTGATTAACTACCTAATATATTTATAGAATTATCACAAGCCATTATTGATATTGGTGAAAGACATTTCTTGCTTAAGAATAATTTAAGACTTGGAAGAGATTGATTATATCTACCTTTTTCTACAAGGTGGGATAGTTCCAATAAAGGCAATGATAGGATTTTAGTGATTTGGAAAAAGAAAATGGTGTTAATGGATAGAAGAGGGGACAGAGTTGGCAAGGGTGAAGAAGATAAGGAAGGTGACGCTGGAGTTTCTTGCTCTCACATATTTAAGGTTAGAAATAGCCATGGGAACAACGACTTCTAAAATTGGGGTCGGAAGCGGGACCTTGTTAGAAATTCAAAATATACCAAGGGGATAAAAGTGAAGTATTTTAAAAATGGAACACACCTACCACTAGCGGTAATTTTAACGGACCATCAATGGACTCTTTTTTAGAGGGACCATGGCAAAATTCACTATATTTTAGATACATTAATGGTCACAGTGGAAGACTACAAAAGTCACTTTCCAATGGTGTAGTTGAGCATATCGGTAAAACTTTATTAATTATTCCCACCCATCAATATATGGGGAATTAAAAAGAGTCGAATATTAATGAAGGGTAAATATGGAAAAAATAATTAATTTATCTAAAAATCTGCAAATATCTTATATTAAGGGACATTCAATTCTTCTAGAAGGGGTTTTATAAATAGTAACAAAGGAAATATCATCTAAAAAATAATTGTATTGCCTAAATTATACTCACTCCGTCTCTTATTATAAGACTCTTTCAACCGTTTCACACAGTTTAAGAAAAGTTAGTTAATGCATTGGTCTTTTAAAAAAATTATAACATTCCAAATGTACCCCTAATTAAAGGTCACAAAATTTTAGGGACATTAATTGTCACATGGTGGAAGACTCCAAAGATCAATTTCTATTGGTGTAGTTGAACATGTGGGTAAAACTTCATTAACTATTCACATTAAGCAATATATGGGGAACTAAAAAGAGTTAAACATTAATGAAGGGCAAATCTTGAGAAAATGATTAATTCATCTAAAAATCTGCAAATAGTCTCATATTAAAGGACACTCACTTCTTCTAGAAGAGGTCATATAAATAGGGACGGAGGGAGTATTATATTCAATTTTATTGAAATTTGTTTCAAGTGGACATACTTTCTTTCTATTGCCACATAATTTATTAAATAGAATAGTTGGAAAATTAAATCTGAATTAAATAAATGGTACTTTAGGATAATCTCATTAAATACTAGAGTAAAATTAATTAAGTTTTATTTATATTTTAATCCATCATAGATTGATATTTTTTATTTATATTCAAGGAGAAGGAATTTGAAAAAAAAAAATTAGAGGAAAGAGTAAAATAAAAGTTTTAAAAGCTAGAAATGAAGACCAATTAAAAAAAAATACAGTGACAAAAAACATATTTCACCTTACAATTTATTAGCTTACGTAGCTGGATATGAGTTAATAATTACTATATAACACTATTATCCCTTCATTCCTATTGGGTCCTTAATGCAAGGAGTGCAAGACTCCAAGTGATATATAAAGTCATAGCTGTTACAATATATTTTTTTTTAACCAATAAAAGATATGCCGTCAAACTTCCTTTACCAATTAATAAAGTTTGTGGACCGTTGAATATACAATCTATTATTAATGCCATTAGCCTTCATCACGACTATTTTATGAAATTGCAGAATACGGAGTCTTCTCCTTCACTCACCAATAGCCTGCATCACGACTCATCACTCATCAGTAGTAGTTAATTATTACTATTTTTTTTTATATTTTTTGATTTCCTATAATATCCCCTCAAGCGATAAGTAAAAGACAATTCTTGCACACCAAATGAGAACTCTTAATTAACAATATTTTTCTATATACAATACATAGATCTAAAAATTGAACATACCTAAAGAATCCAAATCCTTTTCATGTGGATCATCATCATTTCTGTTTGTAAATAAACCTATTCATACTGAGACATGATCAAGTAATAGACCAAAATCAATGAATAAGTTCCATTAAATGCAATCTTGTAGCAGGTAATTCGTTTCCTCAATTATACTTTCTGTGCCATGTAATTTTTTACTCCTGCCGTTTCTATTTAAGTGTTACTCCCTCCGGTTCTATTTACAAGACAACGTTTGACACTTTTTTTATGGTACTATTTATAAGACAAAGTACACAAGTCTAGAAGCATTTATTGTTTTTTCTCATATTTGCCCTCATTGACTATTAAAGGTTTTAAGGTGACACAATTACCATGGTAGTGGAGTTTACTTTTAAATAGGGGTAAACTTGTAATCTTATAGAGTAATTTCTTGAAAATTAACGCATTAATTACTTTTCTTAATATGTGTGTTTTTGTCTGAATTGTCTTATAAATAGGACCGGAGGGAGTATTTAAGGTTTTTCACGTAGATTAAGGAATGCAAAAAGTGTATCTTTTTAGCTCCATTGTTTATAAATATACCATTTCTCTCTCTCATTAAAGCATTTAAAACTCTTCATCATTTCTAGTAATATGCAATAAATACTTCACCATTTAATAAATTTAGAAGAGGATAAAGTGGAAAAATTAACATTTATTATTGACTTGATATGTGAAAACGACACTTATTTAGAAATAAATTTTAGACTCTAAAACGACACTAAAAAAGAAATGGGGGAGTAACTTTCTAAGGGGTTGTTCGGGGTGGTTGTGAGTTTTCAGTTTTTTATTTTTAAAAATTTTGAATCAAGTT
Organism: Sesbania bispinosa; assembly: GCA_026901365.1. NCBI lineage: Eukaryota > Viridiplantae > Streptophyta > Magnoliopsida > Fabales > Fabaceae > Sesbania > Sesbania bispinosa. Next base: position 175,066 of record QLOH01000803.1, on the reverse strand, counting down.
TTTATAACTCAAAACCAAAAAATGAAAATCACTTTTTGTGGTTTTCAAAATGTTTGTTTTGAAAACCACGAAAACAAGTTTTCAATTGTTGGTTTTGAGTTGTAAAAACTTGATTTATAATTTTTGAAAACCAGAAACTAAAAACTCGCAACCACCCCGAACAACCCCTAAGCTAATTTAGTATATTTTTAACAATAGGCTTAATTGCATTTTTTATCCCCCTATTATCATCAATCCTCGATTTTGGTCCCCCTACTTTTTTTTTCGCGATTTTGGTCCCCCTATTATTCTAAATTCGCGATTTTGGTCCCTCTAACACATAGGGGAACCAGGATTTTGAACTAAATCGCGAATTTGGAATAATAGGGGGATCAAAATCGCGAAAAAAAAGTAGGGGGACCAAAATCGCGGATTGATGATAATAGGGGATCAAAAGTGCAATTAAGCCTTAACAATATTATCCACACAATATACTCCTTCCAGTATATTTTATAAGACTTTTTTTATAATTTTAATTTTTTTTATAAAATCTTTTATAAAATTTTAGAAGTATTTATTAATTTTTTTATAATTATATATATATATATATATTTTTTAATATGTGTATTTAGATCAAAAGAGATACTTGTAAATAGGAATAGAAGGAATATACTTCACGTTCAAAGTCAAACTACTAATAAGGTGGAGGAGAAAAAAAAAAATCAATGAAACTCTAAAATGATAAACAAAAAGTAAGCGTTTTTATTATCATTATTGTTATTTTGAACATTCGGTATGTTCCGTGAAAAAAAAAAAAACATTCGGTATGTGATATGCTTTAGATCTTGTGTAATATTGTAATGAAAATTTTGAACTGCTCCCTTTTTTAACTTGAATATAAAAATAATTAAATTCACACTTATTAATAAAGTAGATGAACTCATCTAGTTTTGTTGATATCATATTGCATTGCCTAAATTACCCTACATTCAATTTTATTGAAACTTGTTTCCAGTAAGTATACTCTCTTTCTATAGGCACATGATTTATTAAATAGAGTAGCTGAAAAATAAAATTTGAATTAAATAAAAGGTATTTTGTGATGATCTCATTAAATAGGGTGATATTAGTTAAGTTTTACTTATATTTTAGTCTACCATATACTTAGGTGATTTTTTTCTTATATTAAAGCTCAGAAGGAGTAATTGTCATAGACTCATAGCTTGATACTCCCTCCGATCCTATTTATAAGAACTTTTTAACTACTTCATACGAATTAAGGAAATTGATTAATTTAGTTGATTACAATAAATTTGTCATGAATGTGTATCATATTTACTAAACTGCTCTTGAATTTATTGAGACCCATTATCTTTCTATTTCTATTTAACTATTCAATTGTGTCATACTCTCTACTAATTAATTACTCATCTACCTCTACTAATGGGGTATTTTTATCAAATAATAATTAATGCATGGGACAATATGAAAAAGTTCTTATAATAAAGACCAAAACCCACCTTAAAAAAAGTTCTTATAAATGGGACCGTAGGGAGTATTTGATAACGTATTTGTGTTCATCATTGTTGCGGTTTCCCTTGGTTTGTTTCCTTAATTAGCAACTGACTTATAAACTTGTTTTTGTTTTTTAAGGGGTAAAACCTATACAATCACCTTAAACTTTACTTGAAACTTTAATTTTTTTTTTTGGTGAATAATTTTTTTTTGGTGAATTTACTTGAAACTTTAATTACTTTGTCCCAATTAATTTTAAACTCATATTATTATATATAGTAGATTGTTCTGTCAATTTGATGTTAAATTGTTAATGATGAACAAATTTGGATCCTTTATTTTTATTAGAAATGTCACTACAACAAATCAGCAGATTAGATGTGAATGTAAAGCGTCGACCTCTAAATCGTCGCTACTAGCAACAATTAGAACGATGCTAGCGCATTAAATGGGAAGGTCAAAGCTTATTAGGCATCTCAGGGTTTGCGACGGCCATACCGACGTTAAGTTATAAAATGTAGTGATGATGTTTAAAATCTCATTATTTATTGGTTAAAAATTCAAATTCAACTGGGCTACGACACATGTGTGACGGTCAAATTATCGCTACGTTATGTTTTTAACTTAGCGTCGACTATGACCATCGCTAAGTTTAAACCTTACGCGCTACAAAATCCTTTCCCCTTCCCCTTCCTTCCTCCTCCATCTGCAAATCCCCTTCCTTCTGTCAACTTCCCTTCCCCATTGTCCTTAACACTCTCCCTCTTACTCATTTTCCTTCTCCATCGTCACAAACCTTCTCCCCTCTCTCAATCGCCCCATACAACCTCCGTTGCGTCCTACAAGCGCAATCGCCATCCAGCTCCTACCCCGCCGCTGTCCACCACGTGCAAGCATCGTCCACCACCCACGAAAGTTTTAATTTTTTAATTTATGTTTATATTAATTATTTATAATTTATTTAATTAGTTATATAATTTAAGTATTTATTACTTATTCTATATTTAATTATTAAATGATTATAATTATATAATTTAGTTATTTTTATTAATAATTAAATAACTTAATTAGTTATAAATAATTATGTATTTAATTATTATATATAATTTATTTATTTTCATTAATAATTATTATCTAATTTAATTAGTTATTAATCAATATAATTATATAAATTATAGTTTTATTTTATTTAAATTTTGTTTTTTAATTAAATTATTTTCTAGTTAAAAATTTATATAATTTATTTGTTTTCTAATATTATTTTATAGGATAATTTTTTTTAAATGAACAGGTGTAGGATTCAATTATGTAATTGAATTTTGTTTTAGGTAATAGAAATGAGAAATAATAAATAATAGAAATTAATAATATGTATGTATTAGAAATACGAAATAAGAAATAATGCATGTTATTTAATATATTTGATCTGATATATTTGATGCAATAAATTATGTATAGTTTGTATTTCATTTAATTTATTTGTTGTGATGGATGTCTTGTAAACGCGGTTGAGGTGGTACCAAGGTCCCACCAGTTAGAGTGATGTCCATCCCTCCAGGTGAGCTTGCAACTTAGGCAGCTCGTCCACGTCGGGATAGGATTCCTACCCTCATCCTTACACCAGTGGAGTCTACCTCACTCATACACTGCAGTACCAACCCATCCCTCCACCGTTTGTCCAGCCTACCCCTCCAGCATCAGTCTAGTCTACTGCATCAAACCATCCACCATCTGGTGGCATGAGGTTCATCCCTACTCTGGGAATTCATAAGCTTCCTCCCGAGCTGCAGGATGAGCTTTTGACCGAGGCTGAGGATGAGGATGAGCATGTCCCAGGTCAGGGTCCCAACACTATTGCTGGTCATGAGCAAGACCCCCAGAGTGGATTATTATCCGACCTTATGGAAAAGGGTGAGTTTGCACAATTACATTTACTTCTTTTGTATAAATAAACAAATGCATTTATTTTTATAAGTGATTGTTAAGATTGAATTTCTTTATTTTACAGTTGAGTACCTAACAATCCGCCCATCGCGGCCATTGGTCATGCGATGCGATCTCAGTTCCTTGGTCCTCACTATTTATGGGAGGTCATCTCGAAGGAGGTGAAAGATAAATGGTGGGAGGTTACGATAAACTATGTTAACTTAATTGTATTAAGGTTGTGACATTTGTAAATACTTGCCTTAATTATTATTTTCCTTTGCATAGTAAAGTTACTTGGACGCCTTCTGATGACACCCAAATTAAAAAGGTGTATGAGTAGAGTATTTCCAGACACCTTTGGGATAAGCTCGCCAAGGCCCGATCGGGTGGGACTAGGCCTACTTGGACTGGTGAGGAGGCATGGACATGCCTTTTAGCCTATTGGGCCTCTAAGTTCAAGGGAAGTTTACTCGTAATAAGACCAACTGGGCTTCACGCCGAAGCGGAATAGTCCATATGACGAGTTGCAAGGCTCATAAAGAGGTGACTCTTGATATGGTATGTATAAATCTACTTTTCCATAAAAATATTTATGTGTTATAAAAATATGTGATTTGTGTAATATTTTTGTGTAGGCTCAACAACTTGGGAGGGTTATTGATTCTGTTGAGTTTTTTGCCGCCACTCATACAAAGAAATATTTTAGGAGTCAGTCAGGCCAACACAGAAAGCAAACGTTAAATATATACGACCTTCACATCAGTTGTGGTCGGCGCAAATTTTACGACAGTCGTGACTGTCACTAATTAGTGACGGCTTAGTGACAACCTTTTGGTTAATTCACTTTTGTGATGGTCGTTTGAATAACATCGGCCTTAGCATCCGCCTGGACGACGCAACTTAGCGTCAATATTTTTTACTCAATACTACTGTGTTAATTAACATCGAGCGAATTAGCCTTATCCTTGTAGCCGATGCTAATAAGAATATAGTGTTGGCTAGCATCAGCTTTTGACCGACACTAAAATTAGAATTTCTTATAGTGTATATAATCACCTCAACTTTGTATCTTTTATAATTAGACACATACTTAACTTTCACTCATCTTAATTAGTTAACCCTTAAACCTTATAGTTATCATTTTAATAGACCATTCTATTGAGTATTAGCAACTTAATCTTAAATTAACATAAGGGTCTATTAATAATAGTATAAGTTTAAGGATTAATGAAGTGAAAATTTAATTAAAATGCCTATTTACAAAAACACACAAATTAAAGTTTAGATTAATTGTATACTTTTTTTTATTGTTACACTCTTTTCGTTCCTAATTATAAGGCACAATTGACCAAATCACACAAATCAATAAAAGTAGTTAAAGCTGGTTAATTTTATTAGGGTTTTAAAAATAGATTAACTTTCTAGTTTAATCCTTATTTAATATCATTAAGTGACTCTATTCTCATTTGATAGTTGGAAAGACATTAAAGTTAATAAGGGTAAATAAGGAAACTGATAATAAATACTTCCTTGAAATTGTAAATGATTTATAAAAATAACACAAAAACTTCTAAAAAGTGTATTATAAATAGTAACGAAGGGAGTATAATGAAGTTAACCTTTTCAAACTTTTTTGCTCGTTTTAAAATCATTGATAAGGAGAGTCATGATGTAACTAAGAATATACATAAAATCATAGGTATTTTTATGGGAGATAATCTTATTCGAGTTGTAATTCACATGATGGTAAGTGGAATTTTTTCCATACATAAAACTCGAATAAGAGATACTATCTTCGGTCCTATTTATAAGAGACAAAAAAGTATTTTTGATTGGTCCTAAATATAAGAAACAATACTATTTTGAATTATATTAATTATGAAGTTCATTTTAAACCCTTAATTTATTGTCCACTATTCACCTATTTCCATGATAGTGGATGTACTACGCTATTTTTAATGACTAAAAGTGTGTTTGGTAAGCCATTTCAGCTAGCTGAAAGCTTAAATTAGTAGCTGAAATTATGTCAGTTGTGTTTGGTAAGGTAACTTTTTTGGGTAGTTATTACATTTTCTTGAAAATGTACTTGAGATAGCTTTTTTAAAAAAGATTCAATTTTCAGCTACTAGCTGAAAATTAATTACAAGTTTATCCCTCAATCACCCTCACTTATCATTATTTAATAATTAATGATGTCCTTATATGCCATTTTACCATTTTCAGCTAATTTTACCAAACACATTCAATCAAATTAGCTAGCTTTTCAGCTAGTTTTGCCTATTTACAAAAACACGCAAATTAAAGTTTAGATTAATTGTGTACTTTTTTTATTGTTACACTCTTTTCATTCCTAATTATAAGGCATAATTGACCAAATCACACAAACCAATAAAAGTAGTTAAAGCTAGTTAATTTTATTAGGGTTTTAAAAAATAGATTAACTTTCTAGTTTTATCCTTATTTAATATCATTAAATGACTCTACTCTCATTTGATAGTTGGAAAGACATTAAAGTTAATAAGGGTAAATAAGGAAAATGGTAATAAATAGTTAAATACTTCCTTGAAATTGTAAATGATTTATAAAAATAACACAAAAACTTCTAAAAAGCGTCTTATAGAAGGGAGTATAATGAAGTCAACATTTTCAAACTTTTTTGCTCGTTTTAAAATCATTGATAAGGAGAGTCATGATGTAACTAAGAATATACATAAAATCATAGGTATTTTTATGGGAGATAATCTTATTCGAGCTGTAATTCACATGATGGTAAGTGGAATTTTTCCCATAAATAAAACTCGAATAAGAGATAATATTTTCGGTCCTATTTATAAGAGACAAAAAAGTATTTTTGATTGGTCCTAAATATAAGAAACAATACTATTTTGAATTATATTAATTATGAAGTTCATTTTAAACCCTTAATTTATTATCCACTATTCACCTATTTCCATGATAGTGGATGTACTGCGCTATTTTTAATGACTAAGAGTGTGTTTGGTAAGCCATTTCAGCTAGCTGAAAGCTGAAATTAGTAGCTGAAACTATTTCAGCTGTGTTTAGTAAGGTAACTTTTTTGGGTAGCTATTACATTTTCTTGAAAAAGTACTTGAGATAGTTTTTTTAAAAAAGCTGAAAATTAATTACAAGTTTATCCCTCAATCACCCTCACTTATCATTATTTAATAATTAATGATGTCCTTATATGTCATTTTACCATTTTCATCTAGTTTTACCAAATACATTCAATCAAATTAGCTAGCTTTTCAGCTAGTTTTACCAAACACACTATAACTATTAAAGCATGTGTTACTACTTTAATAATGACTTTAATTAGGGATAATTTTGATATTATTTTAATTATTTAATATTAAGAATATTTTTAGAATAAAATTTAAAATTATAACATTATTAATTATAATTAACTGATTTAAAAACATTTCTTTGATTTTAATGATTTAATCCTATATTTTTATAAATAAAAGTGGAAGGTAGTATTGGTTGAGAGAAATAAAATCAATTAAACCAACTACGTACTCGTTGGTCACCACTTTATTTATCTAATAACCATTCTAGAATTTTCGCAAGTTCTGACTGGATTTTATCAATTTTATTTTATAATGTGTAGCATTATTTATTATACGTGTCTATAGCTTAGCTTTAAAATAAGTACATACAACCTCAACTGTCTAAATCATTTTGTTTTATAATTAAAAATAATGTTAAACATAACTCAAAAACGCAGTGTGGTATTAATTAACCAGAGTTGATTTAAGTAGTACATACTTTATTCCCCTTAAACAATGTCTCAAGTTCGAGTCTAGTGGGTGAAAAAATTCCGCTGGGAGAGCTAGTCCACCATGACGTAGATATTCTTAACTCGAGCGAGATTGCATCTCGTGGAAAATACCCGTGATTTAATTTAAAAAAAAAAAAAACGCAAGTGTGGTACTCAAAATTATTACTCAAGCTAAGTGTATAGTTTGACATTTGAAATCTTCAAACCGTAGTTAGAGCAAAAGTCAAGTTTTACCCAAGGATTGAAAATATCTATCCCCTTTCCTCTGCGTCACACTAGGGTGTGGAAAACTCTTATATAAGGCAAAGCAAATTGAACTCATGCAAACAAATCGAACAAGTTTAAACTTTAAGCACATATATCATTCGATATTGTAATAATGGCTTCAATTGAGAATAGCCAAGAAGCAATTGAACTTTCTCAAGGCCAAGCTTTGTTGTACATGAACATGTTTGGTTTCCTAAAATCCATGTGTCTTAAATGGGCTGTCCAACAAGGCATTGCAGACATAATACACAACCATGCCAAACCCATCACTCTTCCTGAATTGGTCTCAACTCTTCAAGTTCCACCATCCAGGGCTAGTTTTGTGCAGCGACTCATGCGCTTTCTAGCACACAATGGAATCTTTGCAATAATCCATGAGAGCAAAGAGGATCATGAAGCATATGCTCTGACTCCAGCATCAAAGCTTCTTTCAAAGGCATGTAGTGACCATTGTTTGTCTCCAATGGTTAAGATGTCTACTGATCCAGTTCTCATGAATAAGTTCCACCAATTGGGGGACTGGATTTGTGGGGAAATCCCCACTTTATATGAGGCAGCCTTAGGAAAACCCGTGTGGGAATTTCTTGAGGAAAACCCTGCTTATATGAGTCTCTTCAATGAGGCAATGGCAGGGGATTCTCAAATGGTAGACTTGGCATTGAAAAATTGCATTTCAGTCTTTGAGGGGCTAGATTCCATTGTGGATGTTGGTGGTGGAACTGGAACCACAGCTAAAATTATCTCTGAGGCATTCCCTAAGTTGAATTGTGTTGTATTTGACCTTCCACAGGTTGTGGCTAACTTGTCAGGTAACAATAATTTGAGTTATGTTGGTGGGGACATGTTCCAATTTATCCCTCAAGCCGATGCAATTCTAGTAAAGGTACACATATATGCAAATCAATATATTAAGTGTGTCTGGTTTATTATTGTTGGAAACGTCAGACCATGTTTGGTTTTCATTTTCATTTTCTGTTTTCTGAAATTTTACAAAGGATCGTCGTTTCCAACATTTCCAGTTTTTCTTTTGTAAAATTTCAGAAAAAAGAAAACAGAATGAAAACAGGAAATGAAAATCCAATTAAACTGGCTTTTATTTTACCACGTTTCAACGCTAAACTAAATATTCTCTAAATCTATTCCTCAATTATTATTAATATTATTGTTATTATTATTATTTTTTTTTATTTTACAGTGGATTCTACATGATTGGACGGATGAAATTTGCATAAAGATTCTGAAAAACTGTAAAGATTCCGTTTCAAGGAATGGCAAGAGAGGGAAAGTGATTATCATGGATATAATAATAAATGAAAAAGAAGATGACCAAGATATGACTCAAACAAAACTTTGTATGGATATAATCATGATGGGTATTAATGGAAAAGAGAGAACTGAAAAAGAATGGAAGCAGCTCTTCATTGAGGCAGGGTTCAAAGACTATAAAATATTTCCCTTATTTGGCTTTAGATCTCTTATTGAACTCTATCCTACATTGTTATGAGCATAGTTTACGTGTTACAAATAAGCATCACTGTGATGTATTTTATAGTTTATATGTTATGGATTGAATAAAGTTGTCAATCAAGGCAATGTGATCAGCTTCTCGTGGAGAGTTATTATCTTATTATTTTAAATGAAAATAAATCGATTAAAAGTCTTTTTAGTGTTTTTTTTCTCAATTGAGAACAATAAGAATCAATTATGAAATTAATTTTAAATCACTTTTATTTTATGTGTTTCATAGATCATGTATCATTAATTTTCAGTCATGATTCTATTAATATATTACAATCAACTTTACTAATCGCACCCTTAGTACCTGGTTGGTTCCTCGTTATGAATATTGAAAATAAATTATGGTAGAATTGATTTTAAATCAGTTCTGTCCAACGTATTTCGTAAATCGTGCATCATTCATTTCCTACCATTAATTCTATAAATCTATCAAAATCAATTCTGTCAATCTGTAAACCAAAAGAACACTTAATCTATTACTCCCTCCGTCCCTTATTATAAGACCATTTCAACTGTTTCACACAGTTTAAGAAAAGTTAGTTAATGTATTGATTTTTTAAAAAAATAATAGCATTCCAAATTTACCCTTATTTAAAAGTCACTATATTTTAGAGACATTAATTGTGACATAGTGGAAGACAACAAAAGTCACTTTGCAATGGTGTAGTTGGGCATGTAGGTAAAACTTCATTAATTATTCACACTTATCAATATGTGGGAAATAAAAAGAGTTGAATATTAATGAAGGGCAAGTATGGAAAAAATTATTGTTTTACCTAAAAATTTGCAAAGGGTCTTATATTAAGAGACACTCAATTCTTCTAGAAGGGGTCTTATAAATAGGTACGGAGGGAGTACGTTTTACATCAAAGTTTGTAATAATGTTTCATGCATTCCAAAGGAAAACAACGTCAATTCAAAAATAAACATCTACCATCATTTGCTTTATGGGAAAATCAAGTTGCACACCAACCAAATTGACCAAACAACAATAAACTAGGTTAGCATCCAAATATGCTCCAATTACGTTAGCATCCAATCCAAATATGAAACTAGGGTTGGCAATATGGCCTGGCCTGTCTCAGCCCGTCCCGACTCGTGTTCAGTCCTTCAAAAAATGGGATGGGACGGTGTGAGCACCCAATTTTGTCCGGAATACTTTTGATCCACTCTCATCATCCACACTTGTAAGTTTTTTTCATCCCAAAGTTTAAGTCAATTTTCCTAACACATTTTGATAAAAGAAAATAAAATAAAAACTGATAGCCATAATTTTCCTTCTGACTTCATCCTTTTCTTTTTATAATAATTAATTAATTGTTTTTTTAATCATTTTCCCCTCTCCCTTTCTTTTTGGGCTCATCATTCTTTTTTTCCTTTCCTTTTTTTTTCTCTCTTCGGGCTAAACCATTCACGAATCCCATTCCCTTTGGGCTGAACCATCCACATAACCCACTTTTTTTATTAGTGTAAATACGTGTTAAAAAAAATCACAAAATGGTAAAAAGGGGATGGAGGTGGCGTGTGAATTCTTTCTGAGCACTTTCCAAACAACCATGCCCTACCCCCTATGGGGAGGGAGTTCAGCGGATTTTACTGAGTGAAAGGACTGGAGTAGTTGGGCTAGAACCATCCTTTATAAACCAAGATTGTACCGGAAGAAAAGGGGTGCTAAATTTTTCTCAGAAAATAGAGTTGGTTTCCATCATCAGAAAACCAATTCAAAATACAAAGTAGTAAATTGGAAATCACAAAGTGAAAAGGAAGTTGGCAAAGAGGAGATTTAGAGGAGGAAGTGCAGAAAGAGATCACAGGTATATTCCTTTAAACACACCATTCATTTTGTATAATCTCCTATGTTTAACTATGTGCATAGGTTTTATGTTGTTGAATAAAAAAAAAAACAAGCAAAAGGTTGTGAATCAGTAAAATATACAGTCCCAATCACAGGTTTAACAAGTTCAAATACAAATCAGAGTCTAAAATCAAACAGTCCCAGTCCAATATATACAATCCAATGTAAATAGTCTTTTTTTTTAAAAAATAAATAGATAAATTAGGTAAAAAAAATCTGAACCATCCCTCTTGGGCTGCAGCTGCGGCCATTCCCATCCCTTCCAACAGCTTTGGCCTCTCTGTGAGGCCCTTTTCCCCTGTTTCTTCTCCAGCCCCTTGAAAAACAGTAGCGAAAATAACAAACCAGTAACAGATTTTTTTAAAAAAGTAGCAACAAAAGCAAAATAGAGAGATAGGGACAAAGAGGGGTTACCCACCACTGTCATCCTCCTCCTCACGGCCAGGCAGCCGCCGGCCACCACCAACCATCCCAAACCTGAGACCAAAAACAACAAACAGAGAACCAATATCAGGAGAGGGAATAGAATAGAGCCCAAAAAAATAAAAAACAAAAAAAAAACAGAGAGAGGGAGGAGGAAGAGAGGCTGCAACGACCTCTCGTTCCGGCGCGGCCGTTCCTCCGCCACTGCGCGCGACTTCGTCCCTGCCGCTCCTCTCCACCGCGACCTCCTCCTCTCGCACCACCACCGCCGTCCAGAACGGCCGTGTACCACGGTGCTTCCTTTCTCCTCCCGCCTCCGCGAGTTTAGGTCTCCTCTGCCCCTCCGGTCGTGCAGCCGCCGTCCCACCACTGTCGTGACCCCGGTTCCGACAGCTGGCGACTCCACTGGGGACACATGAGAGTCAAGCCTGTCATAACTAATTGTGCAAAATTTTTTAACTTTTGTATTTGTTTTACCCCTTTCCTGGTTTTGTTTGATTTTGCTCTTGTGTATATATCATTGTAAATATTTTGTCCTTGTTACTGTAAATATTCCTCTTCTCTTTTGTCTTGTGCATTATTCGTTGTATATCTCTCATACTGTAAATATTTTTTCTTCAACTTTAGGGTAGAAGACTTTATCTCTATATATATTTGTGTTTGTCTGGTTTGTTTTGCAGATGGGGTAGTGGTTAGGGCTGTAAGTTTGTAAGCTCCCCACACACGCCACACCATCACCAATCTCACACACTTTTTGGCTTTATACCCGAGCCTGTGCGCGCCGAGGAGTAGAAGGTATTTCAACAAATTGCCATTGAGGGGCTTAATGCTCACGTGGCTTTTGTTGATTCGCCACTCAAATTGTTACCAGTTTTGCAAATTAATCACAATCGAGAGGGTCCCATGCCTCCTTGTGGTGAATTTGTGAGACTGGGTCCTTGTCTATTTGATAAAGGGCAATCTGGGAACCATCATCCATGAGAGTTTAGTCCCAACCTTAAAAACCGTGCACAATAAGTTGCCCTAGCAACCCCCAAATCTAGGACCTTGACCTTAGGTATCCCTAATGCCCTAGGATTTATCTAAGTTAGGACACATAAGGAGCGTGTTTCTTCCTATTTGTTTCATTCTTTATTGTACATATTTACTCTTAGCAGTAGCGTTTATTCATGAACATAATATTCAACTTTTTTGGGAAAATAAATTTGTAGAGGAAGTCCTTTGTTTTTCTTAAAATAAAGATAAAAACATAAAGAAAATGAAAATCGCAATTTCTTCATTAACATTGCATGCACCCCATACATCTTACATACATATCATTTCATCCATCCCATATATATGTCATTATATACAATTGCAGCATGTATCTAATATTTTGTTCTGATATCATCCATTCTGCATCACTCAACATCATATTAACATCTTGCTCCATCCTTTTTGTCATTTTAGCATTTCATTCAATGTAGCACCTGTATATAATTTACCATAAATTTAGGTTGTTGCATCATACATCATCTGCATACAATATGTCATATAATCTTATTAATTTCCATGCATTAAGCCTGCACTTTGCAATTGGCACGTAGTGTATACTTGTATCATGCATGCATCTGCCATTTTCATCATGTGGTAAAGGCAACTTTGCACTAGGAATTCTTATTCTTTGTAGGCTCAGAACTGATTGTACATTTAGATTAGGTTTTCCATATAGCATAGGAACATGATAAATGCAAATATAGAAGAGTGTAAATAAATATAACAAAAAGAAAATAATAATTAGAGTGCATCCCTTTTGCATGTGCATTCATCAAAGTTGGGGCAATAGGAAATGAGTGACATTGTGTTGCATCATACCATTTGATTGTTGTGCTTTAATTGAAAAGAAATCTTTCAAACAAAAAGTTGTATTCTCGGCATCCTTACAGAACCAGTGCCCAATCAAGGACCATGGATGAACTAGAACACAATCAGCAGAAGCTCAGAGATGACATCAACCAGTTGAAGGAGCAAGTGGCCAAGGTTTTGGAGCTACTAGAAAAGAGAGGCACCAATGGTAATTCCTCGGGGGTAAACCATGAACAATCTGTCTCACTCGACCCACCAGACTATGCTTCTGTGCCAACACAATCATATGCTTTGAGTCCTCAAGGGACAATAGTGCCATTAACGGTGCATCCAACTTATCCACCACACCTACTTATCACCAATCCACAGGGAATCCAATGGCCACCATATAGTCTTGCACCCGGTTATACACCATCGCAAACCACCAACCCTCCCAGCCATAACCCACCAATGTCAACTTCCAACCCCCAAGATCCAATCAACCCACCAAAGCCCGACCAGGCTAGCAATGGAACCCCACAAACACAACCATCATTTCCTATCTTCCTATCATATCCCTTTTCACCCAGTTACATGCCACCGCACAACATCAACTCCCGAAATGATGACCAATCATTTGTGATCCCAAAACCCAATCCACTAAATTCCCACCAACCACAAACACTCCACCTGGATGCTCGTGAAGGCCCGTCTGCACCATATCATGCACTCATGACTACATGGAAACCTCAAGATTCCTCACCAAAACATCTTCAATCTAAAAATGAACTGCAAATCCTAAAGGAGAGACTGCGGGCAATAGAAAGAGTAGATCACTATAGCCTTGGTGATGCATGTGAATTGTGTCTTGTCCCTGGTGTGATGATTCCCCCAAAGTTCAAGGTGCCGGATTTTGAAGAGTACAATGGGACCACTTGCCCAAAGAGCCATTTGACCATGTATTGTAGAAAGATGGCCTCACATTCTCAGGATGAAAAGAAGTTGATTCACTTTTTTCAAGACAGTTTGACTGGGGCAGCTTTGAGTTGGTACATGCATTTGGAGCGTAATCGTATCCGTTGTTGGCAAGATATGGCTTATGCTTTCTTACAGCAATACAAATAAAACATGGATATGGCTCCTAATCGACTACAACTGCAAGATATGTCACAAAAGGAGGTCAAAACTTTTAAGGAGTATGCTCAACGATGGAGCGAAGTAGCTGCACAAGTGGTCCCTCCACTTTCTGAAAAAGAAATGGTTGCCATGTTCATTAACACACTTTGATCACCCTTCTATGATAAGATGATCGGAAGTGTATCATCCAGCTTTTCAGACCTTGTCATCATAGGAGAAAGAATGGAATATGGAATGAGAAGAGGAAAGATTGCTTACAATCCAGTGGAAGAACTCGACACAATGAAACCCTTCATGAATGAGGGGCAAGAAGAAAAAGGAAGTCCATTTTCCCACTCAACCACGAGCTTTACACCTAGCCCACGATCAAGTTTGGTCGATGCGGAACGCATGAAAGTACTAGGCGCTCATGTTGGGAGGATCAAATATAAGTTGCTAACTTGGTTTACTACTGCGCTCCAAAGTATGAGTTCAACTATTGAGAATTCATCAACTCTCCCATGATTGTTTTTTGTGTTTTACTTCAATTGTAATGTTTCCTTGTTAGACTCTCACTTTCCTTTCAATATATCTTATCAATGAAATGCATTTTGAATTTTTCAGAAACTGTTTGTTCTTTACCCATTACTTTCACTTTTCATTTCCCTTCTCATTTTTGTTTTGGTCCCATACAAATAATGCATCTCTAAAGGTGATTCCCTTGAAAACAACAGTGTCAGTGCCTCATCTTGTAATTGTGATAATCCCATCAATAATACTAACAAAGGTGCTAAAAATAATTAAGAATTCCCTTTGATTGTTGAGATAAGTTGACTAAGAGGTCGGGGAGAACAAAGCACTTGAAGCTGTAGTTGAGGAACCGGTGTGTTCAGATACAAGTTGCCTCGGGATATGGAGGACAAAAGGAAGAAGTGGTTTTGGAGGGCTAGATGATGGATTTGAGGTTTTTTTTAATCCTAAAATTAAAGTATGAAAATGAGCAATCATGGCCTGAGATGATGATTGACCTTCTTTCTCTATCCCAAAATATCATCATTATCCCTAGTTGTCCCCTTTGAGCCTAAATTTATTTATTTTATTTTTTCTGAGTAACCATGGACAAGGATCACCCCCACATTGGGGTTAGCACAAAATGAAAGTCAACTTTCACCAATGTTGTGTCACTAGTTTGTAATGACAAAAAAGAAAAGAAAAAGGAAATCATTGAAAAGTAACAAAAAACACAAAAATAAATGAAAAGTGACTAAGAGCAAAAGAATCGTTGACTTCAAAAACTCTCAAAGAAAAAAGAAAGGAGTTCTTGATCCTTGATCCCTTAAACCCTTAAACACTTGTTTGGGCCCGCTATATCCTTCCTTTCATTGCCATTATCCCTGACCACGTTACAAGCCTTACAAAGTCCATTCTGATCAATGAAATGATTGACCTCATTTTTATAACTTTAATTTTGAGAAAAAAAAAGATGATCTGGATAGCCGAAAAAGAAAAACCAGAAAAAGGAGATATAAGGGCCCGTTAGGTTGAAAACCCGAAAGGGCAACCTAAGCAAAAATTAGGGCAAGTAGGTGAATCATCCATGCTATACATTGCGGCGAGCAAGATATGCAGGAGAAATGATACTGGGGCAAATAAGATGTTGAAATATTGAAAACTGGGACAAAACAAAATGTTCAAAGTACGAGGGATCCACGTCATTCCAAAATGCACTGGGGCAAATGCAAAGTGAAATCAGGGCAGTTCACAATCCTTAGAAGCCGGTTGATGGGTTCTCAAAATTATAAAGATGAGGGATTATCACTGTTAAGGAAATCAATCAAGCACAAAAAAAAGAAGAAGAAAAAAAAAAAACAAAAGCAAAGAAAAAGCCTTTACCATTATTTCTACCCTTTGTAAATTCTTGACCCCCACCTAGCAAATATGACCCTTTTTTTTTTGTGAATATGAAAACCCTATTTTTGCTTTTACCCATTTGATAAATTCAAATTGCATTTTCTGATACATATATACTGAAAGGAAACCTGTGTCAACACTTGAAAAACGTTACAATAATTTTTATGGTTTCAAAGTCATGGGGAATTTGGTGAACTCTTGATGGGACACAAAGTAACCAAGTCTCAAGCTCAGATGATAAAGTTGCAGCACTTGCTCGTTTCAGAATGTGCTCGGCCAGGCATGTAAAGCATAAAATGAACAAAGACCCAAACTTGGGGCAGAGACGTGTCCTTGTTCATCTATGAATCTTGTGGGGCACTTAACACTGTAAGGACCGAGGATTAAAGACAATGAGTGAAAATGATCAAATTAGGGAAACAAAAAAAGAATGTTAGATTTGTGCCCATGTTTCAAGGAAAAATCATGTAGCATTGCCCATCCATGCATCAATAGTCATTCTGATTGTCATCAAGTGCCCATCTCATCACATATCTCTGTCATTTGCGCTCACTTCATCATACATCACATTTGCATCATGCTTCACCAATCAATTTCATTCTTCATGATAGGCATAATCTTTGCAATTGACATTGTTTGTTTCTCCAAATCTTTACATCATAGATCACCTATGCATCATACTTCATCTACTCTTTCATTGCTCTTGTTACTATATCTTAGGATTTCATGGGTCTTTGTACCCACAAATCTCGGTTCCTTGGTCAATATACTCATCACTTTCCTCAAGTCCCCAACCCCATCATATTCCAATTTCAGGGTCCTCATACCCAATGTAACTTCATTCTTGGATCCACATACCCATTATCCATCTTGGGCTCACATGTCCACTACATACTCATTAAGGGTCCTTATGCCCAATGAATCTTCATTTCAAGCTCTCACATTCAGCTTTCGGGTCTCTAATCTCATTACAATCTCATCCTAAGTCACCATGTCCATCACACCCTCATTCTTAGGCCCATGCGCCCATTGCATTCTTATGTTGGGTCCATGTACTCATTTCATCTTCATCTCGGGCCCTTATGCCCATAGCACACTAGTTTAATTCCAATATCATTCTAAACACCATTTACCTTTTTGTAAAGTCTGGTTCCGATCCAGCAGCCATTAAAATTCAAGTTCATTTCCAATACCTACCTAGCACCCTTTACGTTTCCGCAAAGTCTGGTCACTGTCCAGCAATATTTAAATCCAAGTTCACTTCTAATACCTCACACCCTTTATGTTCTCGCAAGTCTGGTCCCGGTCCAGCAACCTTTTGAATCTCAGTTCAAGTTCAATACCTACCCAGCATCCTTTATGTTTCTTCTAAGGTCTGGTCCCAATCCAGCAACATTTAAATTCCAATTCAAGTCCAATATCATGCCAAACACTTTTTACGTTTCCACTAAGTCTGGTCCCTGTCTAGCAACATTTAAATTCCATTTCAGTTCAATACCTGTCTGCCAAACACTCTTTATGTTTCCATTAAGTCTAGTCCCAATCCAGCAACATTTAAATTCCAGTTCATGTCCAATATCTCACATTCTTTACGTTTTCGCAAGTCTGGTCCCGATCCAGCAGCCGTTTAAATTCCAATTTAAATTCTTTTCTTTCCTAACACCTTTTACGTTTCTGTAAGCCTGGTCCCTATCCAACCGCATTTAAATTCCATTTGAAGCCCAATACCTACCTAGCATCATTTACGTTTCCGCAAGCCTGGTCCCTATCCAGCCGCATTTAAATTCCATTTGAAACCCAATACCTACCTAGCATACTTTATGTTTTCGCAAGTCTGGTCCCTATCCAGCCACATTTAAATTCCTGTTCAGTCCAATACTTGTCAAACACTGTTTACGTTCTCACAAGTCCGGTCCCGATCCAGCACCATTTAGATTCCAATTTAAGTTCATTACCAGCCTAGCATTGTTTATGTTTCTGTAAAGTCTGGTCCCGGTCCAGCGCCCATTTGAATTACAGTTAAAGCTCATCACCTTCTTAACACTCTTTACGTTTCCGCAAGCCTGGTCCCAATCCAGCATCATTTAAATTTCAGTTTAAACCATCATGTTGTAATATCTATTCAAAAGTCTGTTCCCAGTCCAACCCTTTTTACTTTCTTATAAAATGAATGAAAAGAAAAGAGAAAAGAAAAAAAAAAGAAATTGACATTTGTCCATAATCTTTTGCTTCAATAGACTTCCGGACAAAATAGGAGCTCTTGTCTTTACTTAATTTTTACTATAAGAATATGAAAAACATGTTTATTCATATTCTCTAGTAAAAATATAAGTAAAGAGGGGCAGCTGTGAGCACCCAATTTTGTCCGGAATACTTTTGATCCACTCTCATCATCCACACTTGTAAGTTTTTTTCATCCCAAAGTTTAAGTCAATTTTCCTAACACATTTTGATAAAAGAAAATAAAATAAAAACTGATAGCCATAATTTTCCTTCTGACTTCATCCTTTTCTTTTTATAATAATTAATTAATTGTTTTTTTAATCATTTTTCCCTCTCCCTTTCTTTTTGGGCTCATCATTCTTTTTTTCCTTTCCTTTTTTTTTCTCTCTTCGGGCTAAACCATTCACGAATCCCATTCCCTTTGGGCTGAACCATCCACATAACCCACTTTTTTTATTAGTGTAAAAATGTGTTAAAAAAATCACAAAATGGTAAAAAGGGGATGTAGGTGGCATGTGAATTCTTTCTGAGCACTTTCCAAACAACCATGCCCTACCCCCTATGGGGAGGGAGTTCATCGGATTTTACTGAGTGAAAGGACTGGAGTAGTTGGGCTAGAATCATCCTTTATAAACCAAGATTGTACTGGAAGAAAAGGGGTGCTAAATTTTTCTCAGAAAACAGAGTTGGTTTTCATCATCAGAAAACCAATTCAAAATACAAAGTAGTAAATTGGAAATCACAAAGTGAAAAGGAAGTTGGCAAAGAGGAGATTTAGAGGAGGAAGTGCAGAAAGAGATCACAGGGAAGAAGGGTCACACAATAAATTTCACGTGTAGTTGTTGTGCCAGGTATATTCCTTTAAACACACCATTCATTTTGTATAATCTCCTATGTTTAACTATGTGCATAGGTTTTGTGTTGTTGAATAAAAAAAACAAGCAATAGGTTGTGAATCAGTAAAATATACAGTCCCAATCACAGGTTTAACAAGTTCAAATACAAATCTGAGTCTAAAATCAAACAGTCCCAGTCCAATATATACAATCCAATGTAAACAGTTTTTTTTTTAAAAAAATAAATAGATAAATTAGGTAAAAAAAACTGAACCATCCCTCTTGGGCTGCAGCTGCGGCCATTCCCACCCCTTCCAAACACTTTGGCCTCTCTGTGAGGCCCTTTTCCCCTGTTCCTTCTCCAGCCCCTTGAAAAACAGTAGCGAAAATAACAAATCAGTAACAGATTTTTTAAAAAAAAGTAGCAACAAAAGCAAAATAGAGAGATAGGGACAAAGAGGGGTTACCCACCACTGTCATCCTCCTCCTCACGGCCAGGCAGCCGCCGGCCACCACCAACCATCCCAAACCTGAGACAAAAAAACAACAAACAGAGAACCAATATCAGGAGAGGGAATAGAATAGAGCCCAAAAAAACAAAAAACAAAAAAAAACAGAGAGGGAGGAGGATGAGAGGCCGCGGAGGCCTCTCGTTCCGGCACGACCGTTCCTACGCCGCTGCGCGCGGCTTCGTCCCTGCCGCTCCTCTCCACCGCGACCTCCTCCTCTCGCACCACCACCGCCGTCCAGAACGGCCGTGTACCACGGTGCTTCCTTTCTCCTCCCGTCGCCGCGAGTTGCAGTCTCCTCCGCCCCTCCGGCCGTGCAGCCGCCGTCCCACCACCGCCGTGACCCCGGTTCCAACAGACGGGTTGGCCAGAATTGGAAAATGGACAAAAAATTCCAGCCCAGCCCATATTTAGACGGGCTAAACGGGCCAACAGGCCATCCCATATAATATAACCAAAATTAAAATTAGCCCACCTAGATTCTTTTTAAAAAATAATAAAAATCAATAAAAAAAACCACGTTTATTCATGAATTTATTAGAACCAACCACAACTAACAGAATGGTAACATACATTCTTGCACCACTAGGAATAAAGTAATCCAAGCTAATTCATTAAACCTGCACCACTAGGAATAAAAATGAAATAGTAATCCATTTACTAAAGTGCGGTCCTTTGAAATGCACACCAAAATTGACACGAAATGATAGTAACTCTGTTGCAGCACACTAGCATGTTATCATTATAACACCAAGACAATCCGCGAGCCAAATATTCAATCAGTGTAGGAATCTAACTGGAGGCACTTGTATGATGAAACCAGAGCAACACCAGAGCAATTACAGAGAAGAGAGTGAAGGAAGGGAACCGTGTTTTACCCTTAAAGTTTTAATTCCAATTAAAAAAATTCACCTCTCCAACAGTTTTTTTAAATAATTCTTTTATTTTATTTTTATCAGTCTGATGGGCTAGCCCGACCCGAATATTCCTTCAACCCGTTTTTTAATGAGCCAGGACGGGACAGGTTAGATGGGCCAATGGGTTGAAAGTCCCCAACCCAACCCTATAAAATTGACAGGTTGGGACAGGCTGACCCATCGAACCAAACCCATTTTGTCATCCCTATCTAAAACAATATCAAAAAAAAAATATTGTAAATATTGTAAACCAACCAGCAAAAGTACATGCTAGAACTATGAAGTGTCCACACCTAAACATCATCCTTACCAAATTTCAAACTTACGTTGGTCAAAGCATTTATAAATTCTGCAACCAAAGAGTCTTCCCAAGCAAGGAAAAAAAAAAAAAGACGCCTCCAATCAAAACACCAATTCCCATCATTACCCTCACCCATTCCTTATTTTTTTATTTTTACTTATATTTCAAAAGTTTTTGTTATTTTAGAAATCCAAAACTATTTTCAATTTTTTTAACTATGCCTTTATTTAATATTATAAATAACTATTTCAATTAAATATAATAAATGAAATATATTGAGTATAAATAGGATATTTTAATAAAAAATATACATCAATTAAATATTTTTTAATATATGTATATAGCCTTAAATAATTAAAGATATGAAGTGAAGAATTATGTCCTAACCATGACTTAACCTCAGTTTGAAACAAGAGAGGTGAGAGTGAGAGATTAAGGTTTCACTCAACCTCGTTTGGTAGCATGAGAGAGAGAAAGAGTTTAGTGTGTAATTATTTGACCGGCAATGCTTTGTGTATCACAAAACACTGATACACTAATTGTATTAATGTCCGTGGAAAGAAAAAAAAAAACCCGAAAAAGTTGTGCCACAAACATTTGCGGCATGTGTATCATCACCTTTATTTGAATGGGTTCTCCCGATTTGTGTTTCTCCTTGTTGGAATTGAGAAATATCGCAGAGGGCAGAGGTGAGAGTGTAATGAAGAAAAAGACAACTTTATCCTCATATATATACTGAGATAAAACTTTTTTTTAAAGATAAAATATGTTTTTAGTTCATGTAAAATTAACGACTTTTATTTTTAATCCCTATAATTTTTTTTTATTACAACGTCCACCCAAAATTTTTTTTTGTAATTAGTCTCTCTCTCCATTTCGCGTGCGTAAGACGTTGATGTGATTCTTTTTCTCTTTCCTACTTATCTATTTAAGTATTTATAGCGGTCTTAAACAGTCAAAAACATACCCCTTTTCACCTTCTCCCTCTCCCTCTCCCTCTTCTCCGCCACCCGCTGTAACCACAAACCCGTATCGAATTGTCTAGTTGTTGTAGCTTCATTATGATAAGTTGGTTGTTGTGTGCTGCTGCTAGCTGTGAGAGCTACTTGAAGTTTCTTGGTAGGTTCCCTTTCTATAGAGAAACTGAGAAAGACTGGGACTTGCAATCTTGCATCTTCTTCCCATCACCTCTGTTAAGCCTTCTTCCATGCCTGCAGAATCATATCACAGGCCCATGTCCAGGTAAATCATCTTTTCTCACACTTCTCACCACAAACCATGCTTCTCTGTTCTTATATATATTCATTCATGTCTCTACTCTCTAATCTATGTTTTGCTTCCAAATATTATAATTGTGAGGTTCCAATTTTTATTTTTTTAAATAAATCCATTTCTTGAACTTTGGTATCAAATGTTTGTGACATGTCTGCACCAAGTGAATATTTATTACTTTTTAATATGTAAGAAATTTTGAAGCTCAGGCGGCAGCTTAATGCATGCAGGTGATAAGTTTATTTATTTAATTAACTTTTGTTTTTTCCACAGGCGACAGGTCACGAGTTTTTGTCATTCATATCATACATGGTGGGTGGTGGGGACTGTTGTTAATGCAAGAATAATGAGTGATTGGCTAGTATGGTAGGTGGTGACTGTTAAATACAGAATCATTTTCTATTCAATTCTTTATGTCAATCATCTTGCTTTATTTGTTTTCATCTTCAGCCTTCTTGTTCTCTGTTCTCATTTAAAAACAGAGACACTTTACTCAAATACAGATTCCACCAAGTTCCACGATTGAAATGGAAATTTAGAGGCAATGAGAGAGTTGAAGTGGATGGGGTACCCATTGGTCTCATGGGATGTCTATAATTGGCTCTTTGAGAAAGATAACAGTGATGGGCACGCCATTTTCATGTTCAAATTCGAAGAAGACAACGAGGAGGAACAACAGCGAGGTAAAGTTAGGAACTTGGTGAATTTGTGGACGCAACAGAACTGGAATTTGGGGGTATATGAATGGGGTAAAATGGGTAAGAGTTGGTCTTCTTCGTCAGTGTCAATGACATCTTCAGGTGGGTATTTTGGTGGAAGCTCCTCTGTTTTGGAATGGTCTAGTGTAAAGGAGAATGAGTTGGTAGTTCCCACTGGGTTTTCTCTCCTTGTTTATGCTTGGAAACGCTGAAGGTGAATGTGTGCTGCGATGACGGGATAGTGATGAAAGCGCATGAAGAAGAATGCGGTGAAGGGAATTCCGGGTGGGGGAGAAGAGGGTGGAGGAAATGGTGGGGGAGTTTGTGGCGGTCTAAACATAATTTCCGGCGGTTTAAGACCGCCAGAAATACAAGAGTTGACACCTATGAGAGGGAAAATGTGCCACATCAGCATCTGACACATGCTATTTGAGAGGAGGGACTAATTGCAAAAAAAAAAATTTGAGAGGACGTTTTAACAAATTTTTTTTTATAGGAACTAAAAACAAAACTCACTAATTTTGCAGGGACCAAAAACATATTTTAGCCCTTTTTTCAATCACGGTTGAGATCGATGTTCATGCAATGGCTTTAGTGGCAATTTTATCTTTCTAACTATTTACAAATTAATCTCTTTTTCATTTCTTTCTCCACAATCTAACAATTATCTAAATCAATTTCTCTTTTATCTTTTTACAATTTCTCTCATACTAGATAATATTAATTTTTAGGGTTAAATGTGTTTTTAGTCCCTCAAAATATAGCAAAATTTGGTTTTGGTTCCTCATTTATTTTTTCATTGGTTTTGGTCCTCCATTTTTTAAAATCACATGATTTTAGTCCTTGTCGTTGGTTATATTCCGCTAAGTGATGACATAGTAATATTTCTTGTAGATTTTTCTATGGATTTTTCTTCGAATTTTCTAGTAGAATTCAAAATTCAAAAGAAATTTTGTTTAGATTCTAAAATTTGCGAGAAATTTATTATAGATTTTTTTTACAACAAAGCAAAGAAATTTTATAACAGCATTTTTATATAAAAAAATTTGTAATTTTTTTAAAAATTTACTACACATGAATTTTCTAGAGAAAAAATCGCAAGAAATTTCCTATAAATTTTTACCTGGAAAGTGGTACTGGAACTACGAAAGTGACTTAAAGAGTTCGGTTAATAAGGAGTACTAAAAACATGTGATTTTAAAAATGGAGGACCAAAACCAATGAAAAAATAAATGAGGAACCAAAACCAAATTCATCATATTTTGAGGGACCAAAAACATATTTAACCCTAATTTTTATCTAATTTCCATATCATTTATGAACCAACCACCCGGGCCAATCTCCATATTCAATGCAACATATGTCTCCCAACCAAAACGATGCCAGATTGATAGCTAGCAATTCCACTTAAGGATTTCCATATCTAAAATTGTTAACAAACGGGGTTGGTTTGGGTGGTACATGCTTGATTCCCCTTAAGTAAGGTCTCACGTTCGAGTATTGTGGATGGGAAAAATCTCGCTGGAAGAGCTAGCCCCACGATGATATGGATGTTCCGGCTTGAACAGGATTACCTCCCGTGGAGGATTACTGTGGTTAAACCAAAAATATCTAAAATTGTTGAGTTATTACCTTACGTTTCTCCCCTCACCGTTATGTGGTTATTGGGTACAAATTTTTTGTTCCTCTTTGGCGAAAATAAATTGAATAAATTGAGGTAAATAATTTTATGGGATCATTAAAAAGCACTTTTCTGGATAGGGTATTTTTTAGCTTATAGTAAGACTTTGAATTTAAAGTCAAGTCAAACACCGTATCATCAAAGCTCTTAAATATAAAAAGTTTTTTTTTTAACAAAGAAAATTAGTTTTTAAAGAAGCCAATCACAGGAGCTTTTTTAAAAAATATTGCACATGTGTTTGTAGCAAAATTAGCTATCGAATAGCTAGGGAACAGCTACGGAAACATTCCATAGTTACAAACGGTAGCTATTCCCTAGCTAATCTGCTGCACCTTCCTACACTACTACAGAGGATGGGGGGACATGTTCTTATATTTTTTTACTGCATCTTAGTATCTTACAACACAATGTGTACATTCCGTAAAATACTCGACAGTGGCATGGTTGCATTTGGCAATTGCACTTTTTTTTTTTTGACCTCATGTTGTCCAGCCACTTTTAATTTTGTACTATAACAATTTAGTTTTACTGTAACCGTTTTAAAAAATAAAAAATAATAATAATTCATGCAATAAAAATGAAACAATGTAATGAATATTTGTACCCCTTTCCATTGTTTCTCCTTTTTTGTATTTTAATGAATTAGTAATTAATTAATTAATCTAGTTTGAGTTATCTGTTATCAATATGTTTATTTTTTAAAATTTTATTAGTTAATAATACCGTAATCACATACATTTTTATGATAATTTTAATTAAAATTAGGATTTTTATAAATAATATTGTCACCCTTATAATATGGTTCTTCGTGAATTATTATTTATACAATAGAAAATTTAAAAAATATTTTTTCTTTATTAATAAATTTTTAAATAATTTATTAATTAGAAATATTTAGAATTTTGTAATAAGATGCTCCTTATAAAAAATATTTTATCAAATAACTTTTCATTTAAAAGTAGCTTTCAAGAATAAAAAAATTAAAACTACCAAACAACTTTTATTTTATTTTTTAAAGCTCTTATTTTTAATTTTAACTTTAAAGCAACTTATAAGTCTATATTTTTTAGGTTTACTTTTCACATAATGGGAAAAAATAGTCTATGGTTTAACTGTGACTAAACCCCGAATAGGATTGCCCCTGGTAATAAGGGATACTTATGGAGTTATGGTTTACACAAAAAAAAAATAGTCTATTTTCTATAGACTATTGGGTTGTACTTGTACGTGTCTATTGGGGTTTTGTTGATTGTGAGTAAATATTATGATGACAATGTATAATATAATAATCAGAGAAAAGTCAATATTTAATTACTTTTTACTATTAATTGAAAGAAAATAATATATTTTACAGTGTTGGGTTCATTTAAGTTAATATTTTGATTTGATAAAAAAGAAAAGGAGAAAAAATGAGGTGTGAAATAAATTGTAAAATAAATAATTGTAAAAAAATTATTTTTTTAAGGGTATTGAAACTTTGACAACTTTGGATGTAGCATGTGCCTAAAAGAGAGAAATAAAAGGTAAAAGTAAATGATGAGAGAAGGTGAAAAATGTAATATTTAATGTGGCAAAAAATACAAAAGAGATAGAAAGAAAAAAAAATGAGATGTGAAAAGAATTGTAAAATAAAGAAGTGTGAAAAAAAATCGTTACTCTTTTATAAGAGTACTAAAATTTTGACTGTCATATTTTGGTGTGGGAAATGTAGGGAGGGGAGAAATTGAATAGAAAAAAATGAAGAGAGGGGAGATGAACAATATGATGGAAATGAAAGAGAGATGGATAAATAAATAAAGGAGTGTGAATTTTTTTTTTACTCTTTTCAAAGAGTATTAAAACTGACAAATCGTTTTGGGATGTGAAAAGTGTAGAGTAAAAAGAAATAGAAAGAAACAAAATCAAAAGAGAGAAAGTGAAAGAATTAGGAATTGATATAATAGAAAATGAAGAGAGGCGGAAAGAAAATGCATAATTTAAAAAAACAATATTTTTAAGATAAAAATATATTTATTTTTAATTTATTTTTCTTATAATTTCATTATTTTTACGAGAATAATTACTCTGATATTCAAAGGGTATCTGAAGCAATACCAGTTCTAAAGTAAGTCTTGTCTGAAGTGTCCAAGGCGTTCTGAAGCAATAAGGTTCTGAAGCCTCTTCTGAAGTCTGAAGTGTAATCTGAAGAGTAAAGAGCTGTCTGAAGCCAAGACCCTTTTTGACGTGGCAAAGTCTGATCCATTCCTTCACGCAACCTCTGAACACGAATCAGGAAAGACAAAAGATCACTTTTGGTCTGAGTTTGAAAATCAAGCACAAATAAGGAAATTTTGCGAAACAAGTTTTGTAGAAGTCAAAACAGCGCTGCAACCTTGTACTTTGTTAGAGATGTCTTACAACAGGATGAAGAGCATTTAATGATATCTCACAATGGACTTCTCAACGACGTTTTCAAGCCAACGAAGCCTATAAATACAAGTGATCTCTGTGAAGCAAAAAGAGAAGAAACTTATACGAAATTTCTAAGAGAAAACACTGCCAAAATTCTTGTAGATTTTATACTCTGATTTTCTTGTACAAAAACTTTCATATCTAGTGTTAAATCACTACTTTCTTTGTACATCTTCTGAATGAAGAACTTTGTGTTCTAAGTTCACTCTTTTTCTGTAAACATTTTGTTGTTTAGAGCCTGGAGAGGCTAGGTGGGAAAACAATACTTGTAAAGAGCCTGGAGAGGCTAGGAGTGAAGACAATACTTGGTTGTTAAGAGTCTGAAGAGGCTTGTCGGCAAAAGAGTACTTGTAATTTGTTCAGATTAATGGAGAAATCTAGTTGATTGTTGGCACTAGGGTTGGACGTAACTCATAGTGGTAATGAGTGAACCAGGATAAGTTTGTGGCTAAGTGTTTCTCTATCCTTAACCTCTTTTATTCTGTTTATGCTAACAAGAAGAGGGTTCTGAACTAAGGTTTTAATAAACACTTTTGAAAAACTATTAAGAAAACACTTTCATACCTCTTGTCTGAAGTATTTCAAATAAGGGAGAAAACTTCAGACAACTTCTGAAAGTTCGTCTGAAAGGTTTAAAATCTTAGTTTGCGAAAAAGGCTTCTGAAAACTGTAAAGTTTATAAAACATTATTCAACCACTTTCTAGTGCTTTCCTGTGTGTTCCTACAGGCGTGTGAGGGTGTTTTTAGAGATGCAAGGGGGAGAGAATTGTGGATACTTGGCTTTGTGAGGAATATAGGATTTGCAACTATAACTATGACTGAGTTATGGGGAATCCTCACTGCACTTCGCATTGCTATGGACCACGGTTTCCAACATGCCTAGATTGATTCAGATTCTAGTACAACTGTGAATTTGATATATAAGGTGTATGAAGATTATCATTCTTGCAGGAAAATTCTACATGTGATTAAACTCTTATAAGTTCATTCGTGGAATGTGTCCTTTAGTGTGTGTTTGGTTTAGCTTTGAAACGTGGTAAACTCACGTTTCCAATGCTAGAAATAATTGCGTTATAGAATCCAAACTTGAGTTTGACCCGTTTCAACGCTAAACCAAACACATTCTTAGTCATACTTATCGGGAAGGTGTGGTTGACGGATTTTGCCTTCAATTTTCCTCTAGTAACTCATATCTTATAGACCTCTCCAAGGGGTGTTTCTGATCTTTTGAGGGATGAAATTGTGGGTGTAGCTTTTCCTCGTAATCTCTTGTAGTTCTATTTTTTTGGGGCATAGCCCCTCCCTCTTATAAAAAAATATCATCCGGAAATTAAATTCTTGGTGGGGCTAACTCTAGGGATGACAAAGTGGGTTGGGTCTGGAAAAAAATGGCGGGGTGGGTTAGGTATTCCTCCCGCCCACCAACCCGCCAACAGGCAGGGCAGGGCAGCCAGCCAAATTTAACATTTTTCAAAAGAATTTGTTATTTTATTATTATTATTATTATTATTACTATTTAGTATTTAATTATAATAATTTCATGAAAATTGAGACAGAAATACCATGTAAAGCCAAAAAAAAGTCTAAATAATTTTTATTTTACTATAATTTAAATCTACTATGTATTATCTTTATTTTATTTTTAATTTTAGGCAGGTTAGGAGTGTCCGCCCGGGTTAAAATGAGGTAAGTCACATATGTCGACCCACTTTGCCTGACGGGCCAACCCGCCCCATTTTTCGCGGGCTGGCCCACTTTGCCATCTATAGCTAACTCCCTTAACACGATTTTTTTTATAAAAAATTATACTTTTTTTTGTGTTAACCACATTTATATTCCTTATTACTAGGGGTAATCTATTCGGGGCTTAGTCATAGCTAAGGTTCATCACCCCTCCCTAAGAGTGTGTTTAGTGGGGATCAAACTTAGAATCTCTTCTCATAATCTCAACATGTGTTGTCAACTGAGCCACAACTCTTTGATTAAAATTTTTGATTCTTTACTTAAGGGAAATCAAACATATAAATTTGAACCAATCATCCTTTCATTAGTATTATGACCTAGTTTAGTACTCCCTCTATCCCTATTTATAAGACTCATTCTAGAAGAATTGAGTGTCCCTTAGAGTGTGTTTGGTAAAACTAGCTGAAAAGCTAGCTGAAAGCTTAAAGCTAGCTGAAAGTTTAAAAGCTAGCTGATTTGATTGAATGTGTTTGGTAAAACTAGCTGAAAATGGTAAAATGACATATAAGGATATCATTAATTATTAAATAATGATAAATGGGGGTGGATGGGGGATAAACTTGTAATTAATTTTCAGCTAATAACTGAAAATTGGAGTTTTTTTTTTAAACTATCTCAAGTACCTTTTCAAGAAAAGCTAGTAGCTACTGAAAAAAGCTATCTTATCAAACACAACTGAAATGGTTTCAGCTACTAATTTCAGCTTTCAGCAAGCTGAAATGGCTTACCAAACACACTCTTAATATAAGACCCTTTGCAGATTTTTAGATACATTAATTATTTTTTCCATATTTGCCCATCATTAATATTTAACTCTTTAATTCCCTATATATTGATGGGTCAGAATAATCAATGAAGTTTTACTCACAAGCTCAACTACACCATTGGAAAGTGACTTTTGGAGTCTTCTACCATGTGACAATTAATGTCTCTAAAATATAGTAACTTTTAAATATGGGTATATTTAGAATGCTATAATTTCTTTTAAAAAACCAATACAGTAACCAATTTTTCTTAAACTGTATGAAACGGTTGAAAGGGTCTTATAATAATGTACGAAGGGAGTAACTGACAATTGGTTAAATTTGAATTTATATTCCTAACCATAGTAAAAGATGAAGTAGTAAAAAGTTATTGGGCAGGCACATACAAAATGTCGAAAAATAAGAATTGAGTGCGGCCACAGTGATCGATGGAGCTTGAGTGCGACCGTGATTACCTTGTGCCAGCGGTGGGCGCGTAGTGTGCAACGGTGACGCACCAGTGGTACTGTTTCTAAAGTTCTACAATCACTGACGTAACTCACCAGCGGTGACGCATTTGCGGGATTAGTGGAAAATCCAGTGGTGGTTTGCCCTGGGACTGGACGTAACTCACTGGGTTAGTGGGTGAACCAGGATAAATTCTCTGTGTTAAGTTTTCTCTTCCCTCAACTCTTTACTTTCCGCTGCTATATGTTTTTAACTAACCAAGGAGGGATGAAGAAAAGTTGTTTTATTAATCTGCGCAGAAAAACAATATTTTCTTTAAGAGAAAATAATTTCAAAAGGATTTCACTTAACCTTCTGAGTTGTATCAGCAAGTTGTTGAACTCCCAGTTTCAGAAGGTTGATCAAATATTCTTAAATCAGTTGTTTGCGAATGGTTTTCCAGGAAATCTGTAAAGATTTTAAAACACTATTAAACCTCCTTCTAGTGTTTCCTATGCTCCTAACAGTTGGTATCAGAGCTTAACCCCGGGGTAAGCATATAACAAATGCGGAGGAAGAAGATCCAAATGGAAACCGAAACAAGTTATGAAGAGAACGTATGAAGCTGACCAACAGAGGCAACAAGAATGTCTTTGGAGACAATGATGAGTCTCAGCAAATTTCGATCTTCAAATCCATAAGAATCTCGACTGGTAACATCGTTTTATCCTACTGCTTTAATTTTCTGAAATTGTTTTTGAGCACTTATTTGTTTTTATTGCATCTTGTGTGGAATGTTTTCTTCAAAGTCTGAAATCTGTGTTTTAAAAGAAAACAATATTTTCTTAATCCGTAACAATATTTTCTTATCTTCTCTTGTTTGATTCTTCACTTCATCTACCCTTTTTAAATAATGACAAAAGAGGGAAAAATATAACTAACAAAATGCTGAAAGGAAACATGTTTTTCAGATCATCTAAAGAAGCTAAAAGTTTTATCAGAAGAAAAATGTTTTTCTCAGGGGAGCAATATAGATAGGGGGAGTTATCTGAAAAAGGAGAAAATAATTTGAGAAGAGTACAATTTTAATTTTCAGATATTTGTTAGTCATATCTAATTTGTCATCATTAAAAAGGGGGAGAATGTTGAGTCTCAGAATTAATTTAAGTATTTGAAATTAGATTCAAGACTCATTATCCTTAGTTTTAATGATTAACAAATTAGATTGTACAGAAACAGGTTCTACTGAGAAAGATATCTTTCTATGTATTTCAGGAAATATAAAGAAGCAACTCTCAGAAGATAATCAACCTGCTGAACTGAAGAAACCTGAACCTGCTAAAGAGAAAAAGTATATCCGCGCAAGCTGAAATGAAGACAAACTTAAAGCTTATGGAAGAACACCAACCAAAGATCACACAAAACAAGGAAGTTGAAAATAGCAAAAGAAGAACATGCTAAAATCATGATAGTGAACCTGCTAAAGAAAGGAATCGGGAAGAAGCAAAGGAAGAACAGTGCAACAACCATCTGAAGAAAAGAGTACAAGCTTCTGAAGAAGAGAACCCACTGAAGAAAGAAGAAGAAGCAATCTGAAGAAAGGAAACTTGCCGAAAAACATCTACCTATTGAAGAGTCAAGACTTGCTGAAGAAGGAAGACATACAAAAGGAAGAACAATGAAGAAATCATCTAAAGAAGATCATCAGAAGAAGAGAACTTGCTTAAAGCATCTCCCTGTTGAAGATGGAAGAAATTCTTTGTAGAAGAATACAAGCTGAAGGCATACAGTTGAAAGGAAGGACTTGCTGAAGATGATCAACCTTCTGAGGAAGAAGACCTTCTGAAAATGATCAAACTCTCTGAAGAACAGAATCAGTTGAAGAAAATCTTCTGAAGCCAGAGACGTCATGCTATTCTCCGAAGACGTGTGAGTCAATTTGAATGATGCATTAAAAGACTCAAGTCTCAGCAAATATTAATGATTAAGCTGAATCGGTGCAAAAAGAAACAAAAGCTTTTTGGTACAAACTTTATTTCCTGATACGGAAAAAAGCAAACAGAGGTTAGAGATAGAGTCAGCGCTGCTGTACACCTACTACTGTACCGCCTCTGTCATACGTTATCAGAAGCATGTACCTTAATCGAGAAGAAAAGCTATTTCACAATGGGAGAAAGGAGAAGTCTAACGGATATCATCATCTCCATCAAGATATCAAAAGAAAAGGAAGAGAAAGAGAGAGAGAAACATCAAACTGCTGAAATATCAGAAACTCTCTTAAACAAGATTAAAGAGCCTAAATGTTGTGTGTCAGAACTTATTCATACCTACACACCTACGCAAGATAGAAGAAAAGAAATCTCACAACAGCTCTAAGAAAGTATACCAAGCAATTTCCAACGGCTACATTTCTCAACGGTATACTAAGTAATCTTCAACGACTATATTTTATCAGAACATATAAATAGCCTCACGAAAGACTTTGAAGATTGGCGAACCTTTGGTGAACCCAGGGCTAGGATGAATCTCAAGATAAACCATAGTCAAGCCCAAGAAAGAAACGGCTGAAGCTCAAATCAACATCCTACCGAGCCAATTCTCTGAGGAAGTTATCCCTCATACAGAGACGAGATCGAACCTAAATTTATACACTTGTATCTCTGTTATTTCCTTGTACTTAGATTCTTTTGTTGTATCCTGAGTTATACTCAGTTACCCCTTTGTACAAGAAGAACCTAAGTTTAAGTTTCTCAAAAACTTAAAGTTATTTTAAATTGTAAATACTATCAAGTGTCTGAGAGCCTGGAGAGGCTTGGTGGAAGAAAGAATACTCGCTGAGCCTGGAGAGGCTTGACTGTAAAAGAATATTGCATGAGTTGCCTGGAGAGGCAGTTGAAAACAAAGAATACTTATTACAGCCTGGAGAGGCTGGGTGAACAAAGAATACTGCATGAGTTGCCCGGAGAGGCAGTTGAGAACAAAGAATACTTGTCGGGCCTGGAGAGGCCAGGTGTGCAAATAATACTCGGTGTAATCTTGCGGGATTAGTGGAAAGTCCAGTGGTGGTTTGCCTTGGGACTGGACGTAACTCACTGGGTTAGTGGGTGAACCAGGATAAATTCTCTGTGTTAAGTTTTCTCTTCCCTTAACTCTTTACTTTCCGCTGCTATATGTTTTTAACTAACCAAGGAGGGATAAAGAAAAGTTGTTTTATTAATCTGCGCAGAAAAACAATCTTTTCTTTAAGAGAAAATAATTTCAAAAAGGATTTTACTCAACCTTCTGAGTTGTATCAGCAAGTTGCAGAACTCCTAGTTTCGGAAGGTTGATCAAATATTCTCAAATAAGTTTTGCTTGTTTGCGAAAGGTTTTCCAGGAAATCTGTAAAGAGTTTAAAACATTATTCAACCCCCTTCTAGTGTTTCATGTGGTTCTAACAGTCTTCGGTTCCTCCGTCCTCTGCAGCTCCATCGCTGGCCGCTCCGTCCTCTGCAGCTTCGTCGCCGGTTGCAAATTGACATCCCAGTCGCTCCGTCTTCGGCCGCAGATCGCCGGCAACAAGCTTTTGTTTTAATATTCTGTTTTTTGAATGATAAGGGTCCTATGTGTGGAAGGAAAAAGAAAGGCAGTGTTGTTCATCCTACTGCTTTTCACGTTTTTTTTGTATACATTTGAGTTTCTGGTTCTGTAATCTTGTTATTTTCTTCTATTTCTGGATTTGGTGTTTTTGGATTCTGTTTTCTTGATATTTTCTAGATTTTTGTTCTTGGTTTGTATGAAGCTTCTGGATTTTTGTTCTTGGTTTGTATGAAGCTTCTGGATTTTTTGGCTTCTGCTTTCATGTGAAGTTCTAAGAGAAACTAAGAAAAAATCAATTAAAAAGAAAACAAAAATCGTTAAAAATAATAATAAGACCCAATTTTTTTGGTCCAATAAAACCCAAAAATTTAACCGGCCCATTTTTGTCTCACACCAATTTAACCCGTCCAACAAGACCCGAAATCTGATAAACCATAAACCCGATTAAATTATTGGGCGGAATTGGGCCACACATAATATGGTCAGATTGATAATTTTGGGACCGAATCCGACCAAATCCGACCGATGGACACCCCTAGATAGAGGGGTGGGTGTGATTGTCCGTGGAGCGAGAAGCGAGGTTGATGTTGAGAGTGAAGTTTGCTTATCCTTGTCATTCGCGGCCACTATAATTGCAGCCCACCGCCTTTTTCCGCAAAGCCATGTTTAGTGTCCAAATGACCACCATCGCAACGAGCCAAGTCTGATGTTTCGTGCACCATACAGAGTCACCGCGCCCTCGTCGTTTCTTGTCCGCGTCGTGTGTCCCCTTCTCCGCAAACGCCTTTGTTTCTTGTCCTCTCAACCTCACCGTCCTCACTGCCCTCAACGACGGCGCCGAACCCTCTTTTTTCGACTCCATCGGCAGCACACGGTGTCAGGTCTCTGTCTCGTTCAATCTGAATTTCCTCTGCTGCATCGGCTTTTAATTCTTCCCTCCCCTCAACTCCTCCAAATCACACTAAGAATAACAATGTGATGGGAGAGGAAGATAGTTGAAGAGTGGCCGCTGTGGCAGAGGGGAAGCAGATTGTGACCGGACCACCGAGTGAAGCAAAGTAATCTAAGGTTCATTTAAAAAATAATATATCAGACGTCTAATAAAACTTGTGCACTGATGCACAAGTTTTTAACTTGTGCACCTTAGATAACACCATTTTAAAATGATAAACAGAAATCCTTATTGTTATTTTGAACATTTAAAATGATAAACAAAAATCCTTATTGTTATTGTGAACATTTGGTATGCTATATGCTTTAGATGATCTTGTTTAATATTGTACCGAAAATTTTGAACTACTAATTGTCTTAGACTCATAGCTAGATCTGATATGTATTTATCATCATTTTGTGGTCTCCCTTGGTTTGCTTCCTTAATCAGTAACTGACTTATCGAACTTGTTTTTGTTTTTTTAGGGGTAAAAACTATACAATCACCTTAAACTTTGCTTGAAATTTTAATTACTTTATCTCAATTAATTTTAATCTCACATTGTTATATTTAGTAGATTATTAATTTGATGTTAAATTGTTAATGATAAACAAATTTGGATCCTTTATGTTTATTAGAAATATATGATATCTTT
Source organism: Sesbania bispinosa (assembly GCA_026901365.1). Lineage (NCBI taxonomy): Eukaryota > Viridiplantae > Streptophyta > Magnoliopsida > Fabales > Fabaceae > Sesbania > Sesbania bispinosa. The sequence goes on along the minus strand of QLOH01000803.1, from coordinate 139,946 downwards.
TATAAATAGACACATACTTAACTTTCACTCATCTTAGTTAATTCCCTTAAACCTTATAACTATTGTTTTAAATAGACCAGTCTATTGAGTATTGGTAACTTAATCTTAAATTAACATAAGGATCTATTAATAATAGTATGAGTTTAAGGATTAATGAAGTGAAACATCAATTAATACGCCTATTTATATACAAAACACAGAAATTAAATTTTAGATTAATTATGTACTATTTTTTATTATTATATATAATGAAGTCAACCTTTTCAAACTTTTTGCTCGTGTTTAAATCATTGATGAGAAGAGTCAATGTAATTAAGAATATATATAAAAATTATATGTATTTTTTATGGGAGATAATCTTTTTTTGGTTTTTTTTTTGGATAAGCTAAAATTCATTGAATAGAACACTATGGGTGCTCAAACCCAATACAAACCAGGGTGTTAAGTGAAATAATACCACCTTACCCCGAGGTGACAGGACCGCTACAAATAAAAGAGAGAAGCCAAGAACAAAAGCCTAAAATACAAAACTGACCAAAACCCACAAAGAATGGGATTTCCACAAAAAAACATTAAAATCACTAGACAACGCACAGCCGGAAACCTCGATAGAAAATCAGCATTAGCAGGAAACCAAACCTGAAGTAATACAAACTGTAGGCAACGATAACCAGGAAGAGAAGTGATAGTGGAAATTGAAATCTTTGGCTTTAAGCCATTTCCAAGAGCGTAATTGGATAAGTAGCAACAGATTAGAAGAATAAAAAAATTTATTTGTAAAAATTGCCTCATTTTTTGGCTAACCATAGACTCCAAAGAACAGAGAGCCAAATCACGGACCACCTATCTAGCACTTTAGAGCTACAGTTGGGTATGCCCAAGAACTGGTCAAAATGCAATATAAATGAATTTTGAAGAACAGAAAATCAGGGGTGTTCGCGGTTTGGTTTGGATTGATTTTAACTTTTGAGGCAAAAATCACCCAATCCAATCATTGCAATTTTATTATTTTATCATCCGATCGGTTTTAATATTTTTTTTTCAAATCGGATCCAATTTAAATTGGATTAGATTGGATCGACTTTCAGTTTTTTAAAGAGACAAAATAAATATTAGATAAAAGTGATAAAATTATGAAATAATAGTAAACATTTTCTATTAGCACTTATACTTATTAAAATAAATATAAAATTATATTAAAAAGAAGGACACGAGACATGAAAACTAATTTAAAACTACTTTTAAATTGATATATTTATAGAAATATTAACATGATATTAGATAACAAAATCATAAAAAGTATATTAGTATTAGTAATTTCATAAATATATGTGTGTGTACGTATACAAGAATAAATATATGATTATTTTATAAGTAATAATATATGTATATAAAAGTTCGGTTTGGATTGGGTTGGATCAGTTCATTTTTCAACATAGTATCTGAAAACCAATTTAATCCAATAAAAAAATTTCAATTTTTATAGTTTTCAGTTTTTTAGATTTCGATTTGATTCGATTTTCAGTTTTTCGGTTCGGTTTATGCTATTTGCATTGGATTAAATTAGATATCAACACCCCCTACATAAAACTATAGGAGATATTGCTTAAGAGAAATAAAATCAATTAAACTAACTCCTCGTTGGTCACCACTCTATTTATCTAATAACCATTCCAGAATTTTCGCAAGTTCTGACTAGATTTTGTCATTTTTTTTTATAATTAATGTGTAGCATGATTTATTATATATTATCGGAAGTGACTATAGCTTAGCTTTAAAATAAGTATATACGGCCTCAACGGTCTAAATCATTTTATTTTATAATTAAAAATAATGTTAAACATAACTCAAAATAGTACTCCAAATTATTACTCAAGCTACGTGTATAGTTACTACATACCAAAAAAAAGCTACGTGTATAGTTTGACAATTGAAATCTTCGAACCGTAGTTAGAGCATAAGTTAAGTTTTAGCTAAGGATTGAAAAGAGAAATGTTGTTTACAACATGTAAAATATACAATATAGAAAGAGAAAAAAGAAAAGAGGGAAAAGAAAGAAAAATGTGTGATATGATGGAGAGAGATAGAGAAAAAAAGTGTATTATATGAGTTGTTGTATATTTTTTGTTGTATGAAAAAGTTATATCGATTAAAAATATATCTATTCACACTAGGGTCAGGGTGTGGAAAACTCTTATATAAGGCAAAGCAAATTGAACTTATGGAAACAAATCCAACGAGTTTAATTAATTAAACTTTAAACACATATCATTCTATATTGTAATAATGGGTTCAATTATTGCGAATAGCCAAGAAGCAATTGAACTCTTCCAAGGCCAAACTTTGTTGTACATGAACATGGCTGGCTTCCTAAAATCCATGTGTCTTAAATGGGCTGTCCAACAAGGCATTCCAGACATAATACACAACTATGCCAAACCCATCACTCTTCCTGAATTGGTGTCAACTCTTCAAGTTCCACCATCCAGGGCTAGTATTGTGCAGAGATTCATGCGCTTTCTAGCACACAATGGAATCTTTGCAATAATCCATGAGAGCAAAGAAGGTCATGAAGCATATGCTCTGACCCCAGCATCAAAGCTTCTAATTTCTAAGGCATGTAGTGGCCCTTGTTTATCTCCAATGATTAAGATGGCTAGTGATCCAGTTCTGATGAATGCATACCACCACTTGGGGGACTGGGTTTGTGGGGAAATCCCCACTTTATATGAGGCAGCCTTAGGAAAACCCTTTTGGGAATTTCTTGGGGAAAATCCTGCTTATATGAGTCTCTTCAATGAGGCAATGGCAGCGGATTCTCAAATGGTAGACTTGGCATTGAAAAATTGTAGTTCAGTCTTTGAGGGGCTTGATTCCATTGTGGATGTTGGTGGTGGAATTGGAACCACGGCTAAAATTATATGTGAGGCATTTCCTAAGTTGAAATGTGTTGTATTTGACCTTCCTCAGGTTGTGGCTAACTTGGCAGGTAGCAATAATTTGAGTTATGTTGGCGGGGATATGTTCAAATCTATCCCTCAAGCTGATGCAATTCTACTAAAGGTACATAAATATGCATTAACAAATTAAAAATATGTTTGATTTAGCGTTGAAATGTAATAAATTCACGTTTTCAATACTAGAAATAATTGCATTAGGTAATCTAAACTTGATTTTGACCAGTTTCATCGTCAAATAATCAAACACATACTAAATCTTTTCTACAATTATCATTGATATTGTTGTTGTTAGTGTTATTATATATTCTATTTTATTTTGCAGTGGATTCTACATGATTATACAGATGTAATTTGCATAAAGATTTTGAAAAGCTGTAAAGATTCTCTTTCAAGGAATGGCAAAAGAGGGAAAGTGATTATCATGGATATAGTTATAAATGAAAAGGAAGACGACCAAGATATGACTCAAACAAAGCTTTCTATGGATATAATCATGATGAATGTTAATGGAAAAGAGAGAACTGAAAAAGAATGGAAGCAACTCTTCATTGAGGCAGGGTTCAAACAATATAAAATATTTCCCTTCTTTGGCTTTAAATCTCTTATTGAACTCTATCCTTAGCCATTGTTATGAGCATAGTTCATGTGTTACAAATAAGCATCATTGTGATGCATGTATTTTATAGTTTATATGTTGTTGATTGAATAAAGTTGTCAATGCAATGTGAGCTTCTCATGGATAGTTATTATCTTATTATTTTATAAGAAAAGAAATCCATTAAAAGATTTTTTAGTATTTATTTGGTTTCCAATTGCTGAAGAATTAAATATGTTTTTGGTCAATCTAAAATATACGTGTTTTCATTTTCGTCTCCCTAATTTTTTAATCTTTTCGTCCCCTAAATTTTTTTCTTTTCAAAATAGTTATCGCCGTTAGATTAGTTAACAAAGTGCTGATGTGGCCGTTAATATTTATGTTGACCTGTCTTTCTCACATATATGTGGCATCCACCGTGTAAATTAACTAGTTTTATAATTTTTTATTACTTTAAAACGTTTGAAAAATAAATTCAAAAGAAATAAAACTAGAAAAACATATTCGGGACTCTCTCTCTCCCGAAGAAAAACATTCTTCTTTCTTCTAACCCATTCCGCCATTGTTGTCGCTTCTGGAGCTTCATTCCGCCATTGTTGTCTTAGTTCTCTTCGAGAATGAAGCTCCTAAAGAAGACAACAACGACAGAATGAAGCTCCAGAAGCGACAACAATGGCGGAATGGGTTAGAAGAAATAAGAAATTAAAGAAGAACACTTTTCTTCGAGAGAGAACTAAGACAACAATGGCGGAATGAAGCTCCAAAAAAAGACAACAATGGCAGAATGAGTTAGAAGAAAGAAGAATGCTTTTTCTTAGGGGGAGAGAGTCCCAAATATGCTTTTCTAACTTTATTTCTTTTGAATTTATTTTTCAAACGTTTTAAAGTAATAAAAAATTATAAAAACTATTTAATTTACGCAGTGGATGCCACATATGTGTGAGTAGTGGCGGAGTTTGACTAATTTATTTGGTGGGCCAAGATATTAATGTGATACACTCAAAATTTAATTAAAGTCAAATAATCAAAATCATTTACATAAGGTAAGTGATTCAATATTCTAAGAAAAATTGCAAAAAAAAAACTATTATGAATTTATCTCTATTAATTATTTGTATTAGAATAAAACCATAAAAGATAAATTTTTTATGAATCTTTTTTATAAATTACATCTTCCAATAATCCGAATATTTATTTTAAAATAAAATTAATCACACTTTTATAATAATATTAACCATAATCTCCAAAAAAAATATGACTAAAAACGTATTTGATAAATAAGAAACTATAATCTTCTCCTAAAAATTTTAAAAAGTATTTGATCCAACAAAAGAATTTTAATATTAACAATTTCAAATTTTAATGAGATTAATTTTAATAAATAAGAAACTACAATCTTCTCCTAAAAGTAAAAAGATTTACTACTTACTAATTATTAAAATTTTAGGAATTAAAGTTACATACCTAATTAATATCCAACAAAAGAATTTTAATATTAACAATTTCAAATTTTAATAAATAAGAAACTACAATCTTATCCTAAAAAGTAAAAAGCTTTACTACTTACTAATTATTAAAATTTTAGGAATTAAAGTAACATACTTGATTAACATAAAACTAAAACAAATATCTCTACAACTACAACGCTACCTATTGTTAGTATTGCAATCGATTTACTTTAATCACATAAAACAAAAACTAATATCTTTATCTAGTACACACACTACTGTTGCTTTTTGAAAACAATTTGACTATTAAACAAAACAGTCGATAAACAAATATCTTTACCTTACTTACGGTTGTTTTTGGCAAACAATTTGAGTATTAAATCGATAATATATTATATATACAATCTCGTAAATGTCGCAATCGTCAATCAAACATACAAATGAGCACACAATTTCTAGATCAAAATAAAAAAAAGTGAGAACAATACTAGTATCAAGGATTCAAGAGCAAGATAAAAAGTGGGGAAAAAAAAAGAAATTTCTAAAATACATGCCGGAATAATCTTGTAATTAAATGATGAAAATAAAAGCAAAATTCACGTCTCTTAGAATGGAGAGCTTTCTTTCTCAGTAAGAAAGAGCAAAAGTGAAGAGGCGACTATTCAAATTTCAATTTTACATTAGGTAATTTAAATTTTAATTAATAATTGAACATCCTTTTTAGATTTTAAGGTGCAATAATTTACTTTTTAATTGATAGTTGGACTTGGACTTAGAATTATAAATGATGAAAGATACAATATATAATGAGTTTAATTTTTAAAATTAGTTTTATATATTATACACAATATATTATGAAATAATTTTTTTTTTGGGGGGGGGGGCAAAAATAAATTTTATATATATAGTAATTAAAAAATTACTTTGGGGGGGGGGGGCATGGCTCCCCCGCTACTACAATCATCCGCCACTGTGTGAGAAGGACAAGTCAACATAAATGTTAACGGCTATATCAACACTTTAATTTGTTAACTATTCTAATGGCGAGGACTGTTTTGAAAAGAACAAATTTTAGGGGGACGAAAAGATAAAAAAAATTTAAGGGGACCAAAATGAAAACACGTGTATTTTAGAGGGACCAAAAACATACTCCCTCCGTCCTTTATTATAAGACCCTCTCAACCGTTTCACACAGTTTAAAAAAAGTTTGTTAATGTATTGGTCTTTTAAAAAAACATAATAGCATTCCAAATATACCCATATTTAAAAGTCACTATATTTTAGAAACATTAATGGTGACATGGTGGAAGACTCAAAAGTTCACTTTCCAATGGGGTAGTTGAGCATATGGGTAAAACTTCATTAATTATTCACACTCATCAATATATGGGGAATAAAAAAAGTTGAATATTAATGAAGGGCAAATATGGAAAAAAAGTAATTAATTTACCTAAAAATCTGCAAAGGGTCTTATATTAAGGGACATTCAATTCTTCTAGAAGAGGTCTTGTAAATAGGGATGGAGGGAGTATTTAAGTCTTTGGTGAAATTAATTTTAAATCACTTTCGTTTTACGTGCTTTTGTAAATCGTGCATCATTCATTTAATATCATTGATTCTATTAATCTATCAAAATTAATTTCACTCAATTATAAACTAAATACTATTTTGGACTCGAATATAAGCAAAAAAAAAAAAAAAACTCATGTTTATCAAGAATATTAGTTAACCTCAATGAATTTTCTTGATGTCATCTAAACATGGATATCCTTCATGGAAGACTTCAATCTTATTGAAATTTGTTCGAAGTGAAATCTCTCACATAGCTTATTAAATAGGGTCACTAAAAAAAATATAAATTTAAATAAATAATATTTTAATATGAGATCATTAAATAGGGTAAAATTAATTGAAATTTATTTATATTTTTTACCACTATATATGAATTTTTTATTACTTATATTTAACTCCGAGGGTGTCTCAATCTATTTACATAACTGTGTTTTACATCAAAGTTTGTAATATTTTTTCATGCATTCCAAAGGAAAACAACGCCAATTCAAAAATAAACATCTACGTATCATTTGCTTTATGGGAAAATCAACCCAAATAGACCTAACAACAATAAACTAGGTTAGCATCCAAATCTGCTCCAATTAGGTTAGCATCCAATCCAAATCTGAAACTATGTGAGAGAAAAATATTGTAAACCAACAAGCAAACGTTCAGGCTAGAACTATGAAGTGTCCACGCCTAAAAAGAGATAGTACTATCTCCATTTCTTCCCACTTTCCTCCTCCCTCCCCCACTTCACTTCCACTAAACATATAGAAGAAAAAAGATTAAAAGAGGGAAAGTGAAAGAATTAAGAATTGATATGATAGGAAATGAAGATAGACTAATGTTATGTTTAGTGGGAGTAGAGAAATGGAGAGAAAAGAAATGAGTAGAAGAGAAGTGGGAAGAAGAGAAATAGAGGTGAAATAGAGGAGAATTAAAGGTTGTTTGGTGGGAGTGAAATATGTGAGAAATAGAAGAGAAATGTGAAAGTAGGTTGTTTGTGTGATGGATGGAATAGAAGTGAAATAGAATTATTTTATTATTTTGGACATATTTTGGCGGTAGAGTACAGTAAAAATCGATTTTCACTGCATAATAATCAATTGTCTGCAGCTGGACTGATTGGTCTTTGTATGGGTTCAGTAAAGAAATCGATTTTTGTTTGCCAGAAATCGATTTTCTTGTAGTCAATAATCGATTTTTTTGGGCCAGCAATCGATTATTTTGGGACAATACCTATTTCTCTCCTTTTCTCTAGCAAAGAGTAGAGAAATGTTATTTGTATGGGGCCCACAGGATTTTGCTATTTCTCTCCTTTTCCACATGCTCATCAAACAAGTGCAGGAGGTGCATTTCTACCCACTTCAACCCACCCAACTTCACTTCCCCCCTTTTCCATAGTCACCAAACAAGGGGTAAAAGAAAACACATAATTTTAAAAAATATAATATTTTCAAGATAAAAATACATTTTTTTAATTTATTTTTCTTACAACTTCCATTATTTTTACCAGAATAATTACTTTGATATTTAAATTATATATGAAAAAAAAGAAAATTTTGTAAATCATTGATAAATCCACTTTAGTAGTAGATTTATAGGTTTATTTTAGGTAGTTTTTAGTTGTTTAGTTTGATAATTTTGTAAAATTGTAGTTAAAATTGTACGTAATTGAGTTTGTTTGTATTTTAGATGGTTTCAGTAAATTTTAGTCATTTTTCTCTAATTTTTCATTGTTTTTAGGAATTTTCTGGAAAATGAGAAAGAAAGAAGTAAAGAGAAGCATTTTTTTAAGTGTGAGAAATAGTCAAACAGTGAAATTTTGAGAGAAGGAGATGCAAATTGAGCAATTTACATTCTGTCATGTTCGTGTGGGAACAAGCTATTTTCGTGTGAGGACATGATAACTCCAGAGGCTACAAAAATTGAATTTTACTCTCTGCCATGTTCATGTGGGAACATGGCAAGGCTTGTATGGGGACACGATTGCTGCAGAAAACATTATAAATAGATCTGTTTAGATTTTTAGCGGGAGACTTTTCAATTTTTCAGATTTCTCATTTCTTCCACCCGAATTTTCTCTGTTTTTCTCTCTTTCTCCTGAAGATCAAAACCAAGTGGAAGCTAGGGTTCTTGATTCAATGGAGTTTCTCATTGAGTTTGCATTTCTCTTCTCTTTCTTCTTCTCTTTTGTAATGGATTGCTAGATTTTCTTAGGTTAGGAGTTGATGGAACTTGATCTGTATTTTGTGTAAGGAATTCACTCATTCAATTCAATTTTCGTTTTCAATTCAATTGCTTCCTTCTGCTCTTAATGCTTAATTTGAATTGGCCACTCAATTGCATGAATTAAAAGCTTTTCTCACAATTGGAAAATTGGGGAAAAGCTTGGATCTGAAGCAAGCAACATAGGAGATTGATTGCCTAGGAATAGGAATCGGTTTTTATGTGATCTTTAGCAATTCTTGATGATAATGCATGTCTCAATTAGGTTCACCTAAGGAATTAGGGTATTTAGTTGAAGACATAGGGTTAATTTACCAAGGAATTGGATTTTGACTAGATTTGTGAATTGGATCATTGAATCATCTTTAATAATTGAATTGAATGATGTGAATACTTGTATGAAAGGAAGATTGAGTGAAATCAACCCTAACCATTTTATAAAAATTCGTATTCCAAACTTACTGCAATTTTGTGAATTGTTCAATACTTAATATAACTTTCTGGTTTAGTTTCTGGTTTAATTTTTTGTATTAGTTTTTAGATCATTGAACACAATTGATTTCTTCCTATTCAACTAGTTAATTTCTTTGTTAATTGGTACTTGATCCATCAATCTCTGGGGGACGATACTCTACTTTCATTATATTACTTGTTCCGATTTGGTACACTTGCCGATTGATCATCACTCATGCAATAAAGCTCAATAGATCTATTTGTGTTGATATTATTTTAAAAATAATATTTGTGTTAATTTTCATAAAACGTTATTCAATTTTGGTTTTTATTTAATTTTTCTTTATTCCATAAGATTTTGTGATACTCATTTTCAACTTTTTTTTTTCTAATGACATTTATAATAAAGGAAAATGCTAACAAGTGCCTACTGGTTAAGGAATCTAAAATATAAAGTTTTTATCGGAGTGTGTAACCTTTAATGTTACATATGCAATCAATACCTTGATTTTCAATAAAAAATCTGTCGACCATTAACTAGTGCCTATAAGGCACTCGTTAGCAGGACCCTGTAATAAAAACCATACAAGGTTTAACTTAAAATGGATGAGTCCATGTTAATGTCAAACCTTTACAATTATGGTCATAAATAAATCCCATTTTTATACATATCAAGAAAGAGACATATTAAATAATAAATTAATAAAATTGCTACTCAATTATTTGTATCTATCTATTTATTTAATATTACTGGGTGATATTTTTTTGCTCTTTTAATTTAGCCACCGTATTAATTTTTAACTACTCAAAATGGATAAATATCTCATTTTTATATTGAAATAATTTTACAATGTAATATATGAAATAAGTCTCGAATTTGATATCTATATATTAAAATTGTACTAAACAAGATTAGATATCATATTAATATCAACATAATTATTGATAATAAATAAAAAAGAATATTATGAAGTAAAATAATAAGTCTCGTGCGGGGTATAAACCTATTATATTATAATTTTGCTTCTTACCATATCAATTTCACCTAAGGCATTTTTTAACTACAAAAGGTTGTATTTTTCACTTTTTTATAAATTAGCTAGGATTAGTCTAGCAGGGAGGATTAAAATAATTTGTACGAGATTTTAGGTTTAAATTTCATCACTTTCATTGTAAAAAAAAAGATAACTGATAGCCTTCGGGCATTAATTGAGAAAACAAAAGTACAATGTATTAAATGAAAAAGATTTGTTATATTAAAAGTATAAAGATTATTTAATGTTTATATTTAAATAATAATTTAAAAATTATTTAATAAAGTATACAATGCTATATTTTTTTAATGAACAACATGAATCCTCCATGGGAAACAATCATGCTCAAGTCAGGAACATCGATTTTTCTCCTACACAAGGCTATACCATACATTACTTTTAATGTATCACTTAAATCAACTACCCATTATTGACCATTGGTAAACACAATGCTATATTGAAACATAAAACTTTTAATTCGTTAAAATTAAAAAATAATTCATCCTCACCTACCTATTTTAAAAAAATATTTTTTCAATAAACATTTTTCAAAAAAGGCTTTACTGTTTTATGAAAGAATAATGTTGTACCATACCAAAATCATATTTTTTTTTGTTTAACCATAGGTATCATTTATCGGAGACAATTTTGTTCGAGTCAGGAACATCCACGTCATGGTAAGATACCAAAATCATATTTATGAAAGAACAATTTGCACCATTTTACATTATCAAAGAAAAAAATCATACCTTTCTTACAAAAAATATATTTGTGAAAAATTATTTTATGAGTTATTTTTACTTTTTATTTTTATTTTTTCTCTTTAATTTCTATTTTTCTCCCAATGCTCCCACAAATATTTCACTTCTTTCCTATTGAATTGTAAAACAATCGTGATTGTTCTACACCCAAAATTTATACACTCCTTTCTACACTCACTTATTTTTATCCCCCTCTTCAATTCTTGTCATGTCCACCGTCATACATTTCACTTTATTCCTCTTCATTTTATTTTTTCTTTCTATCTCTATTTTCCTTATACTCTACACTTAATTTTTTAGCGTAAAAGAATGATTTTTCATTGATTTTTTTCTCATAATTATCCTATTTTTTTTACCAAACCGTGGTTATTCACATTGAAAAAGGATCGTGAAAGCAAACTTTACCGGCAAGATTAGAGAGGACTTTACCTAACCACCACCTTAGTCCGAGGGTTCAACCCACAACTTTGTTCGTGGGGATTACTATATCGAAACTTAGTTATCATTAAGGTTATTCACCCTTATAAAAAGTGTGTTTAGTGGAAATTAAACTCAAAAATTCTCCCCATAATTTCAGTATGCGTTGAAAATTGGCTCACAAGTTTTCAATAGAATCATCGAACATGCGTGGTTCATAAAAAAAATGTAAAATGTACTATTTCATAGAGCCTGGTCTAAATTGCATGGCCTTTGATGGCGGTAAACTCGCTTAACGGCTAAGATTTTGATCCTTGAAATTCTCTCTCCTCTAATTTTCCCAAACAGACTCTCAGTTTTCTCGCGAATTCCCAGAAAGAATATTTCTTCTTTTTCCCTTTTCTTTTCCTTCCTTTTGCTCTTTCCAAATTTACTATAAGAATATTTTATTGTACTGCATATATACATTTCAAAATATAGATCAGAGATTAATCTAACGACAACCGTCAAATCTCAGCATCCAAACAGAAAACGCAACCAAACCCTAATCTAAACGATCGTTCCCTCCCTCTCTCATCCTCTCTCTCTCCCCTCCCCTCTCTTTCTCTCCCCATCCTCGTTCCCTTTCCTCCGCCGATCACCGACGTCCGATCCCTCATTTCGGCCACCAGATCTAAAAACTTCCAACCTTCTCCGGCGAAATCTCACCTCACGCGCCTCTCACTGGACCACGCGCCAGTTACCGCCCACATCATGGTCGTGAACGGAGGAAAGCCCTTGAAGCGCATGAAAAGGAGAGTCACCGCCGATTTCTACGACTTCCTCACGTTTCCCTCGCCGTCACTCGCCGCTTCGGAAAACTTCGCCGGCGGACCCTTCCGGTCCAACGTCCGCTCCTTCCTCACCAAGCACGCGCTGCTTCCGCCGCCATCGGCGCTCTTCCCCCACCTGTTGACGTGGCAGATCCTCTTCCGGATCGGAGATCTCACCGACGGCCCCGAATCGGGCCCGGCGGTGGTGTGTCTTGACGTCGTGGAGGAGGACGTGGCCAGATCCAGATCCGTTTACTGCGATCAGTGCCGAGTTTTCGGTGAGTTGACTCGCCAGTAGTTGGCCTGGTTCTGTTTTCTTGAATCGCTTTGGTTTCATCGTTTTTTCCCGGTTTCTCTCCGGTTGCCGGTTCCCAGTCACCTACTCTGGTATCGTATAGGAGAAAACATGCAAAGGAAAAATGAAACTTAGGATTCCCTGAATTATCATGTTGATTTCGCGAGATAACGCTTATATTATTACATTTTGCAATTATAATCATAAATATAAATATATAATGGTATGGTGATATGTACATAACTTAACTATAGTTAGCAGAATAATATTTAGTTAATGAATAATTAGAATGAAAATGACTTATAAATAATTATTACTGACAGTAAGTGAACTACGACATATCGCCGAGACGGTGACGATAAAATCCGGAGATATATAGGAGAATAAAAAGAAAAATGCGGTTGGGTGGGTGGTGGGTCCCATAAGAATCGGGACATGTGGGATTGTAGCGGAATGCCATGTGTCAGTTTTTTGGTTTTGATGGGTAATAATGTTCTTTGCTGTCTTTGTTGCGTGACAGCTATGATTATGTTGTTGTCAATAAAAATGCTTCATTGTTGTGGTCCAACTTTGCTTTCTCTCTTTGCCTAGTCAGTACTAACGTGTATCTTTGCTTTCTCATTTTTTATTTTTGTATACACATCAAAGTATTTATATATTTTATTAAATGATTTTAATTACTTAAAAAATATTGATTTATTTTTTTTTGTATTTTAAATATGATAAAAAAATTTTACACTTTGTTTCCCTGTGTATTCTTTATTCTTTGATGCGGAACTTATATGTCTGTTGTGTTGGTTAGGTTGGAGTGGCCATCCAGTGTGCGGGAAACGCTACCATTTTATAATCAAAGCAGATGGGAGCTCCATTGGTGGGTACCACAAGCCATGTATGTGTTGTGGAGATATCTTGCATTTGTCGGAATCCAAGTGAGTAACCATTCCGCCACCTATTATCCTTTTTCTCCGTTTCGTGGAAAACTTTGTCATCTTTTGGATTTTCTTCTTCTTTTCAATTGTTTGTTCATTTGTTGTCAACAGTGTTTGATACCCGACATAAGTAACTGGAATGAGTCACGGCTATTTTTATTTTTTTTAGTCATTTACTACTTGTTCACGTATTGTTTCGTTGATTGTAGATTCAAAGTTGGAAACTGAAGTCTCGAAAATTAACCATTCTCTATGCGAATACATTGTAGCTACTGGTTTATATTTTTCATAGTTAATGTGATTGATTGCTGGAATGGAATGTTTGTTTGTCAGAGCTCCAAACTTGATGGGGCTTTTTATCTCTGAGCCTCCTGCCCTGTTTATTTCAATTTACTGCGAGTGAAGTAGTTCTTTTAGTATGAAATTTCACTTTATGCTGCAGGAGTGTAGGAGAGGGCAGTTTCCTTTTCAGTGCACGCTTAAATTACCTTACTCCTTCTTTTAAGCTTATAATCAAAATTATGTATAGGAAAAGCTTATTTTGGATTAGCGTAATGCTACAGTACTTGATCTAACATTTTGGTCAATGCTTTCTATCTTCAGGTGCAAGTCATGCAACCATGTGACAACCACTGATGATGTTGAAGACTGGGTGTACCATCAATTAGAGAGCACGACTCATCTTTTACATGGTGTAGTCCATGCCAATGGTTATGGACACCTTCTTCGGGTTAATGGCAGAGAAGGGGGCTCTAGATTTCTTTCTGGTTGCCACATTATGGATTTCTGGGATCGCCTATGCAAGACACTTGGAGTCAGGTTAGGACCCTTGATTGAAATAAGTAATTGCTATTCTTTTCTGACTTAATGTTTCTATTAAGTCTTGGACCAAATTCTTTCTTTCCTTTTCTATGTTCTACTTATCTCGTTTATGATACTCTTGTCACCAACTAATTATTGTTCAAATTAAAGCTAATGTCACGTTAGAATATGACTATTTTAAAAATGAGACGCCATGCAGTATACTTCAACTTCTGGGTATCTTGAAATACCTTAACCTTTTTGAAATGGGAGAATATTTGTCTTGGCTATTTGTGTTTACATGGATATAACTTTGAGTTAAACTCATCCGATTGTTCACTTTTGTACATTGGCAGAAAAGTTAGCGTGATGGATGTTTCAAAGAAATATGGGCTAGAGTATCGCTTGTTCCATGCCATTATGAAGGGACATCCGTGGTACGGTGACTGGGGTTATAAATTTGGCTCTGGTAGCTATTGTCTCACACAGGAAGCATATACGTCAGCTGTTGAAAGCCTATCCAATCTACCCTTGTCCGTCTTCCACTCCCAGGAACAACAGCCCCATTCACGTGTGCAGGATATGATCTCATATTACCAGTCTTTGTCAGAGCATGAGCTTGTAAATATCAGGGACCTCTTTTGTTTTTTGATGGGTTTGATTCATAATGCTCGCAAGACTGCATCAAAGGTTGATGACATAACCTGCAAGAAGCGTCGTTTAAATGCTTCTGGACTATCAAGTTCTTGGGAGAAGAGTGATGTTGAACGTGTGGAGGAAGCCATGATCAGAGTGCTGCGTGCAGTGTCTGGGTCTAATTGGGTGAGCTGGCGCGCTCTTAGAGGTGCTGTCTGTAAGGTGGCCTCTCCAGAGCTGCTTGATTATTGTCTTGGAGAATTGGGAGGAAAAGTGGTCTATGGTGGAATGGTTGTTAATAGCCGATGCAATCCTCAAACTGGAGTTTATGAGTTCAGGTTAGACTTCAATCTGATTCTTATGGGGTGTTTGCCCTTTGGTCTTTTCCAGTTTAACTCCTTCAAAGGATGTCGTACGCACTGTCTTTTCCACTGCTTAGTTTTACGCTTTTCAAGTTATGGTGAAGCTGAACTTATGTTTGATCTTTGCATGATCAATTGATTATGCATGAGGGTAGACCAAAGAATAATTCCAAGTTTTCATCTGCCCCTTGCCTATTTCTCGTGGGTTCTGATTTGGATTATTACTATAATGCATGCATATGAAGTCCAACAACATTCTTGATAGGTTGAGCTTTGAAATATTGTTCTTCTCAAAGCATTGGTGCTATCTATTAGTATTATTTTGAAGATTCTCTTCCCGTTGGTTTTTATTCTTTGGACTGCAGATTTCTTTATGCGATGTGAATCGGTTCTGATGTTATTGTGTTCTATTTGATTTAGACTTGAGGCTGCAACTGGTTCGTGCTATGGAATTATAGCAAACAACAATTCTTCAGGGTCAAAGTATCCATCTGAAGATAATCTCCTCCAATGCTTGAGATATTTATACGACTCTTTGCTTCATCCCCAGATGATGCTAAACTATGTTGAAGAAGGGACAAGAACTCTTGCAATGAGCTCAGCTCAGAAGCTTCTTGACTGCAAGCAGTTTGTAAAAGATTATAGTCCTGAGATGTTTCCATTGTCAGATTTGTATAAAATACGCATCTCATGTCAGGTTGAACTTGTGGACGATTCTGAAGATTCTGCAGCTAGAATTCCACCAGAACTAGTTGTGCTGCCCATGAATGCCACAGTGTCTGACCTTAAGATTGAAGCAGCAAATGCTTTTCAAGATGTATATCTAATGTTTAGAAGATTTCAAGTTGATGAGCTACTTGGCCATAGCGGTGTAGATGATTCCACCCAGGTCAAGCTCTTGTTAGGATCAAAAGAGGTGGTTGGTGTCCGAGGAAGATGCATTGGGAAGAACGGGTTGAGTAAGTTCCGAATGGAACGAGGACTTGAGAGGTGGACTGTAGAGTGCAGCTGTGGGGCTAGGGATGATGATGGGGAGAGAATGTTGGCTTGTGATACATGTGGAGTATGGCGGCACACTAGGTGTTCAGGCATTCAAGACATAGATCCTGTTCCAGCACGTTTTGTTTGTCCAAGATGCCAAAACTCTGACTCAAAGCCTAAATCTAGTGGGCTCTGTAAAGATGAGACTGTGACTAACGTTAGTGCTAGTGGTAGTTGCTTTGGAAACGGCTTGCCCAGTGCCTTCTGATGTTCGTTAAGGGGCATTGATTAGATGTGCATAAAAAGCTTTGTTTTTTTGTCTATCTTCCTTTGGCCTGAAAGAACCTGTACATAACAGATAGGCCAGAGATGGCATCGGTGACAGGGCATGTCTTGTTCATATTTCAGGTTCTACTTTCGTTTGTTTATTTTGTATATAATGACTGACGGAAACATGTGGACTGTGGAGGGGGAAAATGCGTATCTAACTTGAATGATAAACATAATATTTCACGCAAATTCATAATCATCATAATTTAAGGGCTAAGCACTTTTGTATAAAACATGTACCCTGCAACTTGTATGTAGCATTATTTGAAAAAAACAAATGGAATTATGGAACATAAGGCGTGTTTGGTTTATATTTTGATTTCCTTTTATTTTCTGTTTTCGTTATGTTTTCTGTAAAGGTAAAATTAGAAATGTTAGAAAATAATAATTTTTGTTTCTAGTCTTTTTAATTTTAACTTTGTAAAATTTTAGAAAATTTTAATTTTATAAAATTTTAGAAAACAGGAAAAGGAAAGCGAAACGGGAAATGAATTTACATGTGACTTCTTGAAGTTGATGCTATAATCAAATTCTCATTAGAGATAAAAAACTATTGCTTAGATTATTTTTGTTTCTTTATAATATGTTTTTGAAGTTTGTTTCTATTAAAATATTTATTTTTAGTTCTTAAATTTATTAAAAGTATTGTTTAATGGGAGTAAAAATACAAATTTTCTAGGAATTAAAGATATTGTTCAATTAAAAATGAATAACATTTAACTAAATTAATTTTAAAATTGTTATATTTTTAGGGCTTAAAACTTATTCAAGCCAATGTACATGACTAATGTCTTAATATTATATTATTTAATAATAATTACATTTATTAATTATATATTTTTTAGGAATCCACACGTACTCCACGAGTATATCTTGTTAACCTTACTCCATCCACATAATAATAATAATTGTGTGTATTTGTAGGTATATAGATATTTTTTTTACCATCTATGTATAATTAAATTATATGGTCATGAACAGTTTGTATCACACTTCACATTTTCATCTTAGATGAGTCATACTAGTGTTCGATCCATGCGATGCATGGATATTATTATTTAAATAGATTGTTTATACTGAATATTATAATATATTTAATTTAATTAATATATAAATATGTAAATTTTAGGAAATGATAATGATTAGTGATTTTTTTCATATTAAAATTTATACTTATTTATATAGAAAGAATTAAAAAAAATTAACACATAAAAAATTTATTTGAAACAACAAATTTCAAACATTAATAATTATAAATGTAAAATATACCATATCATATCATTTATATTTTTTGAAATATCCATTTATACACTATATTTTTCGTCAAATTATAACGTTTAAAAATATAATCACATATAAAAATCCTAAGTCCTTGTCGAGACTTCACCTTAGATATAACAATATATATATATATATAATTGATCATGAGAGAAAATAGTTTTTGGTAAATAAACACCAACGTGTGACAATGTCTAGCTTTGACTTTTATTAATGGTCACAACAAAACCAAAAAAAAAAATGAAAATTGTCTTCGTTCAAACTTTAATGGAGTGAGGTGATCAAATAAAATTAAGTTCATTTGATGTGTCCCCAATTGTGTTCCGCATTTCTTATTTTTTTGGAAAAAAATGAAAATCTAATTTATATATACATTTAAATATAAACAAATATAATATATTCCCTCCGTTTCTTTTTATAAGGCACACTATATTGAATCACAAAGACCAATAAAAGTAATTAAACCTAGTTAATTATTTTATTTGAGTTTTAAAAAATAGTTTAACTTTCTAGTTTTGCCCTTATTTAATACTACCTCCGTCCTATATATAAGAAACATTGGACTAAAATCATCAATACCAAGGAAATGCATTGGAATCTGTTAGTGGTAATTAATTGTGCAATGAATTTTTTTTTTTTAGAAACACCCTTAGTATTAAATGAGTAAATGAGTGGGTAGCTCTTTAACTACTCACAATAAATTAAGGGCATATAAGGTATTTGGCAATTAATGCAACTAAAATTAGTACTATGTTTTTTATATATAGGACCAAAAAAATTTTCATTTTTGTTTCTTATATATAGGACCGGAGGTAGTATTATTTAACTAACTCCACTATCATTTGATAATTGGAAAGACGTTAAAGTTAATAAGGGCAAATAAGGAAAATTATAATAAAATGTTTTCTTTAAATTGTAAAGTGACTTATAAAAAAGGAATACAAAAAATTCTAAAAGGTGTCTTATAAAAAGGAAATGAGAGAGTATGTATTTAGGTGATTTCAATTAATATTGTATTCATTTCAAAAAATTTAGTGTTGTCTTGTCATTTGTGTTTACTTAAATTCCTATTATTTATATATATTTTCGATTGCAATATGTAATGTATTTAAAACTTATTTCAATATAATAATTATAAAAAATAAAAATTAAATGTGATTACAAAAGAAAAAGAAAAAAAGACAGGAGCTGAACTAACTTATGTGGTTTATAAAAAAAATATTTTACTGAAATGAGAATAAATATGAATGAATAAAGAGAGAAACTATTTTAATATAATAACTAAAAAATAAAGTGTGATAAAAAAGGAAAAAAAGAAAATAGTATGAGCAGGAATGTCTCCCGTGAACGATACCCATGATTTATAAAAAATCACATTTGTAATGAAACAGATTAATGGTATCAAATAATGAGAGAAAATATAGTAATATAATAACAAAAAATTAAAAATTAAAAATTAAAAATGAGATAAATAGGAATTTTAATATAGATTAAATAGATAAATAGAATAGATGAGTGAGATAATAAATGAAAACATTAATGAATAAAATAGAAAGAAAAATGATATATTGAAATATCATATTAAAAGTAATGTAAATCAACACATTTATTGTATTTCGTAATGTGAGTTTTTATATAATGAAACAAATAAACAGGAATAAATAAAGGGATAAATTATGTTAATATAGTAATAAAAAGAAAATTAAAGTATGAAAAAACAAAAAAAAATGTAGGATCAAAACTGTTTCACATGAAGGATATTCGTGGTTTATAAAATATCACTTTTATAATGAAACAAAATAATATAAACTAATAATGAGAGAAAATGTTTTAATATAATAATAAAAAAATGAAATTGTGAAAAGAAACAAAAATAAAAAGGAAAAGAAAAAGAAAACAATAGGAGCAAGACTGTCTCCCGTGAAGGATAAATGTGGTTTATAAAAAAACAACTTTATAAAAAAGAGGAAAAAAATTTGAAAAAATGAAAAAAAAAGTACATGTAAATGGTACTTGTTAATCAGATTGTCTCGTAAATGGTACTTGTAATTCATAAACTCATTACCAACAACGAAATAGGTTTGAAGAGAAATAGGTTTGTTGTTTGGTAAGGTAGAAATTTGGGAAGAGAGAAATGTTTAGAGCTGATTCCCGAGGCTAAAAATTTCTCCGTAAATTTGCGGAGAAATAGCGAAGATAACTGCTACCTCCGAAGAGATTGTAGAGAGAGAGCAAACAAAATGAGCATGCTCATTTGTATGACCCCAATAAGCGCGATGAGCATACAAATGAGCATGCTCATTTACAATATTAGTTCTGGATATTCGCTGTGCGTCGCACTAATATAATTTTTATAATTAACTAATATATTTAAAAAATAATATGATTTTATTTTTTATTTTTTATTTTATAAACATTTATTTTTTTAAAATTAGAAGAATATTTTTTGTATAAATTTAAATATATTAATTTTTAATAAATTTAATTCAATTTATATTTAGGGGTATTTTGGTCTTTATATATTATAATCCAATTTCTCTCCTTTTTATTTCTCTTCTACCAAACAAAAATACTATTTCTCTCCACTCTATTTCATATCTATTCCTTTCCTACCAAACAACTCAATTTCTTCTCTATTTCTCACCTATTTCACTTCACCTCATTTCTCTCTTTCCTATTTCTCTCTACCCTATTTCTCTCTACACTACCAAACACAGCGTAAAAGTGAAATAAATAGGAATCTTAATATAGATTAAATATATAAATAGAATAGATGAGTGAGATAATAAATGAAAACATTAATGAATAAAATAGAAAGATAAATGATATATTGAAATATCATGTTAAAAGTAATGTAAATCAACACATTTATTGTATTCCTTAATGTGAGTTTTTATATAATGAAATAGATAAACATGAATAAATAATAAGAGAAATTATTTTAATATGATAATAAAATAAAATTAAAGTATGAAAAAAAAAGAAAAAAATGTAGGATCAAAACTGCTTCACGGGAAGGATACTCATGGTTTATAAAATATCACTTTTATAATGAAACAAAATAATATGAACGAAAAATGAGATAAAATATTTTAATATAACAATAATAATAAATCAAATTGTGAAAACAAACAAAACAAAAAGAAAAAAAGCTTCACGTGAAGGATACTCATGGTTTATAAAATATCACTTTTATAATGAAATAAAATAATATGAGCGAATAATGAGAGAAAATATTTTAATATAATAATAAATCAAATTGTGAAAACAAACAAAATAAAAAAAAAAGAAAACAAAAAAATGGTGAATGAATGTGAGTTTTTATATAATGAAACAGATAAACAGGAATAAATAATAAGAGAAATTATTTTAATATGATAATAAAAATAAAATTAAAGTATGAAAAAAAAGAAAAAAAATGTAGGATCAAATTTGCTTCACGGGAAGGATACTCATGATTTATAAAATATCACTTTTATAATGAAACAAAATAATATGAACGAATAATGAAATAAAATATTTTAATATAACAATAATAATAAATCAAATTGTGAAAACAAACAAAACAAAAAGAAAAAAAAAACTTCACGTGAAGGACACTCATGGTTTATAAAATACCACTTTTATAATGAAACAAAATAATATGAGCGAATAATGAGAGAAAATATTTTAATATAATAATAAATCAAATTGTGAAAACAAACAAAATAAAAAGAAAATAAAAACAAAAAAAATGGTAAATGAATGTGAGATTTTATATAATGAAATAGAAAACATGAATAAATAATAAGAGAAATTATTTTAATATGATAATAAAAATAAAATTAAAGTATGAAAAAAAAGAAAAAAAATGTAGGATCAAAACTGCTTCACGGGAATGAACTCATGGTTTATAAAATATCACTTTTATAATGAAACAAAATAATATGAATGAATAATGAGATAAAATATTTTAATATAACAATAATAATAAATCAAATGTGAAAACAAACAAAACAAAAAGAAAAAAAAAGCTTCACATGAAGAATACTCACGGTTTATAAAATATTACTTTTATAATGAAACAAAATAGAGGAGGGTTCAAATTACACCGGTGTAAATTACATCAAGTATTACACCGCTAATAACTATAAATCGAATATGTTTTTTTAGTAATGCAACTGTTGAATTATGTTTGTTTATCATCATGATTATATGTGCCAAATTTCGTAAAATTTTGACACTAATAACTTGATAATCAAATGGTTGGATTTTTCATATATTTCAAATGTATATATAACGTTAATCTTGAGACATCTCAATGACATATCAACTAATTTCAGATTAATGTAAAATTTTATATGTATGATCTATATGATAATAACTTTCAATTCAACGGTAGATTATTTAATATAATGATTGGTTAAAAAATTATTCAGCGGTGTAACACTTGGTGTAACTTACACCGGTATAATTTGAACCCTCTTCAACAAAATAATATGAGCGAATAATGAGAGAAAATATTTTAATATAATAATAATAAATCAAATTGTGAAAACAAACAAAATAAAAAGAAAAAAAAAACAAAAAAAAATGGTGAATCGACATTACCATATACAACTTTTCTAACATAATAAAAAAAGAAAACAAAAAAAAATGATGAATGAATAGTACCCTCCATTACTTCTCCAATGTAATAGTATAAATACATAATACATGTATAGATGCATACTTTTCTATTTATTATTTTGGATGTGTTATACATGAATAGATGCATACTTTTCTACTTTTTTTTTTTTAGTGGAATTATATTAACAAGTTACATCTTTCATTCGTTAACTTGTTTCAAAGATGTAACTCACTATTATACATTTTGTAAAATGTAAATAGGAATATATTATTAAAATCAAGTTAGGTCATACCTTAAATAAGTGTAATTCCTTTTTAAACCTAATATGAGTTTGACCTAGACCGTTTTTATTCAGGATCTAAGCTTGTATAATCTAATATGGTCCACAAGTTTATTTAAAAGCTTTATTTTATAGCGAGACTTTTAAATAGATCAACACATTTAAGTATTACATAGACATCTAATAATTATTGTTACATTATTTATTAAGTTTAATAAAATATCAATTGTTCATTAAATAATGTGATAATATATCATTTGATATTTGATATTTGTATAAATTTTTTTTATATTAACAGTATATACCTTTTAAATCGTTTTTAAATAGATAAACATATCTAAATTTTATGTGGTGTTTAAATAAGTTAGTAAATATTTGTTTGTGAGAAATCTAACCAAAAAATAAAAGAAGTCTCACTAAAAAAAAATAAGGGGTTGTTCGGGGTGGTTACGAGTTTTCAGTTTTTGGTTTTTAAAAATTTTCAATCAAGTTTTTACAACTCAAAACCAAAAACTGAAAACTTGTTTTTGTGGTTTTCAAAACAAACATTTTGAAAATCACTTTTTGTGGTTTTCAAATTTTGGTTTTGAGTTGTAAAATCTTGATTGAAAATTTTTAAAAACCAAAAACTGAAAACTCACAACCACCCCGAACGGCCCTTAACTTAATAAGTATTTAATAATGATAATATAATTTATATTTATTTAAATAAGTCAAATTTTAAAAACTTTGTAGATAATTCAAAGTCTAACCTTACAAAATTTTCTAAAAGGACTTTTAAGTCTTTAGCCTATGATAAATGGTCTTTTTTTTTTTTATTGAATTGGTCGTTTCGACCGGTTAAATTGGAATCACGACTAAATCAACTATAAATTTAGGAAAGTGGTTAAAATTGAACCAATTTGAATTTAACCGTGTTTGAAGTAAAAAATTACTTTTCTCCCATACTACGAGATTCAAACCCCGGTCTTGATGATGAAAACCCAAGTTTGATCCCCACTAAATACTCTTATGGAGGGTGATAAGTTTTAATTGTGACTAAATCTCAAACATGCATGATTGCCTTTAATAATAAGAGATTCTTATGGTTACACAAAGCAAAAACTAATTCCCGATAAGCAAGAAGAGCATGATAGTGAGCAATCACCGATTCACTCTTTAGTTATATAAATTCATATTAATTATATTGTATATTAGTTAAGATTAGGCTTAATTGCTTTTTTATTAAATATCTTGGAGAGATACGAATAAAACCTTAAAAATGGATTGATCTTTCACACCATTTTTTATATTAAAATAGGTTAATATACAATATTTAAATCATCTTTATTGAAAATAAGTTGAAATTCATATATCCTATATTATAATATTTTTAAATTTGATGTATAAAATGTATAAATTATAATAACCATTGACTATTAATGGAACTAAATTTTATAAAATTAATGATAATATATAATATCCTTTATTTATTTATCTATTACTTTTTCTTACCCTTATCATTTTCTTATGAATTAATGTTATGCTTTTTTATTTAATATATTATTTTCTTTAAATTTAAATTTTTTAAATATTATTTAATTATTATCAATTCAACCATAATTAAATCATTAAACTTTATACATCTATCTATCTATATCCATATGTAAAATTAACTTGAACCAAATATTAACATCATGTCATCAAGTTTAATCATTTCAAATTAAATTCTATTATGTCAATAATTAAAAAACGTTACAATTTGTTTCCTCCTTTTATCAATGTTTGTGTCTTAATTATAAAACATGTTACACCTTGTTCCTCCTATTTTTTAATATTTTCAATAAGCACTTGACACTATATTATTATTATTATAGTTTAAAAATTTTGAATATATAATTTTTATATAAATGATGTTTTATATCTAAAAAATGAAATGTCATAAATTAGATAATAATAATAATAATTACAATGAGAAGGAGAATTTTTTTCACATTCATAACTGTTAATGTTATAGAAGTAATAAGTTTTAGAATTGAATTTAAAATTGATTTGGGCTTAATCAACCACATGATTTGAACATTTATTCTTAGAAGTGGACTATGTAAATACAAACTATACGTTTTTAATGTACCACATATTCAAGCGCCAATAGTTAAAAAAATAGTTACAATATGTTCCTCCTGTATTTTGTTATTTGTACTACTTTACACTGCTCCACCAGAAAAATAATCTCTAGATTAAGGTAACATGAATAGTAAAAAAAAAATAGTACATTGAAATGTTATTTTATATTTTATATTTTATAACCTATTAAAACAAAGATGATAACATGCAACATTTCACATTCCATAATGACCTTTCACTTTCTTCTATTCTCCTTTCACTTCTTTCTACTTTGTCTATATAAAGTACACTTATGTCCAAACCTTCACACTGAGGGAAAAAATACTCGAGCAAAAACATGTGAGCTCTCACTACCTATCTTAACATGTATACAAATAAGTCTTCATCATACAAATTACTTCCATTAACTCACATTTTACTCATATTTTGTTTTTTTTCTTTTAATTTCAAGAAAAAAATATCCATTAATGACGATGAGTTTACATTTTTAAATAATCTTTCTTCCACAACCTGTGATTTGAAAATAAAAATGCCACTTTCATAAAGGTGGGACACTCTCAACATCCATAAAAAGAAATTAAATTAGTACAAATATCTACATATACCATCTTAAAATCTTAAAAAATGTATATATATTTAAAATTTGCTAATATTAATTATTATATATTTCTCAATTATATATAAATAAACCCCTGCATCGCACTCGCTAAATTTCTAGTGTATTAGTATTTCTACCGATACAATGACTAGATTTTTAATGCATTGCCTACAACATGTGATCAAACTTAATACTATTTGAGTTAGGCATGGGACCACTTCACCTATAGCAATTAAAAGTCATTTATAGGACACATCATGTCATAGCTCGCAGTAACACCAATTCATTTGTGAAGTGAAATGTGACTCATGTTTTCGACTTTTCGTGGGATTTATTATTTTTTTTTAATAAAATTGATTTGAAAAATATTTTAAATAAAACATTAACTTCATCATCGTTTTTAAATAATCACTAATTTAAAATATTTTAACAAAATTTTATTTATTCTGTATCACTTTTGGAATAGGAATTAAATAATAATGATAATAATAATAACAGAACATGATTCAACTGTTGTTTGGTATTATAAAAATGTTGGAGAAAAAAGAGTGTGGAGGTGGAGAGAGAGGCGGGAGAAAAATGGATCCGAATCCTCTCTAGTTGTGCATTAATCTCCGGCGAGTGTAGCTGCAAATAGCTACATAATAGCTATGGAAAATTTCTGTTTCAGTTGCTGTTCCTAGCCATTTTGCAACTAAAACTGCTGCATAGGCAGGATTCCAAGAGAGGATCCATATACGAGAAAAATACAAAACTTCTATTATTTGATGTATCAGCAAAATTGTGAAGGAACGTTAAAAAGGAGGTAGGCCCATGTGTGTTTCTTTTTTCACATAGAATAGGTGAGAGATGGGAAAAAATGAGTCGTTTGAGAAATAATCGATTTTGAAGGCCGTAATTAGAGCCCGTTTGTTTAAAATTATTTTTTAAAAGAATCACTTCTTTTTTTAAAAAAAATCACTTATATGAATTTTTAAGATGTTTGTCTAAACTTTTTTCAAGAAGCAGAATCAGAAAATAATCAGTTTTCTGCTTTTTTTTAAGAAGCAACTTAGAGTTACTTCTTGAAAAAAGCAGTTAAAATAGAAGAGAGAGAAAACTGTTTAATAATGTGAATACATTTATTGAACAATATGAAAGCATTTATTATAGCAAATAAAGTGTTTTTTTATAATTGTAGCCAAACGAACATTTATCTGATTATATAAGAATCTCTAAAATAAAATCAATTTTTTAAACAATTTAAAAAAGTACCTTTTTAAGCACAAACAAACTTGCTCTTATTCAATATGACATATTGGTTAGAAATACATTAAGTGAGGATATATATCATATATATGTGGGGACTATTATATTAATTGTCTTAAAGATTTTGGTTTAAGATGCGTTGTCAAGTCTATTATTGCAATATAATTTTAAGTTAGAGTTCTCCCCTCTTTGCTTAACAATTTTGTTTTTATAATTATTTTGAGTTAAAAGATTTTCAGAATGTTTGTGTTTGTGTCAAAAGTGGTCAGATGGACATTCTTTCCAATCCACTAAGACATGTCTCTCCGTTAGCTCTCGTATTAATGCATCCTAACTTATAAGAACCAAACACATAGTTTCTTTGCCTTAAATAATGGGAATATTATTTCATTAATTATCCTAAAATTTCATAGCAAAGTTGAACATGATATTACTATTATCACCGCCCAGCACGATCTGCTTTAATTTGTACGTAAGCAAACAAATGCTTTGCAAGTTAGATGGGGAGTGAGACCACACTACCTACATGGTACATACAAAGTCAAACGTGTCTATAGCACTTGCAAAATCCAGGTTGTAGAAAATTCATATGCTTCATGCTAGAATATTCCTATCTTTTTCATCAGGTTCGTCTCACTTTCACACAAAGATAGGATGGCACTCAATTTTTAATTTCCTCTCTCAGAAACCTAAATGGCCACTAGTTAGCTAGCTATAGCTGCATGCACTTCCATGACGACCCCACTTATATAGTCAATTTTTGACTTACATTAGACCCAATTAATTCCAGCTATCACATAATGGATAAATAATTATAGGACCATGCGTGAGTTGAACTTAAAGCATAAACTTTTGGATTTAGGTTCCAAAAGTTCAATGTATAAGGCACTCTTTTGGCCTTGAAATGTCAAAACACTTCCTAGTGCTCGAACTTATTTAATTATTAGCATGTTTTATGGGTTTAATTTTACTTCACCTGTAATGTAATTGTTATTTTTATATTAATTATTTATGTTTGTCACGTTATTAAAAAAACAAACTGATTTCATTTCATACAGTTCGAATGTCTTAACTATATTTGTGTTTTAATATTGAATTTATTTATTTAAATGTACTATGTTGAATTGTTGATGTGGAAATATATTATTAAGATTTTGAGAGAAGTTAGTATCGATGCACACGAAAGTTGGATTCAAATTATCATTATCGTATAGATTAAAAGAAAACCATAATGTGATAATATACGATTAAACTATAGTAAAAAAAATAATATTTATACTTAAAAGATATCAAAGCTAATTAAATTGATAACTTTATTCTTGCTTCTATTTTGCCTCGGTGTGCATTTCTTTATTTGAGCCAAATCATTTATAAAATGACTGTGCTAATATTTGACGCTTTTTTTAATCACGGTATATTTGATCGGATCAAGATCTCTTCTCCAACCCAATCATTATATAAAATATTAAATTTTATAATTTTTTTTCTAATAAGTTACACATTTTAATATTTAATATTATATAAATTAATTTCATTGTTATCTAATTATATATTATTATTTTTATCGTACTTATAATGACAATTTATATATTTTATTTAAAATATTTTTCTTTTTTTTATTTTTATTTTATTTATAAACTCAAATATTTTAGAATGTTGGATCTAATGGACTCAATTCAAACCAACCCAACCATATGGGTTGTGTACATACCTAAAAATGATCCAACCCAACTCAATTCAACCAAATGTCTTTTCATCAGGTTAGATTTGTCAATGCCTTGAACCCAACCCAACCCATGGTCACCGCTACTAAATCTTACTTCAAATTTAATACTCTCTCTTGCTTTTATTATAAAGGCATTTTTAATCAAATCACGCATACCAATAAAAGTAGTTCAAACAATTAATTTTTTTAGTCTTATAAAAAGATATTATAACATTCCAATTTTACCCTAATTTAACACTAGTGGTGACATTGAAATATGAACTTATTTTTAATTTTCAGTAACTAGTGTTTGGTAAAACTGACTGAAAAACTAGATGACAGCTGAAAGCTAATAAGTTAGCTAATTTAATTGAAAGTGCTTGGTAAAACTAATTGTTGAATTAGCTGAAATGAAAAAATGACATATAAATACATCTTAATTATTAAATAACGATGATTGTTTGCTTAAATAACTGAGAATTGTTGAGAGATAAACTTGTAAAAAATTCTCAAATGCTAGCTAGTTGAAACAAAGAGCTTTGTTTGTAAAAAAACTACTTGAAGTAGCTTTTAAAGAAAACTAGTACATAGCTACCTAAACAAGTCACATTACTACCAAATACTTATGAAATATAATTTCAGCTACAAATTTTAATTTTCATTTAATTGAAATGCCTTATTCCACATATTTTAAGGGTTATGAATTTTTTACACTCTTAATTTTTACCCTCTTCATTCCACACTCACCTTTTGTTTCTAGTTCTCTCACTTTCCCTCACACCTTCTTTTTTCTCGTATTTTTTTTTATATCTCTCCTCTTTATGAAGAACACAATATATGTAATAAAGATAAGGTATTTATTAAAATATTAATTAATAGGTATCGTATTCGTATAGTGCTTTGACTTTATTAGTAATGGTATTTAGACATTTAAACACATGTTTAATTACTTATAATTAATTTACATAGTTAGTGCTTTCCATTTCAAAACACAACTCATCTGATATTTTCAAATTTACAAGTTTTAATTGTTTATTACGTCTTCAGCTTTCTCTACATGGGACACGTTCCTAACTAGTAACTCTTGGTTATTGATATAAAATTTCTCGGGTATAAATAAAAGATAGTTTTTTTAGATAAAATATAAAATTATTAGTGGATATCTATAGAGGTAAATACCAATGTTTTTAACATCGACAATTGAATCGGTGAAGACACTGGTTCACGGTTCAATGATTCAATCGTGGTCGAACTGATAATAATTAAATGAGTAAACTAGCAAATCGGTCCCTGACTTTGCGGGGACCATGCAGTTTCGTCCCTGACTTTGCTAAAATAGCACTTTAGTTTATACTTGTCAAAAACACATGCATTTTAGTCCCTAAAGTGCATATTTTGTAATAAAGTGAAGGACTAAAGTGCATGATTTTTAGTGAAATAAGGACTAAAGTGCATGTGTTTTAACAAAATACGGATTAAAGTGTTATTTTGACAAAGTCAGGGACGGAATTGCATGGTCCCCGCAGAGTCAGAGACCGATTTTCTAGTTTACTCTAATTAAATATATTTAATATTATATACTATTTTATATAATAAAATAACATAAACTTATAAAGAAATCAAGATATATAAAATTATAAATTAATATAAATGACCTTATTATATATATTATAAGATAAAAAATAAATAATAATAATAATAAATTATATAAATAATAAATATTTATGTGTAATCCTTAAAAATTTATTCTTATTTATCCCAAAAAAAAATTAGATTAATAAAAAAATTTAAAAAAAGCCTAAAAAGTTTTAAAACTTTTAAACGGGTCGGTTCGACCGGTTTTATGACATCGATTTTTTACTACTTTTCACTAGTTCGACCGATTTTGAAATTAGCCAGTTTTTTAGAGTGTATGGACCGGACACCGGACTGGTTCCAATCGGACCGGTTGAACGACCGGTCCAGTTTTAATTACTATGGTAAATACATATAAAAATAAGAGAAAAAACTATAGGTGTGATAAATGGTATAATTTAAAAGAAAACAGAAATAAAAAAACCGGTAAAAAATAAAACAATAAGGTGTATAAAAATCATTACTTTAAATAAAACCCGGATCTGTATATTTTTTCCGTCGGTTGAATTGCGATTACTATAATTTATATTTTGGGTATTCATTAATTCTTATATTTAGTTTTGGTTTCTAACTTTCTATAGTTGAGGTGTTGGTCTTTATATATTCCATTGATCCTTTGAATTTGAATTTTATAATTTTTATTTATTAACTAATAATATCTATATTTTTATGAAAGATTGGTCATTATAATTTTTATTTATGGAAATATTAATCTCTAAGAAAACAAAATTTAAGTGAGTACGTAATATACAAAAATTATACTAATTACAACTCAAAGGGGAAAATGTTATAAAACCACAATCTTATTTGAATCAAACTTTGATTATTATAAGCTCTTAAAAAGGTGTACTGCGAGCTCTTCAATTTAGTCCTTTAAGAATTACCTAGTAAAGGTCAATAGGCCCAATATATCGTTGAAATGGAGGGTATCAAAACTTTTCTGATGACCTTGTGGGAACTTGGGTCATTTTCGACTCCACTCTTGTAATAATATTAAGTTGAGTTGACTTACAATACAATACTATGTTTGCATTCTCAGTGCTCCTAAAATCTAGATGAAACTGGTTTCTTCTTTGTCAAGGACTCTTATCTCTTTTCTAGCTACTCCTCACTTTCTTAATTCCACCTTGTCCTTATCTCTTGTGTTATTTCTAAGTTTCAAAGGTTTTCATCATTTTACACAACTCAACGTTCAAGGTTGCAACTACATGAGCGTATGTGGATATTGATCTGGCAAATACACATTTGACACTCACCGAATGTGAAATTCCATACGTGTCAACTTACATGCATTCAGCATTCATTTAATTAATTAGTTTTATTAATTATATATGTTGACTAGTGTGATTAGGTAGGATATATTAAACAAAAGAGTTGTGACTCAATCGGGAGATTATGATTGTGAAAAAAATTATCGGATTCAATCCTCATTAAATACAATCATAGAGAGGGGTGGGGAATCTATGACTAAGTCTTGGTAATAGAGGATATCTGTAGTGAATAGAGACGGATGTAAGATTCACATCAAGTTAAAACCAGAAAAAAAATTAATAATAAATAATAAATATTAGTCAAATTTATTATATCTTTTATTTAAGTTATGCATATGTTATATTCATGTCATAAATTTCATCAATAATAATATTTGCATGTATCTAATAATTTTTTTGATAAAAATCATTTAACGGGACTAAATTTTAATAATAAATATTAAATAAAATTTAATTTTTTTCTTTTATTATATATATTAATAGTGTTTAATTTTTTATATACATAGAGAAAAGTTGGTACCACTATCTTCAATTTCCTGTTTTTCTTTTAACTTTTCCTATTTAATTTTTTTGGCCATCTCCATTTTCAATCATTTGCATTTTGATGTTATAATATATAACACTTGCCGTCTCTCCACTTTGCAGTTTGCCAACTATTTCCCACTATATAAAGTGCTTAAGTTTTGGGCCTCATATCATACAAACCAACTTATAATTAGCATTCCTCTCACTAGGTACATACATAATCACCACCTGTGGTTTGTGAAGATGCTGTATAAATCATCAATGAAGTCTTTGAAGATGGTGATGGCAAATTTGCTGACAGTGTTTTTGCTAATTGAGGTGATTGCATGCGGTTTCGGTGGTTTTGGATATGGATCAGATGGTGGCTTAAACATGAACTACTACTTGATGAGTTGCCCTTTTGTTGAACCTGTTGTTAAGAACATTGTCAACAGAGCTTTGCAGGATGATCCTACCCTCGCTGCTGCTCTTATCAGAATGCACTTCCATGACTGCTTCATAGAGGTTCCCTCTCTCTCTCTGATGATAAATATATAGAAACATTCACACACAATTGATAGAACAGTTTGCTTTTTCTTTTCTCTTAGGAAGTGTCATTTTTAATATTGTAGTTACAATATCTTATGTTGCTAGCTAGTTCCTAATTGGTTAGGACTAATTATAGAAAATGTTTTGTCTTAAAAAAGAAAAGGAATAACTATTAGTAGAAAGTTGCTGGCTATAAAATTGAGTTGTGTAAATAAAGGGGAATAATTAAGATTTCATATTCTGTACATAGCTAGCCACAGTTAAGATATAGCAATATTTTTTTTGAAACATAACCTTTATATGTTGCCTTCCAGTACTCTGTTCCACTTTCATACTTTCACTTAAATAATAGTAATATTTACACGTCTATTCACAAAACTTCATTACAAGTCATTAAGAAACATTTGAGTTTCATTATATATATATTTTTTTCAAATAATTCAAATGAGTACAATTTTAGTGTAGATAAAGTGAAAGTATGATTATTCTTTCAACTTCTATATTCATATTTCTTAGAACGTGAGTCGCCAATATGTCAAATTAGTGGTTCCTCAACTATTTCTTGTCGCTAAAATGTCCACCACTTGCAGATGTCATACATATCCTTCAACAAGGACAAACTCAATTAGTTTTGTTGTTTGCACCATTTCCTATACACAATACACCAAAATTGTTTTTATTTTTGTCTACTTGCAGGGATGTGATGGGTCAATTCTGCTTGACTCCACTAAGGATAATACAGCAGAAAAGGATTCACCAGCAAATTTGAGCCTGAGAGGTTACGAAATCATAGACAGTATCAAAGAAGAGCTTGAAAGACAATGCCCTGGCGTGGTTTCATGTGCTGATATTCTTGCTATGGCTGCTAGAGATGCAGTTTTCTTTGTAAGATATTTAAGTTACTGTTTTTTTTTTTTTTTTTGCTAAGCTTAAGTTACTGTTTTTTTTTTCTTTGTATAATTAATTCAATATTCATTCTCCCCTTTTGTGTGATGTCAAATGAATTAGTGATTGATGTAATAAGTTGACTTGGAATTGATTTATCATCATGATGAAATGAACAGGCTGGAGGACCAGTGTATGACATACCCAAAGGAAGAAAGGATGGAAGAAGATCCAAAATTCAGGACACTATCAATTTGCCATTCCCCACCTTCAATGCCTCTGAGCTCATTAGGCTGTTTGGCCAACATGGTTTTTCTGCACAAGAGATGGTGGCTCTCTCTGGTAAGCACATGCCTATAATTTAACAAGTTTATGTTGAATAATTTCATGTGAAAACATATTTCTAAATTAATATATATGAATTGCATGTTGTTGGTTAATTAACTTCATTGTTTAATTCTTTTCCTAGTTAAATATATGTGTCTGACAACCAATGGGTTTGGTTACATGTTTAATTCCCCTTAAACAAGGTTTCGAGGCAAGTCTTGTGAATGAAAAAAATCACCGTTGAGAGAGCTAACCCCATCATGATGTGCCTTATTTGGAAATACCTGTTGTTTAAACCAAAAAATAAAAAATATATATATGTCCGACAGAATTTCCTTCTAAACAATTGCTTTGCATAGTATATTTAAGGAGATTAATTTATATAGTAAGAATTTATTAAAGATAGCTACCCTCTCATATTAATCTAAGATTATATATATAAAACGTGTCGAAAAATACATATATAAGAAAAATAATTGTAAACCAAACATGACATTGAGCACTTCGGATGATTCTATATGCAGGGGCTCATACACTAGGAGTGGCAAGGTGTGCTTCTTTCAAGAACCGATTGAGCCAAGTGGACCCAACTTTGGATTCAGAATTTGCCAAGACACTGTCAAAAACATGCAGTGCTGGTGACAAGGCAGAGCAACCATTTGATGCCACAAAGAACGATTTTGATAACGTTTACTTCAACGCTCTATTAAGGAAAAATGGGTTGCTGACATCAGACCAAACTCTGTACACTAGCCCCAAAACCAGGAACTTTGTGAATGCTTATGCATTTAACCAAGCCATGTTCTTCCTTGATTTCCAACAAGCAATGGTGAAGATGGGCTTGCTTGATGTCAAAGATAATTCCAATGGAGAAGTGCGAGAAAATTGCCGCAAAATAAACTAATGAGTTGTGGGTTTGTGATTGTTTTAGCTTTAAGGCAAACTCTTAAAGCTTGCCATTAGTTAAAAGTACATTATATGTTTAATATGTGTATGGTTTGCTCTGAACTCTTTTCCTTAGGTGTATTTGTATTTATATAAAGTAGCTAGTAATCTTTAATCATCGATATATCTCCTATATACTGGATTTTAGATTGATTACTTCCAAATTAAGTATGCTTTCTAAATAGAAGTTATTTACAAAAGCAATTTATTAATGACAACTTTGTAATTTGTGTATTAAGTTCTATAAATTGAAGAGACTCTTAATTCTAACAAAAAGAAGAAATATGTTGTAAAATAAGACCTATTGAATACCAAATTTGAAATATGGTTGATTTTAGGGATGATTATGGGAACTCACTTGACAGGTATCTATTCTCATATTCACATTTTAAAAGAATACCCGTATCCACAGTCATATTAGTGTGGATAACAATTGTAATACTTATTATTTTATCTGTTGTTATTAGGCACTTATATATTTATATTCACATTCATTACTCACACTTTAATTTAATATAAAATTAGTAAATAATAAAAAATATTAATTAAAAAATAACTATAACTCATCAATTTGAAACTCACTTAAAAATCATCCTGATATAATTATAAATATCAGAACCATAATCGTTAAAATAACATACTAAGATTTTTAAATATAACACATAATGCAAGGTTTAAATATTGATAAAATATTATAATAAATTTTCACAATAAAATAAATTTGGATATCATATACTAATATTCTCTAAGATGTACTAAAAGATGATAAATATTAATTAAACATATCATATATTTATAATGTAATAATAAAGAATAATATAATTAATATCCAATATGTGTAGGTGGGTGGGTATGGAGTGCATTGAGCATTATAGTTACACACCTATATCCCATTAAATTTTGTGGGAATATTTACACGACTCACTTTTGATGGCCACAGGACTTTGGGTCCAATTGTCATCACTATTTCATACATAACTACATATATTAGGTGACCCAACAAACAAACAAAAAAAAGATTCACAAATTCTTGCTTTTAAAAAAAAAAAAATCAATCTTGCGTTTGGATAGAATAATTTAAAATTACTAGATTTCATATGTTATGTTAGTAAAAGAAAGAGTTTTAAATGATAAATGGGAGGGATTTTTATGACAAATGAGAGAAATTTCAAATGACACATATATAGAGAGAATTTTAATATTTTTCTGTTATGTTTAATTTTTTAGATCATTATTTACAACTCTTCTCATACTTAAACTCTCTTTTTGTTCATTACTTATAATAGATTTCATAATTTTGTGAATTCTAAAATTTCTCATCGAGACACATAGTAAAATACATTTAATCTCTTAAGGTGTGTTTGTATCTAGGATTTTGGAGGAAAAATGAGTGGACAAATTTTTTATTTTTAAATTGAGAGATTATATATTGTTTATAAAAAATAAAAGATTAGAATATTAAATTTATATCAATCTAACATTTTATTTTATTAATTTTAAAAATTATCTAATAAAAAATATTAATTACAAATAAAAAAAATTGCCTGCCTTTGAATTCCTACAAAACTCTCAATACAAACACGCCCTTAAATTAGTTATTGGGCTATGAAGTTGGGCTTCATCGATAAAAATGATACTCAATTGTGTGGACCTACTTTGGGTGATATGTTTGTGTTAAAAGTAACTATTACACGACAGTCAACACTACTTTGGGCAAAACATACATTTGGATCCTCTTCAGTTGAAAAACAAAGAGACTCTTATTTGTTAAAACATCTCTTTCGAAACTTTACAGCAATATCACTTATCATAAGCTCTCCTGTCCAAGCAAAAAATCTTAATCTGATGTTCATATTGATAAAACAATTGCTGTTGCTGTCAATAAAGAATCAAAGTCCAAAGATGCATCGAGACAAAGGTACTAGAGTTTTTTTTTTTTTGGTCGAAATAGAGACTAGAGTTGTCTTTGTCGACTTTTTGGCATTGGGCTTGAAAACAACAGTTTGAACTTAAAAGAGTTTTGGGCTTTTGATTTGCCTTGGAAGACCTTACTTTCATTGGACCAAAAAAAGGTCTTGCTCACATGTGTTAGGTAAAAATTTCCCTGTTGACCAAAACAAAAACGCAACACTTTCCCTCACGTCAATTTGTATGCAATAGTTAGCAGTGTTATCTTACCTCACATAGTCACATGTGTATTCTATAAAGGGAGTTGCTTAGGGTCGGATTAGATACACTTTTATATCAGAAGAACTTTTAGAAAAAATAAAAAAAATAAAAAATGTCAAATGAATTTAACTTCTCCATAAATTAAAATTAATTATTTATAGAGAAGTTAATGAGAGAACTTTTGGAGTAGGTGAGCTACAAATTAAGAATAATTTCAACTATTCTTTTAACTTATGGAGAAGTTAAATGCATTTGACCTCTTTGATTCATTCTATTTTTTTCCACCAAAAAAATACTTCGGCAATAATCAAGTCTGTCAAAGATAGAATTAAGAAGATAGGACCATGAGCCTGTTTGGGTGGAACTTCTACAAAAGTACTTCTAGGTGAAAAAAATAGCATGAATCAAAGAGATCAAGTGCATTTAACTTCTCCATAAATTAAAATTAGTTATTTTTGGAGAAGTTAAATGAGAGAGCTTTTGGAGTAGGTGGTCTACAAAGACTAATTTTAACTTATGGAGAAGTTGAATGCATTTGACCTCTTCGATTCATGTTATTTTTTTTCACCTATAAGTACTTCTGTAGAAGTTCCACCCAAACAGGCTCCATGTCAATAATTCCAACTCTTCTTGATTTATGCTTAAAATGACCGTGTCACAAAATTTTGGGTTTTCAACTTTAAGCATGCAATATGATTATTCAATATTGTGACTACGTGCTAATTGGTCTTTGCATTAATCACATCATTGTATGCCGAAAATTAAAAGAATGAAATCAAGATTAGCCGCCAAGAAATCCACCAGCCACCCTTTTATATATTTATTTATTTATAATAATAAACATAACTAGTTATCAATTGCTGCCAGTGTGCTTTTCCACACCATACAAGGATCATGGAAACATCAATCAGTGCCTATAATTATCATAATTAAAACCTAATTGTATTTTAATCCCTCTTTATAATTGGCATCCTAAGCTCTAAGCTTGACATTAATCTAACAGGTGGTGATCCGCATTCAATTATAGGGCTCAAATTACAAAAGTTAATTTCTTTCTGCGCGTGCGCCCCACTTCAAAGTATTATTATCAATATTCTTGTTTGTTCCACGCAGCAAGATCTAGCAATTTTTTCATCACGTCTTGAACTACTAGTCAAGGAAATGTAGCCAAAATCCTAAGTATTATACCACATTATGGACTTTTATGGTTCCGTTTGATTTACAGTTTGGTAGAATTAATTTTGATAAGTTTATAAAATCAATAACAGAAAATGAATGATACATAATTTATGAACACGTTAGATGGAAACGATTTTAGATCAATTCTACGGAGATTCTGACTGGTCTCATCTGGGAACCATGCAAACAAACACTATATCTATCTATTTGTTATGTAACAGAAGATTACTTAATTACTTTTGAACATAAATGTCTTACAAGTTCTAAAGTAAACACATCTAGTTCGTTTTAACATTACATTTTAGCTTACCTTCTAGCTTGCTATGTTTTTTTCTCTCCATTCTTTGACATAACCAACAGTTTTGCAACCAGTAGTTGGATATATCAGGCCCTCTAAACCACATGATATCATGCTCTCCAAATTAAACAAAGAAGGATCAAGGACACATGACCCAAAGATATTCAAAATATAAATTCTCTCAAAGTAGAATAAATGAAACAATAGAGGAAAAATAATTTAATAACACACAGGACAAAATAAAATCTTAAAACAAATTGCAATGACAACATAAAGAAAAGAAATTGCCTCATGCTAGCTAGCTAATGGAGAGATTTCTCTTGGCAAAAGTGTTCTTGTTATTGTGCATCCACACTTTGAGCACTCTTCTCTTGATTCCAACCTCTTGGCAAAACTTCTGCACCACAGATTCCTCTAGTTTCTGTATCCTCCACCCTGCCTTTTCTGCAAAACCCAGCATCTTCTCCTTCTGTTCTTGTGTGAACTTAGTTCTGGACCTCTTCTTCACATTTTCAGTTGGATTTTCCACCTCCTTAATCCCACCTTCATATTCCTTCTCATCAGACTGATCAGAAGGACTAATTGACCCACTTTTGTTGGGAGATAAATTAGCCAAAATGGGCCTAATATGTGTAGTATCAGCAAGGAGTGGAAGAGCATAATGTTGAGAAGGACAATTGGAATCAGACTCTATCTCTTTTCTGTGAAAGTTTCTGTGGCAATTGCAAGCTGAGCACTTAAGAGCCTCAAGTGTTCCATCTTCTCCAGCAGGCATGAACTCACCACATCCATCAGTTGCATTGCCACCAATTGCAGCTGCATGGTTCTTTAGACATTCCTTGTATGTTATCTTTTTCTCTGCCCTCTTGTCAACATAAAAATTGCTAGGGTCCATGTCTTTAGAAGCTTCTAGAAATGAATGACTATTCATGATAGAAAAATGAGCCAAGGGAAAACCTTCAATGATGTGGAAGAAGATGAAAGCTGATATATTGGTTTCTGGCTGTGCCTAGAAGGAATTAGAGTTGATGGAACAAAACAAGTATGCAAGGTCTTGATTGTGAAGTTTGCAAGTGAAGCAACAAATGACATTGTATACTATATATATATAGAATAATGAGGAGTTTATCTGAAATACTACTTTATTGATCACTTAGATAGAAAAGTAGTTTCAAAGAAGTTTATGGTTCATACATCTGTTGTCTCTATGTATATGAGAGAGTGAAAGGTCTTAATTACAATGAATAAAGAAAGCAGAAATGTCATTAGAGGCAATTAAAAAGTTGATGAGAATGCATGCTCTTGCTTTGCTTTGCTTTGCTTTGCTTTGCATACACTGTTAGACACCCATTTAAAAGAGCTGTCCTTTTAAAAGTATTTAGATTAAATTAATAAAAGGATTACCAAACAAAAATGAAACAGGAAGCAGAAGGAGAATATTTGTGGAGAACTGTCCACTTAGAAGAAAAGATTGTCCATTGCTTTGTAACAAGTGCATTACTTTAAGAGGGTTGGACTGTCCTAGATTTGGTTAGTTGTCCCCACTTCTCATTGGTATACCAACGTTCTAAAACTATAATTTAGTATAAAAGGTATGGATCACTGATCCATTTCAAGGTCTAGACAAGCTTAATAGAAAAGTCTTGATTTTTTAACATCAATTTGTTCTGCATTGAATTTATATTACTTTTAATTTTTTTAAAAGGTTAGTTTCATTTTGTCATAAAAAAAAAACAACTTGTAAGTGTGTGTTTTGTACTGCTTCGGATGTTAAATGTATAACAATTCCATAAAAGTAAAATGAAATAAAAAAAAATGCTAGTAACATACTCCCTCCGGTCCTATTTATAAGACAATGCTTGAACTTTTTCCATGGTCCTATTTATAAGACAAAATACACTTGTTTTTTCTCATATTTGCCCTTGTTGACTATTAAAGATTCTAAGATGACACAATTACCATGGTAGTAGAGTTTAATTTTAAATAGGGGTAAAGTTGTAATCTCATAAAGTAATTTCTTGAAAATCAACGCATTAATTACTTTTCTTAATATATGTGTTTTTGTCTGAATTGTCTTATAAATAGGACTGGAGAGAGTAATTTTAACTCACTCTTTTATTATTGAAGAAATTCATGTAAGTATCACTAAATTTAAAGGTTTATTATTAGAGTTTAATTACTATGCATTATCATTGTAAAAGAATTTTACAAAGACATATAATTATGTGTTGTCACATCATTTAATGAATATGACACCCCATGTATTTTAAACTCATTCAATGATGTGTTAACATATCATTGGATGACTGTGTAAAATAATTTTACACGACAATGTATAATTATTAAATTGTTATTGTTAACATTTCTCAATCTTTCTAATAAAATCAACTTTTTAATTACACAAAGAAATAATAGAGATATTTTTGTGCATTAAAACTTTAAATGATGGGTGAGGCCATAGTAAACAATGTTAAAGCGTCTTTTTATGGGCTAGAACCGAATTATTTTGTTTTTTTTAATCCAAAATGGGTCAATATTATGATTTAATTATCCTCAAAAGTGATGAAGTTCTGCTGCTAAATGATGATCTCCATGACCATATTAAGATCATAAAACAAAACTAATTTTTTTTATAAGCAAAACGAAACTAATTAATAAAAATAAAGAAAAAGATTACTCCCTTCTGTCCTATTTATAAGAACTTTTTTGGAGGTAAGTCTTGGTCTATTTCATAAGAACTTTTTCAGATTGTCTCATGCATTAATTATTATTTGACAAAAATACATCATTAGTGGAGGTAGGTGAGTAATTAATTAGTAGAGAGAGTATGACACAATTGAATAGTTAAATAGAAAGAGAAAGATAATGGGTCTCAATAAATTCAAGGGTAGTTTAATAAATATGATACACATTCATGACAAATTTATTGTAATCAACTAAATTAACCAACTTCCTTAATTCGTGTGAAGTAATTAAAAGGTTCTTATAAATAGGACCCGAGGGAGTAGTTTGGAAGAAACAAACCGTAATGTTATTAGTTAGTACAATAAGCACTTAATAAGGAGCACCGATGAGAATTCATAATCATAAGAGGTGCATATCGTTCAAGGCTAGCTAGTCTTATATCATTTAAAATGTAATTAACCAAATAATAGTCATTATGATAATATCCTGCATATTTACTATTAACAAATATATAGGTGTTGTATAACAATTAATAATCGCTATGAGCAACAAGAAGCTGCTAATTTTCGTCTACCATATTATTGCAACCACAATGATTAAGCCCTAAGCACAAGTGACAATTATGGATTACCGATAATAACACCTCGTTTTATACGGCCGTTTCATCCAACACCTCCAACAATCATAGCCAATGCCTATTTATGACAAATTCATCTGCAACGTGTTTGTATGCAATTATAGAGAGATATATAATATTAGAGTTTAATTATAAGCCATTATATGTGTTGATGTTAAGTTTTGACTCTAAAGAAAATTAAACCATCATGGAAGAAGACAAGAAGTAAAAAAAAAAAAAAGAGAAAAGAAAAAAAAAAACAGGGCAGCTCGAAGGAGGATTTGAGAAATCTGGTTGCAGCTCTACAAGTGTGTATACTTTGGTCATTAAGTGTGTTAAACTATACAATATTATGATTATAAAAGTGTGAGTAAAATATGAGCAAAATTAACCTATTTAAGAATAAATTGTATATATAGACACTTTTAGAAGTTAATTTGTCCCTAAAATGATAAATTATAAGCAAGTTAAGAGAAAGATAGTAGTGTAGAAGATCAAATTGTATATTAACTCAAAATATTATATTTGTATTAAATAATATATTGTTAAAATCTTATCAAAATATTAATATAATCAATTTCATTGAATAAAGTGTCAAAAGAAGATTGGATGAAAGAATACATAAAGTGATCTTATCTAGTTGCAAATCAAAATTAAACTCATTAATTCCAAAAAGAAATATCTGATGAACTTGCCCTGGCATAGGAGGTTCCAGAAGAGGTAAATTTTTGGTGTTATGCAAAGGTAACAACTAACTAGTGATAAAATGCTTTGATAATTTGTCGTTTGTCAATTCCTTGAGTGGCCAAAAGTATTACAAATATAATTAGGAACGCCACTCAACAATGGCCAAGTTTTTCTTTGATTATTATCTATGATACCATGTTAACAAAAGGATACTGACCCTATTATAGAGTTCATAATATGTTCATATGCCTTGCCAATAATTGACTGGAGAAGTCAATGGAGATTATCAATATATAGATGCACTGTTTTCTCATGTGCTTTGGGTATGGTTGGCTAGTTCCCCATTAATCATGAGCTTTAATTTTAGCAAGTTCATAAAATATAGTTTTACTCAGTCACTTTTATCTCTTAATTGGACACTGAAAACATGGATAGGAATTATTCGTCCACTTTCTTGGCGCTTTCTAATTTTTTTTATCTGATGTTACAGAACATGGAATTAGAGTTTAGGGGGATTGACACAGACTGGAAGACCCTTATTTTGAGTACTGCAGTAGCCTTTCCTGCAGAAACCTTTAGTCTTCAAGAATATGATAAATTCTTAGATAACACTGTATAATAAGCAATTAAATCACCTGTGAAGATTGTATGACTCATGTTAAAAATACAAGTTGTGTACTGTGGGTGCTTTCCAAGCTTAGCTAGATACTTCATAGATATAAGTAAAGTGTAAACTATGTTACAACACAAGCTATTATCTAATTTGTGTGGTGGAATTTTATCCCTATAACTTAAATTGTAAAAGGTTTGGTGTTATTGATCGAAAAGAATTTTGATTGTGTAGGATTAAAAATTATTTTCAAATTTGGACTTGTAGTTTTGTTGGTGGCTTGTTGCTTTAACAGTACTAATTGAGTATCAGAATTCTGTCAGAGCAGTTTATAGTTTTCATTTCAATCTTCACCATCAATGTCTCCTTTTCTAAGGTATGATAAAGATATTTAAGAACCATTTGTTAAGGTTAGTGTTAATTCTTTTAAAAAATCATTTGTTAGTACATCGCTTAAAGTTATAACTTCTATTTGAATTTTTGCATAGTCTACCGCACCAACTAAAAAATCATCTGACAAATGGGAGGCTCAGTCAGACACAACCACAAAATTCCTGGTCATCTTTACATAATAATATAATGAAAATTGAAATGTTCCTTGAAAGGAAGGATATAATAATAGTTAAGTTCTTAGTAGGCAGACTGTGTCAATTTGGGTCACAATTAATACCAAGTCACCAACTATGAATCAAAAGAGACAAAATTTACAAGAAATTACTTAATAAAAGTTCAGTCACAATACATGTCTTTATAGATCATACAACATCACTGTAATTTTATTTGAATACATGAAAGACTACAGAACAGAGAAGCTATATGATGTATCAACTTGTAGCTGCAGTAAAACCAAAAGAGGCATAAGACATAGAACCACCATCCCAGCTATCATGGACAACTCTGGCCTTGGAGTTTTCACCAGCAGCCCCCATAGCCACATGCAATGGGAAGAAGTGATCAGGCCAGGGATGAGCCATTTTAGCATATGGGGCCTTCTCATCAAAATGGTTTACCTCCTCATATCTACAAGAACCATAGATGCACTTGCATTAGAAGATCTATCATATGAAGATTGTTGTCTTTCAAATTTCAATCAAGTCATTTCATTAAAATAATCATGAAATTCAGCACACATTCAGGAAGTCCACCTTATGAGCTGTTGCTTATTTGTTAAATGAGTTTATGGGAACAAATATAAATTAAAAACCAGCTTATTTGTTTTTGGCAGGCTATAAGCTCAATGAGCCTATAAAAAAAGAATGGCATAACATCTTAGACATTTCCCTAATCAGGGGTGAGTCATACTAGTTACACAACTTAATGTTCATAAACCTGCACAACTAATCAATTATACATGTGGCAATGTGGCTGTAGCAGAATTTGAATGAAAAAGTTTCATCAAGAGGACACCTAAAAGAAATAATTGTACAGTTGTGCAAGTTTGTGAATGTAAGAGTTGTGAAACTGTCACTAGCATGGTTAAGCATATGAATATGAATATGAATGTTAATATGAGGGAAGAAAAAGCCAATATATACCTTCCTTCAATAAGGGAATTTTTAACCAAGAATCAAATGCCACAGCCCAGGGAGCAGGAGGGCTATTGCGAGGTCCAATTGCTCTCAAGTTATGTGTGGCACTCCCAGACCCAATTATTAAAACACCCTCATCCTTAAGAGGAGCCAATGCCTTTCCCATGTTATAGTGATAAGTACCATCTTTATGTGATGAAACAGAGAGTTGACAGACTGGGATATCTGCTTC
The DNA here is from genome assembly GCA_026901365.1 of Sesbania bispinosa. NCBI lineage: Eukaryota > Viridiplantae > Streptophyta > Magnoliopsida > Fabales > Fabaceae > Sesbania > Sesbania bispinosa. The sequence continues at coordinate 95,401 of QLOH01000803.1, read as the reverse complement.
TGGGTACATCAACATAAGAGGCACCCATGCACCATGGTCAAGCCCACGTTTCGTATCTTGGTCCACTCGACCGAACCCAGATGCTTGGAGTAGTTCCTTCACCCTCTTTGCCACATGTGGAGCCCCTGGTGCTGGATACTTGAGCTGGAACAAGTTAAAGAGATAGCTATAAAAAATGAACCAATGCACTTTTTCTTCTCTACATCTAGTATTCTTTATGTAGACAGGAATGACATCAAATTGGAATTATTACAGCTTGAATTGCTATTTAGGCATAGCTTAATTGCTTATGTAGTGTAAAGCAAGGCAGTGCCCAAATTAAGACACAACACAAATTGACCATTTTTTTTTTCAAGTTAAATGGCATAAATAAGCTTGCTCTGGATAACAATTAAAAACTGACTAATTAGCAGAAAACATAATAATTTCTTACTCCATGTCATTGTCAAATTGAATACCAGAAATTTCTAAACCTTGCTTCCAAGAAATGAAAATCTCCACCAACTAAACACATAACAAAATAGGAAAAATAGAACCTTGGAAAGAATAAAGTACTTGATAACAATTCATTTAGTGCAACTGCAAACCCTTTCTTCAGCAAAATCAAGGGATTAACAAATCAGATTTTGTGATCGTAATTTGCAATTGAAACATTATTAGTAACCAACAAAACTGGAAATTACTACAAACCTTGTACATGACCTTGGGGAAGCCATAGAAGTCATAGATGGTCTCGTTGCGATCAACAACGTTAACGGTGGGAACAGCGGTGTCCCAGTGACCAGAGATAATAAGAATGGCAGAGGGTCTCTGAGGAAAGACCTCCTTCCACGACTTGAAGAACTTCCATGCGGGAATTGAATCGTCTATGGACAGTGTTGGTGATCCATGTGATACGTAAAACGTCTCCTTCAATGCCATCTTCCCTTTCTCTTGTATTTTCTTTGCTATACAATTCACAATTTCGCTCCTCTTTTCGTTCCTTAGTGCAAAATCTGAATATGACGTTCATTTATATATGAATACAATACAATAGAATATGATCAGAAGAAAATAAAAGGAAAAAGCAGACAGAGTGGACTTTGCATTATCTCGTAGCTTACGCGTCTAAACTTGTGACATTTGACCATAATCTCCTGTGATTCATTCCTTTTGTTTATTGGCCATTCTCCTTGTCCAGGTCCAAATTCAAAAGACTAGCACATTCATGGGATGAGAATCCGTTTATTCACAAATCCCGTTAAAGTTTCTTTCATACAGAACAAGATTTTGTAAATAATATAGATTAGGCACAAGACATTACCCAAAGCGATATAAGTTTTGCTTTTTTTCTATTGTAATTTGTAATATGAAAGGTTTGAATCTTATGATTAATTATTGCTTTAGAAAGAATTTTATCTAACTATATACCTAACCATCATGAGGGCTGGCAAAATGGTAAACTCTCCAATTTAGACCCCTAAAAAAATACATTTATTTTAGGACCCTAAAACTATTTTTTATTACTATTTAAAAATAAAAAATAACTAATAATTATTTAGTAAGTTATATTAAATTACTGAGAGTAACTAGCTTTTTTTTAAAAAAAAATCATTTTATCACAACTTTCTCTCTTATCATAAATAATAATTATTAATAATTGATTCTTTTTATTTTTAATATTGATTTATCTCATCACTTACTTTATTTTTTTAGGGTTAAATATGTTTTTAGTCCCTCAAATATAGTCAAGATTTAGTTTTAGTCCCTGCAATTTAAAATCGATGGTTTTAGTCCTTGAAAAATTGAAAACACACCAATTTAGTCCTTATTGCATGTTTCGCTACAGATTTTGCTACTGATTAGCTATGAATTTTTATCGATAAGGCCTAAATTGGTATATTTTCAATTTTTGAAGGACCAAAACTACCGATTTTAAATTGCAATAACTAAAACCAAATCTCGACTATATTTCAGGGACTAAAAACATATTTATCCCTTTTTTTATGACTTTTCTTCATCAGATCGTGCTACTTTGATAATATATATTCTCTCTGACTCTCTTTTCCGTACTTGGTTAAGTGTAAAGATTTGTCCTTTAATAAAAGTGTGTGTGTGTCTATATATATAAGCATGTCACTTTAGTTACTGTGTCAGTGTGAGTATATTTATTTATTTAAACTAATAATTATATTTAATTTTTTTAAAATTACCCTAAAAAACATGCACTGATATATTGAAATGTTAAAAAAAACTAATCATAAAATTCGCTTTACGTCAATATAAATATTGGGCCTACCCTAACCATTACTAGCTTTAAATGGTGAGGGGGAAGTAACAAGAAATGAAATAGGGGCAGTGAAATGGTGGAGAAATGCATGCTTAAATGTGTTTGGTGTAGTGTAGAAATAGGGGAAAATATGAAAAGGTAGTGGACCTCATTGCTTTTTAATTTCTTCCCAAGATTGGTGAGAAGAGGGGAGAAATCAAGTGTGAAGGATGAAAACCACTGTAGCTTCTGGATGTGGTCTCCATTCTCACTTTCACACGGATTTCCATAACAATATTTCTCATCTATTTCTCTCACATCAAACAAATTACTTTCACACTTTTTCTTTTATTTTTCATTTATTACACTCACACCAAACAACTCTCCAGGGTTGATTACACATATATGTTTGTAGAATTTTTTTTTTTTAAGGGAGATGCTTTCTATTTTTGGAAATGACTTTTTTTTTAAGGGAGATGCTTTCTATTTTTGGAAATGACTTTTTTTTTAAGGGAGATGCTTTCTATTTTTGGAAATGACTGTCTACACCTTCTTTAACCAAATTGTGGCTGTAGAGAGTAGAATACTTATGTAATAATGCTTACAGCACAAATTAATGGTACTAGTTCTAGAATCTTGATGTAAGTGTTGCTTTGAAGGAAATGAAGTAACGAAACGCGGTGGTTAAAACTTAAAACTTTAAAGTAAGTTTTTTTTTAGCTATAGGTATCTCCTATTACAAGGGGAATAAGATATTATTAGGGACAATTTTATTCGGGACTTAGTTACAGTTAAGGCTCATCATCCCTCCCTAAGAATGTGTTTAGTGGGATCGAACTAGGGAGCTCTTCCCACAATCTCAGCCTGCGTTACCAACTGAGTGTCTGATTCACAACTCTCTAGTTTCAAATAGTTTCTTTCTTTTGTTTTTTTTTTAAAATATCCTCCTCTCACTATTTGTATTGTCATGTATTAAATTAAAACTCAATGATTAAATAACTCTGGTTTTGTTCTTTAACAATAGTACATCATTTTCATTTTTATTCTTTAAAAAATAATTATATATATATATATATTTTAATGTTAAATATTTTTATCTTTTGTTTTGTCTTTCTTGGGTTATACTTAAATTAATTATGCTTATTTTGTTTAATTTTTAATATTTGTAGTTGATGTTTTCAGAATCTACTAAATTTTAAAGATATGTATATAATATATAATATCTTTATTAATGATATTCTCATTTTTATTTATCTATTCACTTTTAGAGATTATTTTTATTTTTATTTATCTGTCCACTTATAAATAAATCTAATGTAAATACTTACATTTTTCCTATTATATCCTTATGCTATTTTGACATAATAATAAATTACTCACTATATTAGACCTAATAAATAGTAATAGTATTACTCTCCAATTATTTGATAAAATAAATAAATAAAGATATAAAATTGATAAAAAATTAAAAAAAATTAAAAATTTATTTCATGAAACCAAAAGTATTAGCATAGCGAGATCTAGGTTGAACTGTCCAATGTTAATTAATTAGCATATTCGCTTCTTCTTCAAAGTGGAATGATGTAATTTGAATTCACACTTATGCACTCGCATCGCATGCTTCGGCCGTCTTCATTGACCTCTTAACCGAAGGATCTAGAGAGGTTTTTTGTTGCCATCATTGATTACGTATTGAAGCTATATAATTATAATTTATAAGGAAGAAGCCCGCACGAACCAGAAATTCTTCAGTTATACTTAAAGAAAAGAGAATTTATGCTTGTGCTACATAGATTTTCCAGCTTAAATGCCCTCAGTCTAGTCAATATGTAACTGATTCAAATTAAATAAAAATTTAATCAAATAATTATGTCATTTTATGTCTCCTTCTATTTCATTTTGATTATCATTTAAGATTGTGTTATGTAAACTAAAAAATATAATTAATGTTCTAGTTTTCATAAATGCATTCCTTTCAATTCCTTTTTGTTTGTCATAATTTCGTTTTTTTATTTTTCTGCCATATTAATAATTTAAGATAACATTGATTATTATTCTTTATACCCTTATATATATATATATATATATATGATTTGTATGATAGTAACTTTCAATCCAACGGTAGATTGCTTAATACAATGATTTGTTAAAAAGTTATTCGGCAATGTAAGACTTGGTGTAACGTACACTGGTGTAATTTGATCCCTCCTCATGTATATATATATATATATAGGAGGGTTCAACTTACACTAGTGTAAGTTACATCAAGTCTTACACCGCTAATAACTCTAGATCGAATGTAGTTTTTATTAATCCAACTGTTGTATTATATTTATTCATCATGTTGATTGTGCAAAATTTCAAAAAATTTGAACACTAATAAACTGATAATCAAAAGGTCAGTTTTTCTTATATATTTCTTATTCATCGTTGTAATACTTTGTGTGACTTACAGTGATGCAAGTTGATCCCTCCTCATATATATATATATATATATATATATATATATATATATACTGAATAATTTTTTATAGATTATTGTATTAAGTAATCTACCGTTAGATTGAAAGTTGTTATCATATAGATCATACATATAAAATTTTACATTAATCCGAAATTATTTGATATATTATTGAGATGTCTCAAGATTAACGTTATATATACATTTGAAATATATGAAAAAACCAACCATTTGATTTTCAAGTTATTATTGTCAAAATTTTACGAAATTTGACACAAATAATCACGATGATGAATAAACATAATTCAACAGTTGGATTACTAAAAAACACATTCGATTTATAGTTACAAATGATGTAATACTTGGTGTAACTTACACTGATATAAATTAATCCCCCTCCCTCCCTCCCCATTCACTATGAAATCAAAAAAGTTATTACCAGGGATCCTCTTTGTAAACAAATAAAATTTAATTTTTTATTCTAAATATAAGAAATATAATATCATTTTTAATTATATTAATTACTAAATATTTTATATATTTTTAATTTATTCTGAGCAGTTAATAAAATATTTACACATTCAATCATTCAATAAGGATGTTTTTGAAATAAGACTTAAATTATATGAAATTATTAATTATTATTAATATACTCTAGTGCTTTTCCTTGATTTTGATAACTTTAGTTATATATTTTTCATAAAAAAATTAGAGGTTAATAAGAGCGATAGATGACATCAGAGGAAAGTAGATTAACAATTTTAAAAGAAAGTAGAACATAAATTTCATTTTTTAAATTCCAATACATAAATTAAATTATGACAAATAAAAAATAATGGAGGGGTAACTAATTTCCTATTATGCTCACTAGCAGAAAGTCCACTTTTCTTATTTTCTCAAATTTCCTCGAGAATAATTACCTTTTAAACTACTCAAAGTTGTTTTTTAAACTTCCTTAAATTATCGTGCATGTCTCTCATATGTGTCACGCTCCTATGGTTCTTTTCAAACTTTCTTAAAAATAACTATCCTTATATAATTCTATCCATCACCATGTTTTTTTTTTCTTTTTTTTTTATTTTTAAGAAAGATAGGAGTTTAAGTGTAATAAAAAAGTGGACATCAAACAGGATATCACTATTATATATTGTTAAATACAATTGCTAAATAGACAAGGGTGTATATAAATGTAATTGGGATATCAAATAATAAATAAATAATAGAGAAAGCAATTAGGAGAATTAGGGGTGAGGTGGAGTAACTTATCTTTCAAACTCAAATAACTACCCCTCATCCTATTTTCTAATGTTTTGGGGGTGCTATTTTCTTAAGAAAAATAGGGGTACAGTTGGAAAGGAAAAGTGAATACTAAACACGAGGTATGCCCTCTATATATATATATATATATATATATATATATATATATATATATATATTTATAGAATTATAGATTGTCTTTCACATTAATTGATTTCTCATTTATATGTTACAATAATGCCAATGATATATATACCAACAGGGTTGGTTCAAGTGACATATGTTTGATTCCTCCTAAGTCCATCTAACATCTCTCATGCATTTTTACCTCTCTTTTCGTCACATCTAGACATGGCAGCGGGACGGGTTTTGCTCTCACTGTAAAAGTCGAGGCGGATTTGGGTAAAAGAGCGGATTTGAAATTATGAAATCTAACCTTATCCTCACATGTCCCCGCGCAGGTTTGAGCAAACCCGTGGGAATCCCACTCTACTCTATTTTTTTTCTTTGTTTTTAGTAATTTAAATACATATTTTAAATAAAGTTATATACTTCTAATACATTCTAATTCAAATAATACATAAAATAGACATTAAGAATATTATAAAACTTAAAAACTTAAGAATTATATCATATTTCAAAGAAGAAATGTAAGCTTGCCTTTATTATTTAACTATAATTATAATTAAAAATATTTAATTATTATATCGAGCATATTTGGATTTAAGGAGGGTACTTGCAACCTCAAACTTGCCCCCATCAAAGTCGGGTTGGGATCAAGTTTTCCTTAAACATAGTCAAAACAAGTTTTGCTCGTCAAAGTCGGGGCAGGACGATACCTGCAGATTCGGGTTTAATTTGCCATGTCTCACATCATATCATATACAATATCTATCACTTATCTATCTTCTATTTCTATTTGTCTCTCTAAGCCCCTATTTGGTAGAGTGGAAATAAGGGACAAGAGAAGTGAGATGGGTGGAAGTGGAGGGAAATAGACCTATTTCCCTTGTTTGGTGACACAGTGAAAATGTAGAGAAATGCACTTTTTCGATGGGTCCCACGCCTTTTTTATTTCTCTCCAAATCAGGCGAGAAATGCAGAGAAATGGACAGTTGCTCAGGCAATAATCGATTATTTTGTGTGATATGTTACGAAAATCGATTATTTTGTCAAAATAATCGATTATTTTATATCAAAAATCGATTATTTTGGTTCTATTTCTCACCTATTTCACTCACCAAACAACTTACTTTCACATTTCTCTTTTATTTCTCACTCATTTCACTTATACCAAACAACTCTTATTTCACCTCTATTTCACCTCCATTTCTCTTCTTCCCACTTCTTTTCTATTCATTTTTTTTCTCTCCATTTCTCTACTCACACCAAACAAAGCATAAGTGTCTACACTCATCGGGGTGTCTATGATAATGAAACATTACTTTATTTATTATTCATTTTTTAAGTGTTAAGGGTATAGAATTGAAAAGAAATATATTTTCTACTCGTATTGTAAATGATAATCAAAATAAAATAAATGTTAAAATAATAATAAATATAAAATTGAGGTGAGTATTTCTTTTAACATTAATCCACAAGTTTTCTTCACGTGAGAAATGATTCTGCTCAAGTAAAAAACATACATATTATGGTAGAGTAAAAACTGTCAATTTAAACCCGTCTAAAAAAGGATTTTTGTGGCCTAAAATAAAAGCTCCAGAGTTATTTAAACTTTTAAAAAAAAGTTTGAGTTTTACATTTTTACAAGTTTTATGGACTTTTTATAAACGTTTATAGGTAACAAAGTTTTATCAAATGTGACTGAAAAATCTAATAATTATTTGGATTTTTAAACACCTTCGAACTTTGAACCCCTATAATTTTAAACACACAAATGAATAATATCTTTGTTAATAAATAAAAGTATAATTTTGAAAAAATAATATAATTTATTGATAATTAAATTTATTACTATCAAGTAATTTAACCACATTCCTTAAATTTGTACATTTATTAAAAACAAATAGTGTGAAAAGAATTAGAGGTAATATAAATAAAACAGTTTCAATTTTAGGACCGAGGATAAAGTTTTTTAAAAAATGAAATATTTTTATTAAAATAAAAAGTATTAATTACATGAGAAAGAAGCATAAATAAATAATAGATATTTTGTATTTTAATGAAATTGTATATCCAAAATTAATATTAAATAAAACTGTATCTACTTTTCAGCTCTTATATAGTGAACGCAGACGGCAGGGGCAGGTGGCAGGACTTGTTCAGTAGAAAGTAAACAAGCTACATTGCTTATATAAATTTTAATTTATTCTTAAAATATTTTAGTATTGTGTTTGATTTACCCAAAATCACGTTTTAAATATGGATATATATAAACATTACTCTTTGTAACGTTAGCTCGAATCCACATTTAAAATATGATTTTGAGGTAAATCAAACGGTCTGTTACTAATTATTTTTATGTTAATTTAGAATCAGGAGAGTAATACTGAACAAATGTGGCAAGTGTAATGTTATGTCTTTCCAATAGCCAAGAGACAGAAAATATATACAAGTTCTGTACAGAATTGTTTCCCAAAATATTCTGATACTTAGAATTGTTTCCTAAAGTATATTGGTTAACTTTAGATTTACATGATTCCCTAAATATTTACAGTGATGGATTTACTTTTATTCTATACACAATTACATGATTCTCTCCTAATAAATACATGTCTAGAATAATTTATTTTGAGGAAATAATCATTAATTTTTTACATTTTTCTTTTTTGAAAAATATTAAAACATCAAGTAATTATTTTTTAAATTTCAATATTCTCAAATATATACCTAATGACTGAAAGATTAGCGTTAAAAAAAAAAAGACTGCTTACAATTTTTAACTAATTTTATAGAGACATGTTAGAATGGATCTTTATATTTGAGGTTTACGGTAAATTTTTATTATAAATAGTATAAATTAAATATTAAAAAATTAATAATATATTTTATTAATTTAAAATTTACTTTTTATATTAATAACATGTGATAGATCCAAATTTAAAGATCTATCCTAAAATTCCCTAATTTATCCGTAAGAAAGACATAAAGTCAAATGGCAATGGAATGCTTCCCCGCTTCGTTCCGTCTCCATTTTTTGTTAGTGTGTATTCATTTATAGGATAAAGGAGTAAATTATGGGTCAATTTGGATCACAATTAATACCAATTAATCACCAACTATGGATCACATAAGAGAAATTTTGCAAAAAAATAATTAAAAAAGTTCATGTACAGTGCATGTCTTATTTATAGAGACAACTTTTTCGTATAATGAAAAAATACAACAACTCATACAGTACACATTTACTCTTTATCTCACTCCATCATATCTCACATTTTTCTCTCCTTTCCCCTCTTTTCTCTCTTTCTCTATCTATATTGTAAGGTACAAACAACATTTCTCTTATTTATACATCATCAAAACATCACTGTAATTTTATTTGAATATATGAAAGACAGCAGAACAGAGCAGGTATCAAGCAGTAAAACCAAAAGAGGCATAAGAAATAGACCCAACATCCCAACTATCATGCACAACTTTGGCCTTGGAGTTTTCACCAGCAGCCCCCATAGCCACATGCAATGGGAACAAGTGATCAAGGTGAGGATGAGCCAATCTTGCATATGGGGCCTTCTCATCGAAATGATTAACTTCCTCATATCTACAACAACAACACTACTTTCTTTAGAACATGCATCTTTTGAATATTGTTCTCTTTCAAATTTCAATCAAATCAAGAATTATAAGCTAATGATCGTAAATAACCAGTCATTGTACTAAAATAATCATCAAACTCAACATACACTCATCATTTTAGAATTATAGAAAAAAGCCATAATGTCATATACCTTCCTTCTATAAGAGAGTTTTTTAACCAAGAATCAAATGCCACAGCCCAGGGAGCAGGAGGGCTATTGCGAGGTCCCATTGCTTTCAAGTTATGTGTGGCACTCCCTGACCCAATTATTAAAACACTCTCATCCTTAAGAGAAGCTAATGCCTTTCCCATGTTATAGTGATAAGTACCATCTCTGTTTGATGAAACAGATAGTTGACACACTGGGATATCTGCCTCTGGGTACATCAACATAAGAGGTACCCATGCCCCATGGTCAAGCCCACGTTTTGTATCTTCATCCACTTCACCGATCCCAGATGCTTGGAGTAGTTCCTTCACCCTCTTTGCCACATGTGGAGCCCCTGGTGCTGGATACTTGAGCTGGCAATAAAGGGAACAAGTTATAGTGATAGCTACAAAAATGCACTTCTTTTTTTGCCTCTACTTTAGTGTTCTTTATGGTACAAGCTTAAAGCTTGCTCTGAATGACAATTAAAAACTGATTAATTAGCATGAAACAAAATAATTTTATAGTCCAAGACTCCAAGTCATTGTACAACAAATGGGGACACAACTGTAAGGGAATACGTGAATCAGTTGGTAAGAGGTTGTTTTAGCCTAATTAGTGGTCAGGACTAGTGTATACAACTGTGTTAAATACTTTAGGGAGAGCCCGTGAAGATGCTACCAACTGAATAGGGATGATCACTTCCGGTGGAGGATATTTGTAATTTTGAACCATAAAAAAAATGGGGACACAACAACAACAACATGAGACGACTGAAGTGCAAAGCAAATTAAACTACCTTGTACATGACCTCGGGGAAGCCATGGAAGTCATGGATGGTGTCGTTGTGATCAACAACATTGACGGTGGGAACAACGGTGTCCCAGTGACCAGAGATAATAAGAATGGAAGAGGGTCTCTGAGGAAACACCTCCTTCTTCCAAGATTTCAAGAACTTCCATGCAGGAATTGAATCATCTATGATCAGTGCTGGTGATCCATGTGATATATAAAACGTGTCCTTCAATGCCATCTTCCTAATTTTCTCAATTGAATTAACAATTTCTCTTAATTACCGTACTATGACAAAATCTGAATATGGTATTCATTTATATATATATGTATGGAGAGGAAAATAAAAGTAAAAACGTGACAGAGTGAACTCTGCATCATAGCTTACGCATTTATATATATTGACCATTCCCCTTGTCCAAGTCCATATTCAAAGTATTGCATTAAGAAACCTAATATCACGATCCTTTTATTCACAAATCCTGCTAATGTCTACAAAACAAGATTGTGTAGATTTTGTAGATTAGGCACATGTCATTACCCAAAGCGATATTAGTTTCACCTTGTCGGTTTTTCAACTACAAATCATATACAATAGAAAATGTTTTAATATTCTTTTTTAATTTTTATAATATATTATTTTGTAATATTAAAGATTCCAATCTTATAATTATTGCTTTAGATAGAATTTTACCTAATTACTCGACCATCATCTCCAACTTAAGGCTTAAATATTATAAAATATACCGCCGATTGAAAATTCACAAAAAAAAAAAATACCCTTAAAAATTTATGTCCATCTAATAAGATTTCCTTCATTACCAAAGAGTTGTGACTCAGTTGACAACGCAGGCTGAGATTGTGGAAAGAGCTTCCGGGTTCGATTCCCACTGAACACAACTCTTCGGAAGAGGTGAGGAATCTTAACTGTGATTAAGCCCCGAACAGAATTGTCCCTGTAACAGGAGATACATGTGATTAACACCAAAAAAATAATAAGTTTTCCTTCTTTGTTAAGTTTTTGTTTCTTACTTTTATGAGTTAAGTTTTTTAATCTTCTTTACTCTTTCTAATTCTTGTAATTTTCCTATGGCTTTTTTTTTTCCTTTTTTCCTTATTTTTTACTTTTCTTATGCTTTCTCTATCTCTATTTTTATAAACTTATACTTTTCAGTTTTCATCAAATCTTATATTTAATTTTAGATATCAACTTATCTCCTTTAAATAAAGGAAAATTATTGATATATAGATAATAAACAAAAAGGAAATAAGAAAAAATTAAAATTTATTTTTAAAATATATACATGAGGACAAATATTTACCAAGTAAAATAGTTAAAAAGGGATAACATATCTACAGAATATTAGGGGATAAAATTAAGAATATTAGGGGATAAAATTAAGAGTTGATAAAATATTTTATATTAAACCTATTTAATTAATAAAAAATTGAATTTTTTTTTTTTGGGAAAGTTGTGACCCTGGCAGTAGCCCCATGGTTGTGACTATGATCATATAGTGTATGTTTGGATAAAAGTTAAAAACCTACGTTTCTTGAATTCCGATGCAAATTTATCATTTCAATGCAAGTTTTTCCAAAGCAATAATTTCTTGATTTTGAAAAAACGTAAATTTGGGATGAAACGTCCACCCAAACATCCTATTAATCTGATGGTTCTCCGGTTAAAAGACGTACTAGTAGGACATTTTCTTTTCTCTTAAATTTTTTTGTAGAATGATCTCTAGTAGTCTCTACAAAAGGGCCTTGAAAACAGAGGCAACTACATAACAACTAACTAATTAATTTACAATTTTAAATAATAACTTATAACATATTTGGATTATATTAAAATCATCATGTTCAAAAGCTATTAGGCCACAAAATATGACCACAATTATTCTAGGCCATGAACTTTAGCTGCGACTGCCAAGTTTCAGTTTTCCCCAATATTTACAACAAAAATAGAAAATATTCACTTTAATTACTTTAAAAACAGTTGGCTTAATTGCCAGCTGACCCCTTAGGATTTGATGGGCTTAACATCCCAACCCACGACACTTATAATGGGTGCAGCCCCTTAAACTAAATGTGGCTCTAGAAATCCCTAAGTAAATAAAGTTGCGCCCTTACTAACAGTTATAGCTTTTAGCCTAGTAATAGCTTTGTGTGATACTATTTAATTCTTACATTATTCAGACATATTCCATCCTTCTGCTAACTTTCACATCAGGTTTAACATAAATCGAATTTGAATATTGAATCACACAAAGCTCAAGTAAGAGACCATATTGCGAGTGAACTACATTTTAAGGACCAAAATACCATTTTGCAGTCATTAATACCAGGAACAAGAAAGAAAGTATATCAAAATAAGACCATCCAACTGATCCAAGGAATGTAAAGATCATGGCAATGGTACGTTAGGAAATGATACATAATTTTTGCTTGCTAACCAAAAACTAAACGCTACAATTGAGAGGTAACTTTTTTTTTTTTTGTGAAACCACAGATAGACAGTAAAACTCTCCCTCCGAATATATAATGCAGTTACCCTAAACCCACACGGATCCACACACTTGATGGTAGCAGCTTTGTTACTTTGCATAGGTCAATGACTCAATGCACCAAAATATAAATAAATCATAGGTGTTACGGTATGTCATGGGGAAAAATTGAAGAAAATGTTAAAATAAAAATCAACTATCTTTCTTTGTTGTCCTTTTCAACTTCTTCCTCGCAGAACTATGATCAGTGAATTTATATGACTGAGAAGCATAATTTCTGAGTTTTTGAAGGATCTTCCTTTCACTGATGCGCAGCACCAAAGAATGATACAGCTTTTTCTCTCCAACTAAACTACACCTTCCCAATGCCTCAATATCATCTTCTATTGATTTCAAACCATAGAGACTCTCCCTCATATCAGCGAGTGACAACAGAGCATCACAAACTTCTTTAGTCATCAAGGATTTCTTGCTCATATCAGATGCTTTCTTTAGAAATATATTATCATTCAAAAGAGTAGTTTCACTTGATTCATGACAATTTCCAGCAATTGATACTGATAGGTCTAACTTATGGTAGGCATTATCTGGTAATAACATGATGTATAATAAAATGAGGAGTTCAATCTGTGGTTCTCCATCAAATGAGATCTCAAAATATTCTGAGTTTTGGTAGCCACATGCAGAATAGCCTAGTCTTCTCCAAAGGGAGATTCTTGCTCTACTGTGGCGGTCAGAAAACAAAGAAGAACACCATTGAAGTACCAGTTCCAAATCAATGTTAACAATATCATAGGAATTGTCTTGCTCAGTAAATCCATATCTATGAAGCAAAGCAGCATTACCCAATAACCCGTAAGTATTAAATACCTGATAGGAAAGAGAAACCCATGAGAATTTAAGTACCTTCAAGGGAAGAACAAGAGGTTTCTATGTCCAAGAAATCTATCTAATATATTGCATCAAGAGTAGCATAGTATTGGAGAGCATTGAACATTTCAAATTGAAATGAAAACCACATTTCCAGAACTATAAAAGGATATAAACAAATAAGCATATACTACTCTGTGGTTCTTTTCGCACGACTGATCACTTACCAATGGAAGTAGAGAAAATTCACATAATTGAAAGGAAATTCCTTACCTCAGCTCCACTGCTGACATCTTTTATCACAATCATCTCTAGCATTGAAGTATCTCCCTCAGTAACCGAAGAACTCTCCAAGTCACTAACAATGCAGTTCTCAACACTGGCAGTATTAGACTCTGTCATAACTATGGAGGAATTTTGAGCCAATGCTTCGTCATCAACAATGCCCTCTTCAGAACTATCGGCATCATTGTCAGATTCATAATTAGAGGGCATAGCAGTGAAATGCACATCTTCGGCACCTGTTTTATGATTGAATCTGGAGCAGACATCAGTATAGACATCATTAGAATAAGCAAGTCCTCAGATCTGGATCATACACATAAATCACTACATGTATATCACACACACTCGGCCTCTCCAGAAATTTTTATTATTACTATTTTAAGTTTAAATTAGAACATTACAAGATATTGATGCACCATTGCAGTTTTTTGAATCCTATACAAAACACAGATGACATTACTTTCCAGATAGAATCAATTTCTCAGCATGCAGTAAACTTCAAAAGGCTCTGATGGTAGACCTCAAAATCATCACTCAACTGGGACTGAAGAATTACATGCATCCTTTAAACCACCCTTCTATATTACTTCACATATTTATTATAAGTAGGTTGAGAGGTGCATAGATCATATAAGATTTTCTTAGTTTATCCACATAAATCACCAAGATAACTGCTTGCAAGTTTACAGTTTTCCACTTCAATATCCTTTTCTTGCCCTGCAAATGCCAACAACACAAACAAACACTTGAAATTCTCAGACCATAGTATACACTACACACCAGTAGTTAGCTTAGTTTTAAATCATATTGAAGTCTGTGATCAAACTATATTGATTGATTGACCTTGACAATCTAGCACTTCCTGCAATAGATTAGCTACAACCTTGGATGCTCAAAATAAGACAGACAAGGAAACATTCTCATTTTATTATTGCAGCATATGGTTATCCAGACAAAAAGGCAGAGATGTTATTCACTTGATAACACCAGGGAATTTATCCTAGGTATATAAGAACCACAAAGTTACGAAACGAGACGCGTATGGACTGATATCACTATGACATTGACAGCACAATATATATTTCATTTATTCTCTTGTGTTTGCTTCTCCTGAGAAGGGGATCTGAATGGTATTGTCATAGAAACTGACGTGCTAGATTGAAGAATCTTCATGCACATTTGAAAAATTGATTGAAATCAGCATCTTAAAGACTTCAACTTATCTATGGATTAGTGTTTTCAACAGGGGCTAGGACCAAATTAAAAAAAAAAATAATAGATAAAGGGGTAATCTGAGACTAGAAAAGAAAACCATGGTAATCACCAGAGGCTTTACTTACAGATCTGCCAGAGGAACCATGCCATAACCATGGTAATCATCTATCTCGAAAGAACGTGAAAAAATAACACTTTTGGCTGCAAAATATTGTTCTACACCAAAAAACTCTGGGTTAAGCTTTGAAGGTGCTGAATCCAACAGTGGAAGAATACTCTCCTTCCAGTCCTCATAGATAAGAGCTTTGTCTTCTTGCACTGTCTGCCTACAATTGTAAGAGATCAGAAAATTTTCATGAAAGAAAAAGCACTTAATTTGTATCTCAAAACGTTAGTTTAATGCCAACGCCTAAAAGAACAGACATAACAACATCTTAGGAAATTTAAATGCTGTGTCACACAATTTCTCAGATATTCTTTCAGTTTATTTCCCTTATAAGTTCAGTGTCCAATCAGCAATCAACATCATAAACTAACTAACATGCATCCTGTTCTCTTCTGTAACATTTAAACTCCCTTTCAATGGACATAATTGTGAAATCTAATAAATGTACATTTCAATGAACTCCGTCCATAGCAAATAAAGAACAATAAGTAAACTAGGAAATTGTTTGACAACATTTGAGATATGAAAGTCACAATGTGCTTCTTCTAGCATGCATAGGTCAAAAACAAAACAAGGTATTCATAAAGAGCCCTGCCAACTCTACTTAAAAGACAAACTAATTAACAAAAACTCAATTGAAAAACAAACAATATCCTCTTGCCATTTTCATGAAAGTATATTGGAGCAAAGCAGACTTAGCAATCAACAGAGACGATCACAAGTACATGATGTCATAGTTCTATATGGCTAGTTTAGATCAATAAAAGGTATACCTGGTGAAGTTCAGTACCACACAAAAGGTCGTTTACTTCATTGAGGGTCCAAACAATAGGCAAGCACTCTTGGTGAGGCAATAGCTGAAGGTAGCCAGCCCATGGGGAGTCCCCACCCAAGCTTCTCTCATACATGATGGCAAATGCTAGCCCCAATTGACCACCCAAACCAGCATCTTCAATGATATCACGTGCCCCACTAGTCTTGGTAGTAAGACAAGCTTCCTTTGGCATCTTGGCCACAACATCACCTTCCTTCAATTGACACAGAGCTCTCACAGCTATTCCCTCTTCTGGGGTGTCCACAAACTCCAGTGCATCGCTCCATTCGAATCCATGAGACTTCATCCACCGTTTGAATGCCCTCAAACGCCTGTACAGAGAAAGAGAGAGCGAGTTATTTAAAAGCTCTGTTTGGCAGCAAAGTAGAAAATTTGGCATTGCAACATGTATAGCACATAGGTAAATCAAAAGCTATTCTTGTTTTGCCTCGGCATTGTTCAGCAATGACAGAAAGTTAACAACTTTAATGGGTAAGGGTGTGAAAGGCTCGATTTTTGGCATGCCCTTAGTATAGTTTCGTTCAGTTTTCCGGGAAAGTGAGTGAGGAAAAAGGGAGAGAAAATAGATAATATGCCTACCTGGTGGCCATAGGTGAAGAGTTGGTTGAGAAGTAGCCACTGTGAATGTGATTCCTCCTCTCAAGGGTTTTAGAGTTGCTAGTAGCCACCACCAATGTCACAGTTCAACTGTTCCAGCCTTTGTGGGTTTGGTTGGGCATTGCCAATTGACGTTGAATAGTTCAAAATATTAATGGCCCAAAGTTGCCGGCGCCTAGGTTCTTTTTCAGTTTTTCCACACTTATATTCTAGAGTTTTCAAAACGGGTTACCCATCTCGAATCGGTTCGGCTCAAAGTGAGTAACGGATTTAGGGATGGTAATGGGTACCCTCTGGATAGGGTATCACAGTGTCCATCCCGTACTCGCGTTTTCAAAAAAAAAAAGCCCGTACCCGCGCCCATATCCGCGTGTACAGTAACTTTAGTGTCCGTCTCTATACCTGTTGGGCACCTATATGCTCGTACCCGCGTCCGTTACCCGCACTTTTATTAAGTAAAAAATTAACAAATTCTAAGATATATTAATTTAAGAAAACTATATCTCAATTGAAAAAGTTACTCGAAGATCGTCCAAACATAATTTGTAAAAGTAAGGGATACAACAGTTTAATTACATTGAAACACAATATGTTAATGTTCTAAAACACAACAAATGATCTAAAGTTCAAAATTTTTATTATAACACTATTTTATAAACTTATATATCATGTGTTAGAATTCTTCAAGATCTGTAAATAATGATTATTAACACTATATTAGTCATATATTATAAAGTAAAAAGAAAACAAAAATAGATAGTTATAAAAATATATTTTTAATTTATAATATATTATATATATCAATTTTAAAAATATGCATAAATATATTAAATATTTTAATAAAATTAATATATCACTGTATATAATTATATATGGTATTTTTTAATAAATGATTATATATATGTGTGTATGCGGGTATGGGGCGGGCTGGGCATCAAAGTGCCCGTACCTGCGCCCGTCCCCATGAAAAAATGCGGGTTTTTGCCCGTACCCGCGCCCATACCCGCTTTGCAGGTTTTTACCCTGCCCATTGCGGGTAATTTTTGCGGGTACCCATAGGGCTTGGGCTCAATTGTCATCCCTAAACGGACTTTTATGCTTTGTTTGGTGATATTGGAGAAATGGTGAGAAGAGAAATGGGTAGAAGAGAAGTGAGAGGAAAGAGAAATAGAGGAGAAATAGGTGAGAAATAAAGGTTGTTTGGTGTGAGTGAAATAGGTGAGAAATAAAAGAGAAATGTAATGGTTGGTTGTTTGGTGTGATAGATGGAATAAGAGAGAAATAGCCAATAATCGATTAAAAAACATAAGAAATCGATTATTTGGGGGTCGTGCAGAAAAACAATTGATTATTAGCATAGCTTAATTGATTTTTGTAAAAGGAGAGGCGATTTCTCTCCATTTCTTGGCAAATGAGGTGAGAAATCAACCTCTGGTGGGACCCACCAGCTTTAAGCAATTCTCTCATTTTCTACGCAAACACCAAATAGGGTAAATGGGTCTATTTCCCTCCACTTTCACCCATCTCAATTCACTTCCCCCCATTTCTGCTGCATCAAACAGGGGGTTAAGGGTGGGACTAAAATATCTACCTAAAATTTGGTCCTATGTAATAAAAGTCTGAGTCCGGCTCAGATCGGGTAACGGGCTTATGCGAACCGGATTGATAAATCCTAATTTATTAAAAAATGTAGCTCATTAAAAGTTATAAAGAATTATACTCTTACAAAACTAAAAAAATTATAATATAATTACAGAAAACATTAAAAAAAGAGTCAATAATCGATTAAAAAACATAAGAAATCGATTATTTTGGGGTCGTGCAGAAAAACAATTGATTATTAGCATAGCTTAATTGATTTTTGTAAAAGGAGAGGCGATTTCTCTCCATTTCTTGGCAAATGAGGTGAGAAATCAACCTCTGGTGGGACCCACCAGCTTTAAGCAATTCTCTCATTTTCTACGCAAACACCAAATAGGGTAAATGGGTCTATTTCCCTCCACTTCCACCCATCTCAATTCACTTCCCCCCATTTCTGCTGCATCAAACAGGGGGTTAAGGGTGGGACTAAAATATCTACCTAAAATTTGGTCCTATGTAATAAAAGTCTGAGTCCGGCTCAGATCGGGTAACGGGCTTATGCGAACCGGATTGATAAATCCTAATTTATTAAAAAATGTAGCTCATTAAAAGTTATAAAGAATTATACTCTTACAAAACTAAAAAAATTATAATATAATTACAGAAAACATTAAAAAAAGAGTCAATATACCATAATAAAACTCATTCAAATAAATTTAAAATTCATTCTAAATTTCCAAACGCATTAATCCATCAATCTTATTAAATAAGATACATTTAACACATTCAAATAAATTTAAAATACATTCCTAAGTTCTAATCCATTCCAAAACACATTAAAAGATTTTTCTCAACTTTTCATTCTTACTTGTCTAAAATTATCCTTTACTAATAGAAAAATATACAGTTTATATCACAAAAAAATATTCAACGATGATTATTCAAAAAATAAGAAAGAAGTGGAAAATTACATTTGATGTATTATAAAATGTAATTTATATAAGTATTTCATTTATTTATATTTTACGAACGTTGATAGTATTTTTTTCTGATTATGAAAAAAATTAATATTTTCAATAGAAAGATTCTTAGGTGGTACTTATATATTATAAATTATACTTTGAAAATAAGTGTTATACTGTACTTTGAAAATAAGTCCATTTGGCTTGATTAAAACATAGGAAAAACGTGAAGTAAACATGACTTCGTGACCATGCACAAAAACATGTGTTTATTAATTGATTGATTTGAAAACTTGGTAAAAATTATATACCCTACAACATTTTTTTATTTTTATATATATACGAGTAACCCGAAAGCCCATCGGGCTACCCGACCCAAACCTAGATTTCTTGCGGGCTTTATTTACTTCGGGCTTCAAATTTCAATGCCCAAGCCCTATAAAAATTCGGCTTCCGGCGGGCCGATCCGGTCGAACTAACCCATTTTACTGACTCTACTTATAATTTTGATTTTTTTCATTTATCATTTTTCTCTTCTTTTATTATCACACCAATTATCACAATTTTTATTTTTTCTCTTTATTGTATTATTTCATTTTATCTATCTCTTCTCTACACTCACACACCAAAATTCATATATAAAAACATCATTTTCCTTCACCGTTTTCTAATTGTGTATTCACACAAAAAAAAATGTGTTTTTTTAAAGTTCGTTTGGTCCAATTTTTTTTACTTATAAATTGCTTTAAAATTAAAGTTAAAAATAATGGTTTAAAAAATAAAGTAAAAAATATTTGATAATTTTAATTTTTTAATTTAAAAGGTGATTTTAAGTTAAAAATGTTTGGTAAAATATTTTTATAATTTTTTACATTATTTAAATTTAACATAAATAATATTTAATTATAAAATTTTAAATTTTTTATTAATAAAATATATAAAAAATACACCAATAAAAAAATTTAGATTTTTATATAAATGATAATTAACAAATAACCATATTATAAAAAAGACGATGAAATATTTATAAAATATATGATTTTAATTAAAATTACGTATGTAAACACAAAATTGATTACTGACGAAATTTTAAAAAAAGGATAATTTTTTTAAATAAAATTTAATTACTATGGATGGGACCACCTAAAATGTTCTTCACCACCTCATAGGTTACAAGCGCAATTGTTATGGATGGGAACCCTCCAAGACATCGAGAGAGATAAAAGAATTAATGTTCTAGTTATAGATTACGGCTATTGAGGGGAAAAAAAATCAACTAGCTCAATATGTTGTTTTTTAGAAGGGATTAAGATAACTTCTAAACACGAACGATCTAGTTGGAGGCATTAAACAAATGAAACTATTAATAACAATATCTTCAGTTGATTGCATTACAATGAGGTTGGTAGGCGAAATGCACTGATTTGTGTGGTTCTGGAAAACAATTGACAAAATCCTAGTAAAAATCAAATATTTTTGTGACCAACACAAAAAAATTAGAGATTTTTAAACAATCTCATGACACTTCAATTGAGAAAGCCCATACAAGGTTATAAATAATAAACGTGTCAAGTAAAGAACAAGTATTATGCCTTTGGTTTTTGTCTTTTACGTAAGCCATACCGAAAAAAAAACAAATCATTCACTTTTCTCATGTGCAAGATGTATAACTTAACAATATTGTACATCATAGTCATAGTGTGTGTTTGTTTTGGTGTTTAAACTGTTAGTTGATAATTTAGTTTAGGCAATATTGTCTAAAGTTAGTTTTCTGTTTTGTTTGTTATCAATACAGTTGTGTATTGTTTAGTATAGATAGGAAGATGTAAATCATTTTAAGACAATGAGATTGAATTTTTCTGTACAAGTTTCCTACTGTGTTAACATTGCAGAACCGAGTTTCTCTAATAGTGGTATTCAGAGCTTGACGATCGAGGCTTGTGTGTAAGATACAGATAAAGGTCGGTGTTGTAATGGGTTCCAATGGCAATTTTCCTGCAACTCTTCCAGTGTTAGATGGCAGGAATTGTGATCAGTGGTGCACCAAGATGAGAGTGATCTTTGGCTTTCAAGATGTTCTTGAAATTGTCAAAGATGGTGTCCAAGAACTTGAAAGAGGAGCAACAGATGTACAGAAAGGTTGCACATAAGGAGAACAAGAAAAAAGATTGCAGAGCTCTCTTCATTATTTACCAGTGTATGGATCCACCCAATTTTGACAAGATTGCAAGTGCTGGTAGTGCAAAAGAAGCATGAGATTTGTTAGAAAAATATTATGGTAGAGCTGAAAAGGTAAAGAAAGTCAAGCTTCAGACCATAAGAAGGCAATATGAACTGATGCAGATGGAAGAGCAAGAAACAATTGGAAGTTACTTTGCTAGGTTACTGGCATTGACGAATCAGATGAAGAATTGTGGGGAAAAAGTCTCTGAGACCATGATTGTTCAAAAAGTACTCAGAACATTTTCTCCTAAGTTTGATCATATTGTTGTTGCTGTAGAAGAATCCAAAGATGTTGAATCTTTGAAGGTGGAAGACCTACAATGCACTTTAGAGGCTCATGAATTGAGGTTAGCTTAAAGAAATCCGGTGAAATCAGTAGATCAAGCATTACAGGCTCAAGTTTAGAAATAAGGAGATAACAAGAAGGGAAAGTTCAAGAAAGGAAAAAGAGGAGATGAAGGGTATCAGAAAAACTCCAACTCTGGTATTTTTTCAAAGTCTGATAAGAACAGAAAGTTTACTAGAAAATAGGAGACAAAGCCAAATTTTGAGAAGAAAAAGGTGGTTGACATAAATAAAGTGCAGTGTTGGACATGCCAGAAGTTTGGACGTTTTGCAAGTGAGTGTGAAAACTACAGAGGTAATGGTTGTGTATCATCTAGGCAAGGTGGTGAGGCACACTTGGCTGAGGAATAAAGTCCAGAAGAACAAGTGTTGTTGATGGCAAGAACAGATCAAGATCTGAATAACTGTGATGTATGGTACTTGGATACAGGTTGCTCCAATCACATGACTAGTCACAAGGAGGTGTAGTAACCACAGGAAACACTAGAAGGGGGGTTGAATAGTGTTTTAAAATTTTAAGTTAATTTATAAAAGCCTTTTTATTAAAAGACAATAAATACGTTTTGGCAAGTTATCATGAAAAACTTCATTGGCAGATAATTGAAATTATCAGAGCTGTGCGGAAGCTATGAACCTTTGTTTTTCAGAAACATGCTGAGTTTGATAAAACAGTTAAGTGTTCTACGAACACTTCATAAGGTTTGGAAAACTGTCTTTAAAAACTTTGTTTAAACTTGTTTTTGAAATGGAGACTGTTAGTTCAAAGATGTTTTTCTTTATTATCCTACTAAACTATTTACTTGCTGAAAACCGCGTTGTTGAGGAACTTGCTGAACCACTTTCAGTAGGTTCAGTAAGTACTCTTTTCAAAACAATTTGTTTGATACTCGAAAAGTGTATTTGTTAAAAGTTAGTTTTACTAATCAAACCCTTCCTTGGTTAATGATAAACAGATATAGACAGAAAGTAAAGAGTTAAGGGAAAAGAAAATTTCACACAAAGAATTTATCCTGGTTCACTCACTAAACTGTGAGCTACATCCAGTCCCAGGGCAAACTCCCTGGATTTATCCACTATCTGAACACAGATACAAGTATTCTTTGTTTTCAACTGCCTCTTCAGGAAACTTAATGAGTATTATTTGCTTATCAACTGCCTCTTCAGGCAACTCAGTGAGTATTCTTTTGCACGCAGCCTCTCCAGGTGCAATGAGTACACAAGGCCTCTCCAGGCACACAAGTATTCTTGGCTTTTCAACTGCCTCTCCGGGAAACTCATGCAGTATTATTCTTCCCAACCTCTCCAGGCTGAATGAGTATTCTTTTGCAGGCAGCCTCTCCAAGCGTAACAATAACAAGTATTCTTTTACAGACAAGCCTCTCCAGGCTCAACAAGTATTCTTTTCTATCAAGCCTCTCCAGGCTCTACCCAAGTATTCCTTTCTATCAAGCCTCTCCAGGCTCTAAGAGTACTATTTCTTTCACCAAGCCTCTCCAGGCTCTCAGGAGTATTCTTTCTTCCCAAGCCTCTCCAGGCTCTACATACACTCAGGGTGTTTACATTTAAGCTTATGTTTAAGTTTTCTAGAAACTTAAACTTACAATATTCCTATCTTCAGAAGGTTGATCCTTTCAGCATGTTGGATTTCAGTGTTCTTGACTGATTGGTGATTTTCATGGGAGCTTTCAGCTTTTGTAGTCGTGCTCCTTCTCTTCACTTAATACAATATCAACAACTTGATTTAGTCTTCGGATAGTTTGTTGTATTGTTCTTCTGCTTGTCCTTTTTCTTCTTATTTTGCTTCTTCATCCAATGCTTCATCTATTCTTCAGATTGTTTCTTCTTTGATCTTTGGATAGTTTACGCTGTGTTGTGCTTCTTCTTGGCTTAATGCTTCTTCTTTGTGATCTTCTTAGTCTTCCTTGATGTCTTCCAAATAGTTTGACCTTTCATATAGTTGTTGTGATGTTCTTCTTCTTAGTTTATTGCTTCTTCTTTCTTCTTCTTCTATTAGATTATGTATTATTTTTCTTGTAGCTCGTTGATTCTTTCTTCTTCTTCAAAGTCTTCTAGTTCTCTTCTTCTAGTCTTTCTCCTCTTGTCAGCTGGTTGGTTATCTTCAGAGAGTTTCTCCAATGCTTTTCTCTTTCCTTGTATGTTGTCCACTTTCAGCAGATTCCTTCTTTCAACAAGTTGCTTCGTCTTTCTTCGAATTTCCTCTTCCTGTCTTTTGCCTGCTTCCTTGGCTATCTTCATCTTCTTGTCTTCAGACGGATGCTTCATCCTGTTACCTGAAACATAATGCACAGAACAATACCTTTCTCAGTAGAACCTGTCTTTATATGATCTAATTTGTTAATCATTAAAACCTAAGGATAATGAGTCTTAAATCTAATTTAAATACTTAAATTAATTATGAGACTCAACAGGAGCGGTTTGAGATATTGGATGAAACAATTAAAAAAAAAGTAAGATTTGTTGATGATAGTGTTGTACAAGCTGAAGGAATTGGAAACATTGTTTTTCATAGGAAGGATGAGAAGAAGTGTTGCATCTCTAATGTGCTGTATGTGCCTAATATGAAAAGCAATATGTTAAGTTTAGGACAACTTCTGGAAAGAGGATACACCATGAAGATGGAAGAAAGATTGTTATCAGTGTTTGACAGCAATGGGAGATTAATCCTGAAGGCTCCTCTCTCTAATAACAGAACCTCTAAGGTTGGCATACACAATAATGGTAAAGAATGTCTCAAGTCCACAATTGATGAAGTGAGTAGGCTATGGCATCACAGATTTGGCCATCTGAATTTCAAAAGTCTAAATCTATTTAGTAGCAAGAATCTGGTTTCTGGAATACCAAAGATTGATGTAACGAATGAGCTGTGTGAAGAATGCATTTCCAATAAACAAGCCAGGAATTCTTTTGCCCCCTATGTGCTTAGCAGAACTAGCAAATCACGTGAAGTGGTCTACTCAGACGTGTGTGGTCCTTTGGAGAAAGCATTTATTGGAGATAACAGGTACTTTGTAACTTTCACATATGATTTTTCTAGAAAATTGTGGGTTTATTTGTTAAAGAAGAAAGATGAGGTGTTTGATGTTTTTAAGAAGTTTAAGGCAATGGTTGAAAAACAAAGTGGGAATTCGTTGAAGAAATTGATAACCGATGGTGGAGGGGAATATACTTCTCACCAATTCTCTAAGTTATGTGATAAATTTGGAATAGTTCATGATGTAATAGTACCACACACTCCACAACACAACGGAGCAGCTGGAAGAAGAAACATAATCATTCTTGATATGACAAGAAGCATGCTTAGAGTAAAGTTCGTTCCTAAGGAGTTCTGGGGGGGAAGATGTATGTACAACAGCTTACATTCTGGATAAGTGCCCCACCAAAAGGTTGCAAGGAATCACCCCTGAAGAGTTATGGTCAGGACAGAAACCAGATGTCAGGCATTTCAGAATTTTTGGTTCAATCTGCTATAATCATATACCAGATGTCAAAAGAAAAAAAAACTAGATGATAGAAGTGAGCAATTGATCCTGTTGGGATATCATCCTATTGAAGGATACAAAATGTTTAATCCAATCACAAGGAAGGTGGTCCTAGGCATATATGTTATGTTTGATGAAGCAAAGTCCTGTGATTGGAGTGCTACACACACAGAAGATTGTCAAAGACCTCAACTGAATTTAGATATTGAAGAAGAAAGCTTAAATGATGATGAACCTTCAAGAAGATCACACATAGAAAGGAGACTTCCAGTCAGATTGAATGATTTTGAAATTACTCATGATTCTAAAGTTACAAGGGAAGGAGAACTTGTGCATTTTGCCTTAATAGCTGAAGCAGATCCTGTGACATTTGAGCAGGCCATAATAAAGTCTAATTGGATAAAAGTTATGAAGGAAGAACTAAAATCTATTGAGAAGAACAATACTTGGCATCTTACTGGACTGCCAAAACATATGAAACCAATTGGAGTAAAATGGGTCTTCAAGGTAAAAGTGAAGCCCAATGGTAAAGTGATCAAGCACGAGGCCAGGTTGGTGGCTAGAGGCTTTCAACAGAAACCAGGAAGAGAATATGAAGAAGTTTTTTCTCTACTAGCAACTAGCAAGACTTGAGACAATCAGATTAGTGGTTGGTATTACTAATCTAAAACAATGGACCTTGTGGCAGATGGATGTAAAATCTGCATTTTTGAACGGACCTCTAGATGAAGAGGTTTATGTCACTCAACCCCTGGTTTCGAGATACCTGGTGAAGAAGGAAAATTTAGATTGAAAAAGGCTTTATATGGATTGAAGCAAGCACCAAGAGCCTAGAATAGAAGAATTGATCAGTTTATGATGAATCAAGGATTTCAGAAGTGCACATCAGAATGTGGTTTGTATGTGAAAGGCTTTACAGCTGAAAAATTAATGATTGTAGGTTTGTATGTGGATGACCTACTTGTAACAAGGAGTTATGCTGAAGATATTTCAGAATTCAAGGCAGAGATGAAAGAAGAGTTTGAAATGTCAGATTTGGGAAAACTATCCTATTTCTTAGGACTGGAGTTTGTTACAATCGGTCAAGGCATTTTCATGAGACAGAAGAAATATGTGGCTGATGTATTGAAGAGGTTCATAATGCTTAACTGCAATCCTGCATCCACACCAGTAGATACAGGAGTGAGGCTTGGACAAGATGAAGATGGTCCTCTGGTAAATGCTACACTCTACAGGCATATGATTGGCTCTTTAAGATACATATGCAACAACAGACCAGATTTAGCTTATGGTGTTGGTTTAGTCAGCAGATTCATGGAGAAACCAAGAACCACTCATTTCAATGCAGTAAAGAGACTTCTCATACATGTGAAAGGAACATTGAACTACGATTTAATGTTTCCTGATAAGGTGGAAGAGGACAAACTTGAGCTGATTGGCTACACTGATTTAGATTGGAATGCTAGTTATGATCGAAGGAGTACATCAGGTTATGTGTTTTTGCTGGGATACACTCCTATCTCATGGAGTTTTAAGAAACAACCTATTGTAGCTCTATCCTCATGTGAGGCAGAATATGTTGCAGCCTCCTATGGAGCTTGTCAAGCACTATGGTTAAGCAATTTGATTGGTGAGATAAAATTAGGAGTAGAGAAACCAATGACGTTAAGAGTTGACAAGAAGTCAACAATAGATTTAACTAAGCATCCTACTGCACATGGCAGGAGCAAACATATAGAAACCAGGTTTCATTTTTTGAGAGATCAAGTGGACAAAGGAAGACAGAAACTTGAGTTTTGTAAGACAAAAGAGCAACTTGCTGACATTTTGACAAAGCCTCTTAAGGCAACTAGAGTTCATGAATTTAGAAAGAAAATTGGAGTTGTATCTCCTGAAGATAAACTAAATTAAGGGGGTGTGTTAATTGATAATTCAATTTAGGCAATATTGTCTGAAGTTAGTTTTTTGTTTTGTTTGTTATCAATACAGTTGTGTATTGTTTTGTATAAATAAGAAGATGTAAATCATTTTAAGACAATGAGATTGAATTTTTTTGTACAAGTTTCCTACCGTATTAACATTGCAGAACCGAAATTCTCTAACATAAACTAGTCAAACTCAAGTTTGGACTTCTCAACGCAACTGTTTCTAGCATTGAAAATGTGAGTTTACCATGTTTCAATACTAAACCAAACATGTTCATAGTCGATCATTAATTAGCATTAGGTGGGTGTAAGAATGAATTTCTCAAACAATATTATACTTGAAGATGCCATAACTTCAATCAAACACATATAAATAATTCCGTTAAAAAAAAACATAAGACGAAAATGCAAGAGAAATGAAAGTTGGTCATTCATGGGTTCCACTGAGAGAGAATAATGGGAGTTGAGTTAATTTTTTTTATCATTTATTAGGATGTCTTTCTATATATTTGAAATAAAAATAAAATAAAAAAATAAAAGTAATAAAATTGTCTGGTGAAATGTGAAAATAAAAAAAAATTATATCCCCTTTATAATATAATATAGATTATCATTAAGACCAAGATTGGTAAGGATGAGAGCATGTTGGCAGAAGAAGGATGAGAGGAGATGCCCACGTTTGGCATGGGAGGTGGAGGATTAGGGATATAAAAAAAATGTACCCGTGGATACTCGCGAATATATCCGCAATGAGTACCCGTATATTTATAAAACGGTTCTTCTAACATGTGCAACCTTGCACAACCTTGCACAGGATAATAAATCAAAATTGGAAATGTTTCATTGGAAATTACAACAATCATAACATTTAATGCATTGGTGTAACACCCACAATTTCCCCCACCAGTATATATAAATAATATAGAGAAAGTTTAGAAATAAAAAAAATTATGAGGTATTTAGGAACTATCCAACCATAATTTTAAATAATTTTCCTAAAGAGGAGTTTGGGAAAATGACCTGAATACCCTTAGTAATTGTACAGTTAAAGAAAATATAAATCTAATTATGAAAAATATCTAAAACTAAAGGGGATTTATATTTTTAGTCAAAATGGTCTTATTATAATTAATAATGAATTTTATAAATTAATTTAGAATTTTTCTGGCACTTTTGGGCAAAAAGACCAAAATGTCCTGATTAGTAGTGTAACCGTAACCAATATATGAAAATTTGTGGAATAATATGAAAAATATACTTTGGACCTTAAGAGTAGATTAAAAATCATATTTATAACTTTATAGAATTTTTGTGTGTAACACCATAATTTTTCTATCTGCGTACTCTTGTTGAAATTTGACTATTGTGTGTGAAAACTGGGAAAACTGGGGAATAAGAGAGTTTAAGTGAGAAGTGAGTTCTAATCACATTTTTTGGCTTAAAACAGGTTAGAATAATTATAGGAATTTTTCTGGAATTTTGTAATTTTTCTGGATTTTCCATGGTGAAATGACCATTTTGCCCTTCGTTGCAGTGTAAAATTATCAAACTGACACTGTATCATTTCCTTTATGCCTCATGCCTAATTTAACACTTGAAATTCAAATTTTCACCCATTTACATGGCCTCACATGTAGGAGACAAGCTTTTCATGGTTGCATGCATGGGTCACTATCACACACACCTTTCCTTTCTCCTACTTTTGACTATATAAGCTAAAATATTGTTTTTATTCATTTCTAACCCTAAAACTTCAGAGAATCCATCCAACCACTTCTTCTCCTCTCATCTTCCTCCTCCATTTCTTCCCTCATTCACCATTGTTGGAAAACTCCATTTTTTAGCTTCCAACTCAAAGAATCCTACACTAAACCTTTAGACAAAGTTAAAGAGGAGATCGAGAGGAACACAAAGAGGGGTAGATAATTTGATTTGGGTGGAGTTTACAAAGTTCATACTCCATTGTTGGGAGCTTGGATTTCACTGGGTAGGAGGAAGAACCTTGAACTCTAGTAGGATTGGTGACTAGAGTGAGGGTGACCATTGACCCTCTTTCCCTCTCCCTTTGTTTTCATGAAATGATAAATGCAATAACCTATTTTCATATGAAAATGATTCATCCAGCCCTATATATGTGTGTATGCTCGAGTTTTAAATTTATTTGATGGTTGAAATATGTTAGTATGGTGACTATATGTGCATATAAATTGTTGTTTGAATTTAAACAACTTGTTACTTGGTTGAATCTTGGAAAATGATGTATTTTGACTATATTTGAAGGTATGAGCTTTTCCATGAGAATATGTATGTTTGAATGATTTGGCATGATAATATGGACTTATGATATATGTAGAACATCATACTTGAGTTTTACAATTTTTGAGATTTTATTGATTTTTCATGAAATTCAAGGTGTCCTTGAATGTTCATGGGTGTTCTTGCTTATGTTCATGTAAGATTCATGGGATGAACATGTTTGATCTTGAAATGTTGACGAGAATAGTGTCGGTGTGTTTGTGGGCCTTAGTAGCCCAATAGTTTAAAGTTAAAAACTTGAAGTAGCAAGGTAAAAGTAAAAGATGATAACTCTAAGTGTGAAAGTTGAAGCAAAATTCGAGTAAAACATTTACCCTATAGTAAAGTCACCATAAAGCTCATTTTACTTGGTGGTAACTTGGTAAAATGAACCCCCATAAGTTACCTAACCATTGTGCCTCTAGTTTGGGCTCAAATACCTTCAAAAAACTCATAAAACACTCTATATGGCCAAACAAAAATAATTAAGGAATATTGGGCTTGGATTAGTGTTGGGCCTCAACCCTAATCCTACTCATAAGGAATCAAGATTCAAATTAAGTTAGTGAGTCCACTAAATTAAATCACTTAAGTTGATCAATTAGGGAAGAGTCAATTAAGATCACTCTTAATTACCTAAGTCAACTATGATTAATAATAGAAGTGAGACTTAATAGGAGTTAACACTTAAGTAATTAAGATTAACCTTAATCAACCCTAATGAGGATTAACCCTAATCTTAATCAAGATTTACCCTAATCAAGTCTAATTATAATTAAGTCTTAATTACACATGATCATGATTAATTTTAATCATTAATCATTAATGATGTGTTAATAATATGATTAAGACCTAATGACGATTAAGGACTAATTAATTATGATTAACCTTAATTAATTGTAATTAAAAGTTTAATCTATGATTAGTTATTCAATTTTTTTATTTTGATCATCTATTACTATAATTATTAATTGAGGAATTTATATTAGGGTTTAATAATAATGATAATGATTTAAATTAAAATTGAAAAAAAATTAATATAAATAAGGTTAAGGGCGTGTTTGGCAAAATTAATTGAAAACTGAAAAATTAGTTGAAAACTAAAAAGTTAGTTAAAAGTTAGATCAAAACTGATAAGCTACCTAGGTTAATTGTTAATATGTTTGATATATCATTTTCATCCTTCCAAACATACATTGTCTGAAAAACAACAAGGTGTTGCTTTGTTATTTTGTGCATTGGAATGAAGAAGTCTACATTGGAATTATCAAACTTACGTCAACAATCGTTATCCAAACATACACTTAAAATGTTTGGTAAGATTAGTTGAAGGTTATAAAATGATCGTTGATGACATTATTAAAATGACATGTAATGGTGAGTGAATGTTATTGAGGGGTAAAATTGTAAAACCTTTTCAGCTATTAGCTAAAAAAATGAGCTTTTTTAAAATAACTACCTCTTGTAGCTTCTTAATTAAAAAAATTAGTAACTATTTAGCCAAACATTGGTGTAACGATTTTAGCTTTCATCTAACTGAATTGTCTTATGAAACACAATAGTGAAGAAGTTTCTCTTTAAAGTCGAACCCGCAACTAGAATTAGAACACCACGTTGACAATTGCTCCAAATCATCGACGCCCTCTACCAATATGTCCAAATAAGCAGGTTGAGAATCCAAGAAACCACAAGATTATCTTCTCCATTTTTGTCGTTGTCATTCCCATCTACCTAAATAGACCACATAGGCATTGTTGTTCACCCTTGCACTTTATGACCTCGTCGTTGTACTAATTACCCTTAGGAGAAAAATGACATGAGAAACTCACTTTATGAGCTTGCTTATTAGGGAAAATGATAAAAGCAATGGAAATTTGAAATGAGGATGTTTATTGTTATTGTTCATAGAAAAATGGATTTGAATTCTTTTCAACCATATCCAACACTCTAATAATTTTAGTTATGAAATAACCATCAATCAACAACGAAATCACAAGCTAGTCACAGTTGGTAACTAATTGCTAGTTATTTCATAGTTAAAATTGTTAGAGATTCAGTTCATCTATAAAGGATCCTTACACAAGAAGAATGATGGGGTGGTAAAGAATAACATGATGAGTGATGAGGTGGTGAGCATAGATTTTTTTAATTCAAAATTCAAATAGAAAGGGAAGAAGAAATAAAGCGACAAAAAAAATTCTCCCATATTAGTTTAAATTCAAATTACAATTAGTCATAGTGACAACATGAAATGGAAATCCTATGAAATGCATTGCAACATACATGTGCCTCACGATAGGGAAATCCCATATAGAAAACAACCATTGGGTAAGACCTCCTCAAGTCACTCAATAACCACAAATCACCACTTACTGCACTTTATATGAGAAATTAATTTTATTAAAAAAAATTATCACGTTGTATTGCTTATATGAATGACCTTTACACATGGGACACCATATAAAAAAATTAACAAAATAAAAAAAAACATTGTACATAAACTATACACACCCTGAACAAACCACGATCTGTATGAAAAAAAGCTATATAGTCGCATGATCATGTCTAAATCTGTACATGTAAACCTCTTTATCATATTTTCACCTTTGATATTGTCTTTGGGGTAGATGTGTATTTTGTTATTCAATTGTTGCGGGCGTGTTCTTATCATTTTTCCTTTATTATGTGTGTCGACAGATTGGAATGAATCTTAGTTAACAACTATTTTATCTTATTCACGAGCCTAGAATTGAGCTTATAACCTCATTTAATGTGTTATTGCCCTCGTGCGGTTGGTTTAGACTATCTAAACAGAGATAAATTGTTCATACAACAAAATTATACAACTCATATAACATATAACCTTGGGGTTGGTTGAGTGAAGCAAAATATAAGATATCACATCTGACAAGTCTCAAGTTCGAGCCTCTACCCGTCTCCTTAGGGTGTGAGGTAAATGTAAGTTTTTTGTAAGTGCTTCTTTGGGACGCTTGCCTTAGATTAGGGCACCATCCCCTCATACTAAAATTCTATGTCACAAAGGAAAATTCCTATGTCATGTTTTTATCTCTATCTATTTCCATCATATCACAATCACATCACTCACTTTTCACTCTTTTATTTCTATCTCTATCTATATATTGGTTATAGATGATACTGTAGTTTAATTATCATTTCTCATCTAAATATATATAATCAATTAGTGATTTTTACCTAAGAGAAAAAGTGTGGGAGGAACTTGATTCAACTCGAAGGAGGGAATAAAATGTATGTTTTTTAGTTTTAGTTTTTTTTTTTCACTCTATTAAGCAATCAAATAAAGATTTTGGTTAATTTTATCCTAAATGCGTGATTGGATATACCTACTCAAATACCCATCATGAAGTAACTCTATGTAACGCTAATTAATAACATGTTGGGTTTTGTTTAAAATTACATTTAAGTGTCTAACTGGATAGACATTTATAACATTATTTTGATATAATATGTTAAAAAACATGCATGTAGACACCAAAAAATCCAGATCCAAATTAACCTATCCAAATTACAGTAGATAATCGTCTATCCAGTAGCTTTATGGATTAAATCAAACATATTTAGCAAGCACATGCGCAACTTTATTAGCATTCCTATATGTACATGAGCAAAAGAGCAAAACATGGAATTAGAAGAAAAAAATCTACAACCCTAAATACCAAACTAATGACCGAGTAATTGATTGTGTTCTTATGAATTGCTTCCCCTACTTGCGTACTTGTGTTTTATCTTTTTTTAAAAAAAAGCTGTTTAACTAAACGGGTAGTCCGAAAAGCCCGAACCAAACCTAACTCCCTTTGTGTGTGTGTGTTTTTTTTTACTAAATAACCTGGCAAAAGTTTGAGCACTAAATTTTAGTATACAATAAAAACCCATAAAATTACCGACTCCAAATTGACCTATTTTACACGCAAGGCCAAAGCATTTCCCTCTATGTTAATTTAATTTTTAAAGTTCAACCAATATGCATCATAAGTTAATGAATACACATGATATGGGAGGAGAAAAATATATACAAAAGTTATTTAATTTGACAAAATAAAGACTGAAAATTATTAATTGAAGATGAATTGAAATGAAAAAATCAAGATGGCAATACATATCAGTGTTATTAAGACTGAAAATTTATTAAATGGAGATGAATTGAAGTAAAAAAATCAAGATGGCAATAAATTTCCGTGTTATTAAACTCGACTTGATTACCGATTTAATGGATGTATTGAGTAATTGGATTGAGATTAGTTGATCTGGATATAAATTTTAAACTTGTAAAAAATCATAATTAATATAAGTACTTAATTTACTCTTTTAAGTTCATAATATAAATAAATAATATGAGTTACAATTACAAGCTTAAAACATAATTAAATAATCATGGTTTATTATAAGATCACAATTATAAAAAAGTTGTGGCTCAATTGACAATGCATGTTGAGTTTGTGGGAATAGCTCCCGAGTTCGATCCCCATAAAACACATTCTTAGGGAAGGATGAAAAGTCTTAACTGTGATTAAGCCCCTTACCCCTGGTAATAGGGGATACCTGTGGTAAAAACCAAAAAAATATAAGATCACATTTATAACTATAAGTATAACCAAAAAAATACAAGTATACATTTATAAGATCACATTTATAATTATGCTAAAGAATAGTCAAACGCGCATAAAATTTAGAACCCGTATTTTTTTAAATTAATTTTAGGGAAAATAGTATAAAATCACCTTGAACTTTTGTTCTTTTGTAAATAGGCACAATGAACATTTAATTTATCTCAATTAACCCTTAAACTCTTATTATTATTACAATAAGTCAATTCATTAATACCAAGTTAAATAATTACCATAACCAATCTCAATCTTTTGAGATTTTTTGTTTCAAATATTAAAAAAAAAATAAAAGAGTAAAATTTACATATTTTTTATTCTTGAATTATGTCAAATTTCAAGCATATTTAAAATTTTAAAAGCGAAATATGACCATGTGTTTTTTTAATTTAGAGTTTTTTTTCTATTTTTTATTTTTGAAACTTTATTTTATATAATTTTAATATTTTAAACACAATTTTGAAGGGTTGAGATTATATTTGTTAATTTTTTTAACTTCATGCTAATGAGATGACATATTGCAACAATGATGAAAGTTTAAGGATTAATTAGAACAAAATAAAAGTTCATGGTGCCTATTTGCAGAAGGGTAAAAGTTAAATGTGCTTATATACTATTTTTCCTTAATTTTAAAATTATATTTTTATATCATTTTGATTATTTTATTTGTCTTTTATCTTTTTATAAGTCACCATTTTTTTTTTCAATTTTTATAGGAGTGGCCCGAATCAAACCGAACCAATCAAGAACGGGTTGGTTCGGTTTGATTTAATTGGTTTGGTTCAATTTCTTTTAGAAAAATACAATCTACGATAAAGCCACATGTTGATGTTTAATATCTCCTATATGGTAAAAAAACTCATGTTGACTCTCATTTCTTTAATCTGTTACTCGAACCAATTATTGACAGATTTGATTAGTTTGGTTCAGGTACAACCCGATTGAGCTAAAAAATCCAATCCAATCAGATTGGTTAGGTTCGGTTCATCGGGTTCATCAGATTGAACCAAACCAATGAACACCCCTAAATGTGATAATTCTTGCAAGTGTTTTTTCCCTAAAGGTGAAGCTCATGGCGGTGGAATAAATAACAAGCTTGCGAAGATGGGATCGAAAATCTAGGATGAGAAAACAATGCCTAATGGCCTTATTTGAGATGCTTATCCCTCTTTAGTGTTTGGGATAAGAAAACCCCATTATAGTCAATTCCTATGACGCCGTTTTGAGATGGGTGTTTGTGTCTTTCTTCTTCAACACCTCACGGGACATGTTAATATTGTTAATTTAATATACCCGTTTGTGAATCTGCTATATCATGTTTTCTTAGACCTTATGTCGTGAAATACTCAGCAAGCCATTATACCCTAGACTCACCAGTTACTAGAATCTAAAACAAGCAATCACTGACTTTAGAATTAGACAAGTTAAGTAATTTTTTACTTTGAATATTTGATGTTCGAACCCACATCTTTACACGTTAAAAATAGTGTACCATTGGTGAGACACAAATTTTTGAAACACACCGTAGAATTCACCCGTACCCCCTGTTTGGCTTAAATAGAGAAATAAGGAAGAAATAAACGAGGAAAAGAGAGTTATGAAAGAGAGACAAATTAAATAGAATTTGAGATTGTTTGGTATTAGAGAAACATGAGAGAAATAAGAGAAATTAATTTTGATAGTTGTTTGATTGTGAAGAAATAAGAGAGATAGATTTATAAAAGTTAAAAAGACAAAACTACCATTCAAATTTAATTGTATTTATTTTGTGTTAACCTTTCTCACATCTATGATTCAAGGGTATAATGATATTTACAGTCTTTCACCTCTTGGTTCTCTACGTTTCAGCACTCAATAAAGGAGATTGGAAAACTTATGAGACCCACAACAATAATGACAATGGTAACTCTTTATTTAGTTATACCAATCACGAGGGAAATGTTATTAACCGTCTAACTTTCTTTTGTATCTCTCTCTTTGTAATTCAGTCATACCGGATAAAACGGTAAAGATAGAAAAAGACATAGTGATAATGAAGAATTACAAAAAAGAATGTGAAATCAATACTTCTTAATGTACTTGGTAATTTTTCTTACATAACAGTATTTATAAATATAACTAATATATAATTTCATGTAATGTATGAGATAACTTTTTTATTTTTATCAATATTTTAAAGATAATTGTAGAAATTTAAATATAAAAAATAATGTGTTTTTAAATTTTAAATGACAACATTAAAAAGACAAGGTAACTACTATGAGATGATTTTTTTTCTAGAATGTAAATAAAAACATTTAAAGGAAAAAAAAATTATCACATGAAAAAACATGAATTTGCTTTTTAATTACTAAAGGATAAGAAAATTATCACATGTAAATGGTAAGAAACTTTTTAATTTACTAATCGATTATTTTATTATAATTTTAAACTTAAATAGGAATGTCATGTGAATTAAGGAAGGTGTTTTATTAGTCTAAAAATACCTCACTTTAAAAAATGAGTATTTAATTTTAATAAATAAAACAATAGTAAAATTAGATTAATTTTAAACTCAAAATAACATTAAAATAATTTTATTTTTAATCACGTGAAAATTTGCTCTTTGTTCAGTTCGGGTAGGGGTAGAATGGTCACAAAATATTTATTTATGGTGGTGCCGTACCGTAGGGGAAGAGAGACTCAAACACGTATTTGGTAAGTTGTATCTAGAATGGTATCTATCTCATTGACGAGGGAGGGCTAACAACATAAATAGAGAGAGAGAGAGAGAGAAAGTGAGAGAGAAACCAACCAAACCCACAGTGACAGAGAGAGGCTCCTCAAACACCAGACGGAGGGAGACAGCGTACTACAACTTGAGACAAAGGTGAAATGAAATGTCATGAAAGAAATAGCACAATTTTTAGGGTTTTCTTCCTTTCAAAATTCTACAATTGCTACGGGAAAATGTATTGTTGCCTTTCACATTTTTTTATTAGTTACTGCATCTTCTTTCAAGTAACGATATATCATTCAGGAGTGTTGTTTCATGTTTCCACCTTCATTCCTTCACACTTTAGTACTTAGCATTAACGTTTAATTGGGTTTCATACATATTCTTCTCATTGGGGTAAAGAGTTATTTCCCTTCTTCATCTCTTCTCTGAGGTTTGGTTACGTACTTCTCTGTGTATGCTTTACTTTTCGCTAATTACGGAATAGGTCATTTGGTTTCGAGATCTATTTCTTCCATACTTTTGCTTTTGACTCACCGCCAAATTGTTATTCTACACTTTCTCTTTTGTTACCTCACAACTTTGTTAGAGCGTTGTAACCGTTCTTGTATTGCTTGTTTGTGAGTGTGGTGTCTGAGAAACTCTTGAAATTTTCAAATTGGATTTTATATTTGCTTTGATACGTTGTTAATTTGATTTGGTGCTAACTGTATCGAGGATGTTGCTTCATCAATTACTGCCTCTCTGATCGCTTTGTCTTCGCCTCTACTTCGCATTTGTTTTTATGTGTTTAATATGTTTCAGTTTCAGTTATGGTAATGTATTTCTTGTAAATTTAATTTGAATGCTCGTGAAAATTTTTATGGCCTTGTATAATTTCTGAATTTTTTTTATTTTGTTGGCTTGCAGTTACTGACTTTGATACAACAAACAGACATCGGAGATAAGAATTCTTTTTGTTGCCAGATTACTTCCTTTTGAATTGTATGACCTAGTTGGGTTTTCATCATGAGTGGTGCACCTAAGAGATCTCATGAAGAGTCTGTTCATCCATCTTCAAAACACCCGCATGAAGATTCTGGTACATATTCCAAATTGGTTTCATCATCAGTTTCAAATGAGTACCACATGCCTTACGATATGAGTCACGATTCCCGGGTCCCAAAAGCACCCCGAAATGAGTTTCGTGACGCAGATAGAAGATCTCCTCTTCATTCAGGGTATCGGATGCCATCATCTTCAAATGATTCTCGTGCTGATCATCCTGTTGCTACTGAGAACAGGATAGAATCAAGGGAT
Organism: Sesbania bispinosa; assembly: GCA_026901365.1. NCBI lineage: Eukaryota > Viridiplantae > Streptophyta > Magnoliopsida > Fabales > Fabaceae > Sesbania > Sesbania bispinosa. Next base: position 56,777 of record QLOH01000803.1, on the reverse strand, counting down.
TCCAAGGACAGCAGAGATCTCAGGTTTGAGAATCGTGATACAAAGACAGAGAAGAAGGAGTTGTATGGTGAAGCGAGAAGGGATCCTCAGAGTGCTAAGAGTGAAAAGGATGTCCGTGTTGAAGGTCGAGGAGATGACAACAAGGACGTTAGACATGATCGGGATAGTCATAATGATTCGAAAGGTGACATTAAGACAGAAAAGGATGGTTATAATGTGGTTAGCAGCAACTTGAATTGGAAAGATTCAAAAGAATACCATAGGGGAAAACGATATTCTGATGCCCCCAGTGGGAGTTTGGACACCTGGCATATGTTACGTGGCAATACGCAAGGTTCACTTGAGGTTGGGAAGGAGAGTTCAACAGTCGAAGAAAGGGATTACGTGGAAGCTCATGAAGCTGTTGGGGAGAACAAAGTTGATTCTAAAGGTGATGATAGATCTAAAGAGAAAGATAGAAAAAGAAAGGATGTGAAGCATCGGGACTGGGGGGAGAGGGAAAAAGAAAGAAGTGATCGTAGAAACAGTGCACAAGTTAGTAACACTAGTGGTGACTGCAAAGAATCTGCCAAGGAAGACAGAGATGTAGAAAGGTGGGAGAGGGAGAAAAAAGATATTCCCAAAGAAAAAGAAAATTTAAAAGAGGGGGAAAAGGATCAGATGAAGAGGGAATCATGGAATGCAATGGAGAAAGAGGTTTCAAATAATGAGAAGGAACCTGTTGATGGATCAGTTAAACTGCCTGAACAAGAAAATGTGTTACCAGAGCAGAAAAAACAAAAAGATGTTGATAGCTGGAAAAATGTTGATAGAGAATCTAGAGAGAGGCGAAAAGAAAGGGATGCTGATTTAGAAGGAGATAGGCCTGAAAAGCGCAGTAGGTGTGTTGACAAGGAATCAGAAGATGGATGTGTTGATGGGGAAGGGGCAATAGAAAAGGAGAGGGAAGTTTATAATTATAGTGGTCAGCACCGTAAGAGGATACAGCGATCAAGGGGGAGCCCTCAGGTTCCTAATCGAGAGCCTCGTTTCAGATCCCGTGCACAAGACAATGAAGGGTATTTTCTTCCTCTACCTTTGTTGATTTTTCACTGTCTGCAAATTGGTTATCCAAAAGTATCTTTTCTCATTCAAATGTCTTGTGAAATTGTCTATGCAATTTTTTTTAATAAAATTTATACCATTTTTCTGTTATAGAAGTTGAATTAAATAGAAGTTTCTTTATCTTAATTGATTGTATCCTGCTTTTATGGTGTTTGTAAATATGGTCCTTCATGTCATATATTCTTTTTAGTAATTATATCTGTCTACATATTTTGCAGGTCTCAAGGTATGCCATCATTTTGTTTCACTGGCTTGATTTATCGTAAGACTACTGAATTTATACCTTCATGAAGTAACACAGGTTTTAGCAGAAATTGCTATTATTAGCCCATTGCTTCATATTTTAGGATATATTCTCTTCTTTCTCATTTATGCATCTCATTCACACTTCCTTCTTAATGTGTTCTGTGATGCGGTACTGTTACCATTTGCGAATCAATTATTGGCACTGTTTGTCAATGGAATGGAGAAGATTAGAGGTTGATATGGTTTACTACCCTTTCCTTTGCATGTCCATTATATAGAAGTTTTGGTATTTCAGGTAAAGTAGAAGTTTCTTTCGTTGTTTATAAAGTGGGTGAAAGCATGCAAGAACTGATAAAGTTGTGGAAGGAATATGAATCATCTCAATCTCAAATAGAAAAAAGTGGTGAAAGCTCTAATAATGGCCCCACTCTGGAAATTCGGATACCATCCGAGTATGTTACTGCTACAAACCGCCAAGTAAGATTTTTTTTTTCTATTGTAACATTGATGAATAAGTGTCACCATTTCTTGCTTGCTTTCTTTCTTTTTGTTTGGGGGAGGGGGCTAAGTGACGTGTGACGTGTGACTTCCTTTTTTATTACATGGGCCACCTTTTCTCCTGCTTATTTGATGCTAGTGCAATCTTTGTTTTTTTTCTCTTGCCTTTTTTTGTGTTTTATGATGTTTGTTTACTTGTACTAGCACATTACACCATGTAATAGCATATTTTTATTATCTGTCAAAGAAAAATAAAAATATGTGAGGATTTTGTTCCATAATGGCGGATGATCTTGCTCTTTAAATGATTTTGATCTTACTATTCTTATAAAAATATTTTGGATAGCTAGTCCTTCTATTTCCTTTCATTTTCCCTATGCTTCATTGTATGCTTGTGTTGATGCAATGAATACAATGTTCATCGTTAATTTATAAATTTGTTACCAGTAACAATTTAACATAAATTTGTTGAAACTAAAATACTTATTTTAACCTCCTTGCTTCTTCATGTTACACTTTCTAGATTAGTTCCCTTTGATTGTTGCTTGGATTGTAATTGGCCATTTTCCATAACAGAAATGCTCAATAGTACAAACACGAAATAGATACAAAGACCACTTCACTAACGAGGTTGTCAAAATTGAGATCATACCACTTCACTAACAAGGTTGTCATTGGAAGGGAAAGGGAGACACATAAATCGTGTGATCAACACAGGTCGTAAAATCCTACCTAAAATCAGTGTTGTAAAATTGCAGAATTGTGACTGCCATGCTCATGGCGGCATGGCGTTTATGGCGGAAATGGCGAAAATGGCGGCCAAACAGCCTTTTCAAAACAAAAACGGGCTTGGGGGCCTCATGACCTGACCCGGTTTAAGGGTGACCCGGTATTAAAAATACCCTAAACCTGTTTCTTTCTCCACTTTCATGTTGTTTGCCTCTGCGCTTTGCTCCACTCTGTTTCTCCACAACCGCAGCCACTGTTTGTCCCTCTTCCGGTGACCTCCCTCTTCCGGTGAACCATCTTCTCTCTATTTATTTTTTTTTTCTTTCTGTTTTTAGGTTCTGCATCCTCTCCTCTTACGGTTCTGTTATGGTGCTGTTTTTTAATTTCCCTCCTTCTTTGTGTTATTTGATGGTTTGGGTCCTGGGCAGCTCTTCTAGTCCTCTCCCATCATGGCCACTGAAGCAAATCCTTCTTCACAATCCTCAGCTATGAGAGTTATTGTATTTCATTGAATGGTTTTATATCAATTTAGCTTATTTTCTATCAATTTGGTTAAATTATGCAGCTTTTTAGGTTTTTTTCTGTATATATGTATTATATTTATCATGGCCACCATATTTTTGCCATAATCCGCAACGCCATCCCCCACTTTCTTATGGCAGAATTTTGGCTTTCCGCCATGGACCGCAATTCGCCATTGATAACACTGCCTAAAATACAAAATTATATTTAAACATATATGTATAGGCAAATAAAATAACATGGTTAAGAAAAATAACCTCTTTTTTGGTCTACAGAAAAAATAACTTTGAAATCACAACTAAAATTTAATTAAACTGAAATTAAAAATAATATGGTCTTGTACTATAATCAAGTAACAACTTAAGGTATAAGTTAACAACTTGTAACATAAAGGCGTAAGTGCTTGACAACCTATTAAAATACCCTAAATTAAAACACTAAAAGAATACAGCCTAATTACTAGATAACCACGTAGAAGCAGAAGTCAAGAACAAAACAGAAGAACAGAGACATCGAAGTAGACAGCAAATCATGGAGAGCAGAATAATAGGTGACTCACAAACTTGAAATCTAATGAAGAGAATGTGATGTGAGAGCCCTCACAAACTTGAAGTCTGGTACAAAGAATGAGAGAACCATTCATGAGCTTGAAGTCTCAACACTCGACAGAGAATGACAAAGACCAGGGGCATGGACCACCAGTTTCAGAGCCGATGAAGAACAGAGATTGACGAACTGAGAGACAATGGACTGAGAAGAGAGTGAGAGTGGAGGACAAGCACGTATTAGGTAAAAAAACCATTCACTTTGGTCATGGGTTGCAGCTGTGGGTTGCTCAACTCAACCCGTCAGCGTCATGGGTGTCCAATGCATGGAAGATAACCAATTCCACTGCTTACTAGTTTGCCTGACAATCCTACATCCCACCAGAACACAATCTTCTGTGTACATGGGATCGGTAGGCAAAACACGTGATTTTGACAACCTTGGTTACTGATTTCCCTATGAATTTTTACCAGGTTCCTGTGTATTGTTATCAAGCCATGATTGGTCACATTAAATTTCACTACTTTTTTGTACTGATAACTTTGTACCACATTGCGGCACTATTTCCATATTTTTCTTGCACATTATGGAAACTATTGGAGGTATGGTAGTTAAAATTGGGATTCAAATCTTAAAATTGCACAATTCTATGATTCGGGATGAGCTGGGCAATTCAAATCGCAAGCAAAATCCCTTTTTTGTGAAATTGCAGTGAAACTGGGTTTTAAATCGTAAAATTGCTGAAATCATGTGATTTTTCAATTCCTGAGAAAAACCTATTTCCCATCAGACCCAGTTGACCTTAGTTACGACCCAATTTCCCCTCCCTTTTTTGAACTCTAACTCAAATCTTCCCCACTCATTTGAACAAACCCTAAGTCAAAAATTGGGGCCTGCAGTTGCACTTGCACCTGACACCTTGAAGTTGAACCCTCTAGATGGAGACACCTGAGACGCCATTGTTCGAACCCTCTTTGGTCTTCACCATTGTTGCTGTTCTGCACGCACCATTGTTGTTTGAAATGTGCCATTGCTGTTCCTGTTTGAACCCTCTTCAATCTTCACTGCTGTCGTTTTGTTCTTGTTCAAACCCTTTTGGCTTGTGCTGTTCTTGTTTGAACAGTTTTAGATTTTACTCTCTTTTGCTGAGCTAAAGTGAAGATCTTTGTAACTTTATGTGTTATGTTTGGACTTTTACCACTTTATGGTGTATGACATTTATAGAATATGGATTATGAATGCAAGTATAAGTGTTTTTAGTGATTTGAAGTTTTTTATTTTTTATTTATGCTATTTCATATACATATTATTAGCGTATGTACATGAATTTTGTAAAATCTTATGATTTGATTTATGATTTATAATTTTTACCCCCTTTCTCGATACAAAGTCAAATCCCGATTTTAACTACCTTGATTGGAGGCCCTTTATAAAGAGCTGGCTTATCAGAAAATTATAAATACTCATTGGTTATCTTTGATACGGTGGTTTCTTATTTTGAAAAAGGTCCTGTTCCTTATTACTGAACTTTCATTGCTGGGTTTGTCGGGTAAACTTTCAGATATGAATGTTTGGGTTCTTAGCTTTCCAAAAGGATAGTGCTGCCTTTGTTCATGAGCAGCGATAATTATGCAACAATTGTTTTCTGATGTCTATATATATTTTTGTTAGTTAAAGAAACAATAAAAATGAGTGCTTTTCCATTGAGGAGATCAAGATGTTGGACGGATATCAATTATTGTTCACTTTTGTTATTGGGCTTGATTGTTATGTTGTATATCTTTGAAGTAATTGCTTTTTGCTTGGTAATCCAATTATTGAAAAGCATTGAGAGAGTCTTCTCCCTTTTAAATGAAATAATGTATGTTTTACTGTTTGTAAATTGTTATTGTAAATTGTTAAGCTATAGGTATGACACTTTTCATTCTTTTTATACTTAACCATAGCTGTGATATCCCCCTTTCTCTCCTTACATAATCCTATTTGGGCCATTATTTTGGGGTTGAGAATCCTTGGTTTAAATTTAGTTGTAAAATTGGGATTCTGTGTCCTCTAGGAACCCTAAGGTTGGGACATATTATTAATTGTGCTGCTTCAGAATTTTTGTTGTCAAGTTCTTCAAATAACATTGATTCTAATTCTTTCATGATCTGATCTAGCCTCTATTAACTTTAGAGTTAAATATTTTTAAAATGTTGTTTGTCTATTCATCCAGGATGCTCTGAGACATCAATATCCATATTCTGCCAATTATCTGGTACCTTTTGATTTATCTGAATCTTCTGCTTCTTCCGTAGTTCCACCTGTATGTAAGACTGCATGACATTTTTTTAGTCAAGTAGCTATGCCCTATAATCTTGAAGTCCTCCTTAGATGATTAAGTCCCTTGCTTGCTAGAGTATTTTTACAACCAAAGAACTATAGGTCTGAAATTTTCAGTTGATCTTGAATTGCTTTTAGTATGTAAGCCTTCCTATACTTCTGTCCTACAGCATGCTGTTTACATTGAATAGTTGAAATTAACTAGGTTGGTGATGATTAGGATGCATGATTTGGCAACTGCACTACTTTTTTCCATAGTCTTTAGCTTCCATTACAGAGAAAGAAATTATTGATGCGATGAAAATTGGACTAGACTGGCTGGTTTGGCTCAATTAACCAAGACTTGTTCAACAGTCCAGTCCAGTGCCATCTAGTCATCTATGAGTAACTAGTGTCAAACCTGATTGAAATTCTTTGAACTTGCTGATGATGTGGAGTTAGTCCATGGTGCTAAACTGCGTGAAGAATACCTTTCAATTTTATGCTGTTATCAAAATCTGAGGCTAGGTGACTTCTGGTGCTATTATTGAAAACATATGCTTGTAGTTTGGAATGAATGTATTTTTTGAAAATTAAGCATCTTGATATAAGTATTGTAAAAAGTAAATGATTGAAATTTTTTATTTTATTAATATTCTTAAAAATTAAAATATTATTCCATATCTGTTGCTTTAAACTTTCATTTTATCTGTCACTTTAGAAAACCAAGAAGGCATTAATAATTTTTTGAACTTTATCTGTCTCTTGGTATCTCCATTAAGTTAGAATGAGAGACCATTAATGGAGTGAGAAGGTAATTTAGTCAGATGTAAGTTATGTTTCCCTTAATTTTTTTTTGAAGGAATGTTTCCCTTAAATTGAGGCTGTATATACTAGTTTTTTAATCCTAGACTCCTTGTGCAATAGCGTTAGATGACAGATATTTCGAAACAGAGTTAGTATTTAATTTACCATTTTAATAAAATAAAATTATACATGGCTGACTTGTGTTTTAGAAGTGGAAGAAATTCTGTGTCTTGATCTTTAAAGTGAAGAACGTGGATAGTAGTTTTTTTTTCCTGTCTACTTGTCATCCATTTTTCTTTTCCATCTGTGTTTTGGGGAGTGGTGGGCGTTTTATTTGATGTTAATGATTTAATGAGATGAAAGCCTTTTATTTGTTTCATTGCCCTTTTCTCTATAGCATTAAAATTTGAACATGTGATACTCTTTAAATATGATTTTCCTATTGATGCTATACCAATGTATTGAGAGTTACGTTATTATATTCAGGTTAGAGGTGGCCAGCTTTGGGGGACTGATGTGTACACATATGACTCAGATCTTGTTGCAGGTATGTCTTTACAAAAATGATACATTAGCATGTTCTCCCAAATGACCGGATGTTTACATGTTTAACACTAATACTGATATCGCAATATTGTTGCACAGTTCTCATGCATACAGGTTACTGTCGTCCAACAGCATCTCCGCCTCCTGCAGCCATCCAAGAATTGCGTGCAACCATCCGGGTGCTACCTCCACAAGATTGTATGTCCATGCAGCTTACCTTGCTTGTTCTAAATCACAAAGATGATGATAATTTCTTCGCACTATTATTTTCAATAATATAAAAAATAAAAGGTTTCAGAGAAGCTTTTAGATCTAGACCGCTTGTTGACAAGTTTTTTCTTATGTGAGGAATATTTAAAATCTACCAGTTGAATTTTAGTTTGCCTATAAGCTTTATGGTTGGGTTGTTCTTTTCAAATCATTAAATATGGGCCTAAAACGGAAGCTGAACTTACTGTTAATTAACTATTATGTAAGTATTAAGTAAAAGGAAAGAAAAACAAATAAGTAAAAGGAACTAAAACTGGTTTTGAGATGTTAAGATTATATGTGCTAGTTTTGGAGCTGTATTTGGGGTTCAAGGAATATAAGGTTGATTCTTTTGGATAGATTTGCAGGAGCTATTTGAAAGAATCAGATTATTTAAAATATTATACATAAAAATTGAAATGATAGGAATGGGCTCGGAGCTGAAATCCAGGTTAAGGAATAAGGATGGGGCTCCTTCCAGATCTTTAATACAAATTCTTGTTCAAAACTTTTAATCAGTGCACATATTTCTTTGTCTATGAGTATGAGAGAGGCTGGCTTGCTAGTCTTTGTTGAGCCAGATGATTGACCAAAGAAATCAATACAGGTTATTTAGCAAAAGATAATTGAGAGGGAATTACTAATTATTTTGTTAAAGCCTAGACTTGAGGCTGTTTGAAGACCCATATTCTTTTGGAAAACCAATGGTCCAGGATCCATCCTCTTTCCCAAGTTGTACCGCCTTTAGATGCACCCTCATATTAGAATTTGTGATGCGTTAAAATGAACAAAAGAGAAAATCTGGGGGAATTTTATTGCTGTAAAAATTAATCATCTGTTGCATGATAACAGCTGAGACTACATTTATAGAGTGCTTGATAGAAGGAAGGTAGTATGTTATAATAGACAATTGCAACTAATCATAGAATTAGTGATCTGCCTAAGTATGAATTATACTATACATCAGGCTGCACAGCAACTCAGCAAGCCTGTGTACCACACATACACTACAAGCTACACAGCAAACACAAACCACGCTCTAACACCTTAGAGACCTGTTTAGCCTCCAATTTGAATCTGGAATATGTCTCTCGGATATTATTGGGAAGGGAGTTGACTCTTCTGAACTGAAATATATTACATGTACCATTACGAAGAGAATACAGTGGTACTTCTTGTATCACTTAGTGATGTCTACTGCAGCAGACCCCTCTTGAATCTTAGTTAATTTTATTTGCAAAACAATTTTTTCTAAGAGTTTTATATATTTATTTATCTTATAGTGGGCAAATTAGTCAATAGACACTTTTGTTGGTTTCCCCTCTGCTTTTGCAGTTACTGATACTGTTTTTCTTTTGAAGCTTTATTTGGATAATCTAAAGATAGTAATTATGTATGTATAACCAGGCTATACCTCTACACTGAGAAACAATGTACGATCCCGTGCTTGGGGTGCAGCAATTGGTTGGGGTGCAGCAATTGGTTGTAGTTATCGAGTTGAGCGGTGTTGCATTGTGAAGGTAGTACCAGAAGACCTGCAAACTCTCCTATTGTCCTTTGCAATTTGTGCCTCATTAAGTTATCAGATCTCTTCATTACCGCTTCATGTTGTCATATAAACTACTGCATCATTTTCAATGACAAATATAGTGCCCTTTTTCATTTTGATATCTAGTGTTTTCAGAGAGGTTACTAAGTAAGTACTGTTTTCTCAACATGTGAAACTTCCTAATGGGAAATTTGTCTTTCGGGTGGAAGAAGTGCTTGTGCTTAAAAAGGGTCTGCACGTCTACACATTAACACCTGCATCTGTGCACAAACATTTACATGGGCATATATATAATTTTTTTGGGTTGGGCCTAGTACCTTTCAACGTTACAAACTTAATATCTAACTGCTCATTTTTTTTATCTTCAGAAAGGAGGTGGAACTATTGATCTTGAACCTTGCCTTACACATACATCAACTGTTGAGCCCACGCTTGCTCCTGTGGCTGTGGAGCGGACAATGACTACCAGGGCTGCTGCTTCGGTCTGTTTCAACATCTTATAATGAGCAAAACCTTTGCGTACAAAATTTAATCTTTTATTATTTAAGATTTTAGGTTGCGATCCGTACCTTCTTTATATATGTCAGTTAATTTGATTATAAACTGTGTTTGGTTAACATTTTGCTTATGCTGTTTCATGTATGGAACTTGTTGATGCCTGCATTTGTGCTTTTCAATAATTTAAGCATGTATTGTATTATTATTATTTTTTAAAGTTAAAAGTTTTGGTGTTGTAATCGTTGCTGTATTTTGGCTGTTCATTGATTAAATTCCATTTTCTGACTTCTGAAATTGTACGTTGTTCTGCTTTCAGCTGGTGCAAATTTAAAGTCCTTTTTGTTTTTTTGCTGGACCTGTTTTGGATCTTTCAGGAGTTAGCTTTCTATTAGTACACATATATAATGTGTTATTAATCTCCATGAAAAGTAAAGTGTTATTCATAAAATTAAAAAAATAAACAAAATGTATTTGAAAAGAATTATGTTTCACACATGTTGAAGCCTAGTATTTGTGTTGCTAGCCTAGCTAGAAAGATCTTATTAGTAATACCGTCTTACATGATGACTGTTATTTTTCAGAATGCATTGCGGCAGCAAAGATTTGTTCGAGAAGTCACAATACAGTACAATCTCTGCAATGAGCCTTGGTATGCTAGTTTTTGTTGGCAAATTGACTAATCTTATGTTGTATTGTGTTAGTGCAAAAATAATAGGAACCAACTTGTGTTATTCTAGTAATGTTTGAAAACAAGGTTATCAAATTGAGATTTGAATCGTGAATCGAAAGACCTATTTTCCGAATCGTGAATACTAAATTAAATCTTATTGTGAATCGTAAGATATATGATCAATAATAAAAACAAATAAATATATATTTTCACATAAATAAACATTTAAAACATAAAGATATTAACATTTCCAAGTAAAAAAGTGAACAATTCATTATATAAAATAATATATAAGCTAGTATGTTAGTTTATATAAGGAGGCGAGGGACCAAAGGGGAGTAGACACGATGCTGCTAAACAGGGGATAGAGGCAGAAATTCAAAGATTTGACAAATCCTTGGGTTTTAGTTAATCTGGATTGGGTTAATGGAGGGCTGGATTTTCGTCCCTTTCCCTGTAATTTTGCAAAATATAAATTGCAAAGAAAAGCCAAAACATGTTGTTTTCCAGATTCACAACCCAACCTGGTTCGTGCTGTGTGTCCCGCTTTGACGAATGGTTGAAATCACAGTGAGATTTGCGATTCATGGGATACAAGGGTGATTCAGTGCACAAGACGATTCTTCCTCCAATCTGTATCACGCAGCCTTAGTTTACATTTCGAATTGTGTGATTCATGCGATTCTAAAAACACTGTTTGAAAATATCTCAGCTTTTAGGAATGCAATGTGGATTAGGATGTTGTATTTCTTAATCCTAAATTAGATACTAGTCCCAGATGCAACATGTATTTTGCAGCTTATCTTGATTTTTTAGTTTATGCCTATCCATACTCATGATTATAAATTTTTTAATCATCAGGATCAAATATAGTATAAGTATTGTTGCTGACAAGGGTCTGAAAAAGCCTCTCTACACATCTGCTCGTTTGAAAAAGGGAGAAGTTTTGTATTTGGAGACGCATTTGTCCAGGTATTTTGACATGAAAGTTCTTGTGCTAAATAAGCAATCTGTATGTCAGCTGTTACAAGCTTCATATATAACATCCCTTAAAAATTCATTGCACTAATGGTTAAATGTCACGTGTAACTGTAATAAGAATATAAATGTGAAACCATATTGAATAAAATTTTACTCTCATCATTGTTGTTTCATTTATAACTCAATTTTTTTATGCCTGCCTGTTAGTTTGTGAAATTCAAAGAATCCATGATGATGGTCTTGAAAAGTATTAGTCTGTTCTGTTCCATGATCTTCTTGAAAGTTTGAGGTCTTGTTCAAGTCATGAAGAAGCTTCCTTCTGGTGTTTTTTAATTATGAGTCAATTCTTTGCAGATATGAGCTTTGTTTTACTGGAGAGAAAATGGTCAAGGCTACGCCAGCAACTCAGTTGCATGACCCAGGCACAGAGAAGTCTCAAAATCACCACCCTCATTCTGCAAATGGTGAAAAACATGATGGTGATCATGTCATGATTGATGCATTCCGTTGGTCTCGTTGTAAGAAGCCTCTGCCACAGAAAGTGATGCGTACAATTGGCATCCCTCTGCCTCTTGAACATGTTGAGGTATTTTCAGCTCATTCTTTATTTAGTTTCCAGTTGCATCTGAGTAATGTCTGAAGAACTTTTTCCCTCTCATCTCCATTGTAACTTATTCCATTGGATGTTTGCATTTGGCTGTACTAGCATACTTTCTGATTTGCTGTCTTGATTAATGAGTATGACCTTGAAAGGGTAGTTGGGAGTTAGGGGGAATAGGGTCTCCTTAGTCCTTACAAAGGAGAAACAAAGGGGAGATCACATGGGAACTCTTGGAGGGATCAAACAAAGCCTACAGAACCAAAAGCCTTTGGCAACTGGCTGTGACCATCAAGTTAAAGGCTCCAATCAATAGTCTTTTCCTTTTAAGTCAGTATGCTGCATGCCTGCTCCTTTTCAATTTCTATATTATGTGGAAAGCTTTTTCCTGTTGTCATATTGTTAACTTTCTGATGCGTTTTGAAAATTTGTAAGCTATCTTAAGTTCATTTGCTTGATCCATTTCTCGTGTCTGCCCAGCACGTTACTTTATTTGCCAATTTTACATGCAAGGTATATGTAACTTGTGGCCTTTGTTCGTCTTCCTTCAACATCATATGCAGAATCACTCGATTTGTTACTTATAGTTACCATGTTACTTAAATTAATTACATAATGCATATTTAATTTGTTTCAAAATTTCAGTTGTATCATAATTGAATATTTGCACTTTTTGGTTAGGTGCTGGAGGACAATTTGGATTGGGAAGATGTACAATGGTCCCAAACTGGTGTTTGGATTGCAGGAAAGGAATATACCCTGGCTCGGGTGCATTTCTTGTCAATGAATTAATAATATATTTGGGTGTTTGGGGGGGGGGGGGGGGGGGGGGGGGAATCCTTTGTATGTTTTCCTGTTTTCTAGGAGTGAGATAATGCGAGTATTTATATGCTTGTCGTGTAACAAGCTGTTGTAGTTTAGTGGGCATGACCTTCGGTCTTTAATAATAAATGCTTTACATTGTGTATTTTTCCTATTTAACTCTTGCCTTGCTTGTTGCTCTTGCTGTCTCCTAAATTCAAGTGTTGAAATAACACTACAAAAATCGGGTGGATACTTTCAATAAATGGAGAGAAGTATGTAGCCCATTGAAGTGCAAAGCTAAATTAAAATCGAAAGCTGTGTTGTGACTCAAGGTGATACTTGTTTACATACCTGACTTTAAGTCATTTAGTGACAAGTTGCCTCTGGAAAAAAAATGGGTGATTTTTCTTAAGAATGACTACATTCAAATAGTGAACTTCATTGGGCGCTCCACAGTCTCTAAACGAAATTATGGTTTCATTCTTAATGTTTTTCATTTCAACCACAACTATTACGTTGTACTATAATATTAGCAATATTAGCTTAAGCCACGGTTCTAGTTGTTAAGTTGAACCCTACAAAAGCTCCAGTAGGGTATGTCTATAAGCCTGGAAACCATTGAGTTAAACCCTATGCCAATAGGCCACCGCTCTTCCTGAGATAACCAGTTGCAGCTTTTGTTAAGCATCACACCTTTGCATGATACAATATCGGAGTCCATCATCATCTAGTCCATTACCAATTTAACTTAAGCATCCTTCCTAATTACATTTCAAGTTGGGATTATTTGACTAAAAATATGTGCTTGTAACACAAACATTGACTTAAACATCAAATACCAATGTTTAAGAGGCCATCGGTCACAAACCAAGATATTAAGTTACCGACCATGGTATTTCTCTACAAAGAATCACCACTCACGCCATTGATTTAGGAAGTTCTACCATATAACCGCAGCAATCCAATCCCATACCAAGAATACAATTTGTTCTTGTATTGAAGAAGATGACTGAACATCAGGAAGTTCATCAGCGTCTGACAATTCATTGACTGGTGCCCATGATAATATTATGCAAAAAACACATGGAGCTATCGTTATTTCTCGCTAAATCTTAGAAAGGCACATTGAGGTGAAAGTTTGAAGGAATGGGAATCTGGTTATCAGCGCATTCAATAACCTCTCGATAGCACTTCTCAGACAATGGTGCCTGCAATAGAATAGCTCAATTGCATTTATGAATAAACTGATTAGCACCTAAACTCATGATGCTGCTAATAGGGTACAGAATCCCTTGAAAAATAGCAATAAACACTCCAATATTTGAGTATCCAAATAGAAGGTAATACTTTCCCTCCCCAATAAAACAAATTCAATCCAAATGAAAAATTTAAGGATAAGTTACTTTAACTCATGAGATGGACAGATAATGAATCCACAACAACAGATTTAAAAAATGCAAATCTTTAGGTGTTTAAGGGAAATTCTGATCTGGTCTTGGTTATCGCTCATCAAGGACTACATTAGTAATTGAGTCTGATGTTGAGCCTTCCCAATCAACACTAGTTCGGTAGTTCCATCTCATCCCATTCTAGGTCAATGCCATCCACCCTGATTGGTGTATCTGTAAAGATATACTTAAAGTGTACGAATAGTGCATGAAACCGTATATCATTCTGATATATCTAGATCATAGCTCTAGAAAGTATTTCCAATTTCTAATCATGCATAAAACAGCAATTGCAACACTAAATTGAAATTATAGGAAGGAGGAAGTACTCTGTTAGCATTCAAAAACTCCAAATCTATATACATAACTTCCTGTCAATCTACTTGAATGTACAAAAAGGTATAGGACCCTATTCAGCATAACCAAAGCATTTTCACAAACAATTTCAACTAGAGGAGACACCACACTTGCCCTGCAACCATGGCAATCTCTTTTCAGCCTTGAGGGAGATGAAAATCTCACGGGCACTAGTGTTATTCTCAAACAAATCCAAAGCAAGAAAATAGACCCGTTCATCAACACCTTGCAACTCATCCAACACCTTAATGCATTTGCTTATGGAGAACCTGTCCTCATTCTTCAAAATTGCACTGGCTCTGATCTTTGAGGCAGCTGCGATCTCCAGCATGGCATCAACTATGGCATCCCCGGTAGCCTTCCGGCTCCGCTTCCGGCCACCGGAACCAGATGGCACAACAACAGGGTGACGCTTGTGTCCATCTAACATATTCACATCTTCTCCAGAGCCAGAAGAACCATCCTCATCCACATAAGCCATTGCCACTGCAAGTAACATCATATCATTCAATTTAGAATGCGGAATTGTCCCAAATTCTCAAGGCATAGAACACAGTATAGTTCACCAAGAATGAGACAAATCCACACAAGAAAAATACAAAACCCCAGAAAACAATGAACCCTTA
Organism: Sesbania bispinosa; assembly: GCA_026901365.1. Lineage (NCBI taxonomy): Eukaryota > Viridiplantae > Streptophyta > Magnoliopsida > Fabales > Fabaceae > Sesbania > Sesbania bispinosa. The sequence continues at coordinate 41,698 of QLOH01000803.1, read as the reverse complement.
AACTAAAACTCACGAAGCACTCAAAAATAAACAAACCCAGAATGAAAGGAGAGCAGTTGTAACGTTTGATTCAGTGCGCAATGCAATTATGGGAAAGGAACGAGACATCGTACCGTGTCGCGTGAAACTGTTGATTCCACAAGTTAGGGTAACGAAACGATGGGGGAATCGCGATCTTCTTCGAGATTCGGTTATTAGAGGGTATTATTCGAAGTGTGAAGGGTGGTGCGTGAAGAAGTGAAGGAACACTGCAACTCTGAAAAAGTGAAAAGTGAAAACCCTAACATGGACATGGTGGAGGAAGAAGACGGTAATTGAAACAAGGTCTTAAACCCATCGTTGCATAGGGGTGGAAACAGGCCAGGCCAGGCTCAGGCTAAAGCCTGGCCTGACTCATAATTCTTAAGCCTGAGCCTGGCCTGTTACCTGTTACAGGCATTTTTGTAAGGCCTGGCTGGCCTGCGAAAAAAGTCTGGGCCTGACCTGTAAGCCTGTTTAGAAGCCTGTTTTATAACAAGGCCTACCAACAGGCCAACAGGCCTATAAGCCTATGCAGGTCAGCAGGCCTTTTAAGCTGACTTTTTTATATAATTAATTTAATATATTTTAATTTTTTACTATATTATAAATTTTTTAATTATATTTATAGTTATTTATATAATTAATTTAATATATTATATATTATTATATTAAACAGGCCGACCTGTTAAGCCTAATAGGCTTTTTCATAGGCCTGAAGCCTGGCCTATTTAACTAAACAGGCCTTTTAAGAAGCCTTGGCCTGGCCTTTTTAATAAACGAGCCAGGCCAGGCCAGGCCATAAACAGGTCAGGCCGCAGGCCCCTGGCAGGCGGCTAGCCTATTCCCACCCCTTGCACTTATCTACCGTGTTCCTATTTCCTTTGTTATTTTTAGTTGCTTTTAACTAGGGCGGCACATGGGTCCAACCAACCCGATCAACCAAACCTAATCACTATTTGGTGAGTTGAGTCATCGGATCTGTTTGGGTTGGGTAAACATGAACCTGATCAACTTGGGTTGGATAACAGGTCTGGGTAAGTATATAGTCCGATGTACTTAACCAAATCGACCTCATATATAAAAAAATATTATATTATTAATAATTATCTTATTTAATTAAATTTAGTGACATAAAATAAAATTTAATTAAAATTGATGTCATAATAGACCATTAGTTTGTTATTTTATGAGATGGAGACTTTATGGTTGTGGAATATCCTATTCGGGACATTTCTTTACTGTGTTGTGCTAAATATTTGAATGAAATTGTGTGTGAAAAGTGTATGTCATATTTTCTCTAGTTTTGATTTATAAAATTTTTGAAATAGTTATGGTCAAAGTGTCAAAATCATGAAACTATAGGTTTATGGATTTAATTAGTATACATTGTCAGTGTAAATAGTTTTACCAGACATCCAATGGTGTGCTGCCACATCATTTAATGAAAATGACACCTCACGCGTTATTAAATTCAATAAATGATGTGCAATGTGGGCAGCACATCATTGGATGTCTGTGTAAACTTCTTACACTGACAGTGTACGTATATTAAACTCTAGGTTTATATAATTTATGAAGTCCAAATGGTGATAAAAAAATAACCAGTTTTATAAAAAAAAATTTAATTTTTCCTTATTTTTAATTATCATGACCCGATCACCCATCCCAACTAAACCTGACTTTCATCGGTTTGAGTTGGGTTGGGTTGGGTCTATAACAGAAAAATGGCAAAACCGACCCAACACAACCCGAACATGGTTAATCGGGTTGGGTCCAAAAGTAGTGCAAATCCAATCCAACCTAATTCGTGGGCAACCATACTTTTAACCATACTAGACTTGTGCCCGTACGATGCACGAAAAATAATTTATTCTAGTAAAATAAAATATATATTAATATATTATGTATATAAACATGTAAAAATTCACTAAGTGATAACATAAATATTAATAAACTTTGATGTAAATATTTATTTCCCTATAGTGTATAAATAATACTATAAGAAAAATTAAAATAATTTTTTCTATCAAAAAAATCACATATCAATTTAAAAATTAATTTATTTTTATCAATTAATTTTTAGACCACATTTTTAAAAACTAAAAGAAAAGTAAAAAAATTATAATCTATACAAATTTCTATTCATTACTACCCTATGTGATTTTTTTTTGTCATCTATAATTACTTTACCCAATATTTCAAATATTCATAATTTTTTTTTGTAAAATTTTCATCCTTGCGTGATTTAATTTTATCCCATAGATTAATTATTATTAATATTTTTCATATATTTTTTCTCGTAAATTAAATGATTACTCCTGATTTTATCTATTAAAATTTAAAAGATCAAAAAAAAATAATAGAAAATAAATAATCTACATTGAAATTCAAAAGATATCCTTTTATATGAAATTGGCGATAATATTAGGATTGTTCATATGAAATTACTCATTTGAATTATTATAATTAGATTATTATTGCTTTTATGTAGAACAATCATCCCAAGTGATATATTTTTACTCTTAAATTATTATATTTTCATATATATTTATTTTTATGATCTTAATATTAATGTCTTTTCATGCAAAATTTTTAATCCTACCTATTATAAGCATTTACCCCTTTTATTTTAAATTTAAATATTAATACATTTTTATATAAAAATTAATCGTCGGGTGAATAATATTCACCCTTTACAGTCTATAACATTTAAATAATGATATGAACCATAGATATAAAAATCAGACCGGACCGGATCGGCCAGTTCAACCGGTCTGACAGGGAACCGGTCTGGTGACCGGTCCATATCATGCTAAAAATCGGCTGGTTCCATAACCGGTGGAAACCGGTCAAGAACCGGTCGAATTGGTGAAAATCGGTCTCATAAAACCGGTTGAACCGGTCACTTTTCAAATTTCAATTTTTTTTGTTTTTTTTTCTATTTTTATTTTGAGATGAATAATAATAAATTTTTAAGGATTTCACATAAATATTTATTATTTAGTCAATTATTATTAATTTTTATCTTATAATATATATAGTAAGATCCTTTATATCTATTTATAATCTTATATATCTTGATTTATTTATAATTTTATTTTTTTATTACTTAAAATATTATATAATATTAAAATAAAACATTAAATATATATTTAATGTAATATTTAAAATAAATAAATTAGGATCATCAAATTGTCACAACTCAGGTGTCCTAAAATATATAATTAACTCTAGAATGATCAATTTTAATTGTAATGGAAGCATGTTGGGATCACCAAATTGTCACAACTCTAATGTCCCAATATTAAAATTTAAAAGGCATTGTGCCTAAAACAAACAAATTTATTTAAATAATTTTTTTTTTCTAAAAATTAGGATCATCAAGTTGTCCGAACTCAGGTGTCATAACATTCAGGAGTTAAAAAAAACATTATGTCTAAAATGAAACATTTTATTTAAATGAATTAGTTTAATTTTTTTATAAAAATTTAGAATCACCAAGTTGTTACAACTCAGATGTCCCAATATATAGATTTTAAAAAAAGCACTTTGCATAAAATAAATAATTTTATTTAAATATATTAATTTAATTTCTTATAAAAATTAGGATCATCAAGTTGTCTCAACTCAGATGCCCTAATATTTAAAATTTAAATGAAATTATGCTTAAAGTAATTAATTTTCTTTAAATTAATTAATCTATTTTTTCTAAAGGGTTCTGAATCACCAAGTTGTGTCAACTCATATGTCCTAATTTCTCAAAATTAATAATTGTCTGTGTTGAAGCTATTTTCCTATTTATACAAATATTTGTTTTAAAATAAAAAAGAAAAAAAAACGTGATGGCGTATGTAACGCAACAGTAGCCATCCCTGCCTTTTCATTTTCAATTCTCCAATCCTTATCAAATATGCATTTGGAATAAAAACCAAGCAATTATCACAGTCGCTCACTTAAATTCTGATTGAAATAAAAAGGAAAGTAGCCTAAAATTTTTTGAAGACCAAAGAGGAAGTTTTCTTCACACTGCCTGCATTAGCTTTTACTCCTTTCTATACCCTTTTGTTAGAATCTACAATTTTTCACAATCTGATTAGTAGGCAAATTTAATTTAATTTTTCACAATCTGATTTACATTAAATTAGATAAATGAAAGGAAAAAAATATCACAATAAAAACATATCCTGATTACCCTTTTTCCTAGCAATCTGATTTATATTTTAGTAGATAGAAAAGATTTACAACAATTAAACATTCCCTTTTAAAAATAAACCAGAGGGGAAATCGAATCCTTGATGAAGCAGAATAGGAAATATTTAAAAAACATCCATTTGTTCATCAACTTCCTATTAACCATTAATGTGAAATATCTGCACACTTTGAATGAAACATGAAACTGGAGATGATACAGATCCATACATCTCAACATCAAGGAGACTACAAACAAAGTATAGGTTCATCCATTAGAAATTTTCCAATACACACAGCAAGGTATTTAGAGGGAAAATTAAAACCTTCACAGCTCTTCCAATAATCAATACCAATCAAATTAACCTTGCATTCATTATCAAACTCGATCCACCAAAGAATGCAATCTCACAAATATTATGCACACCAGTATGCTCAGCTCAGAGAAATCGCTCAATATGCTTTATTCATTTATAACATTCAGATGCATTTTATCAAACAGTTTGTATTCATAAGACAAATGAACATTACCGGCAAATAAGCATTACAGAACCAAAATCTAAATATGAAAGAGCTACAGAATTAGAAGAAAAAAAACACTTTACTGATTGATGACCTTCTTCAGATTGGTGTGCATACAATAGCCCATAAATTGTTTCCCTTAATCCCCAACAATTGTCTCTAAATTCCTCCAGTACAACTTAATACCCCTTTTGATTTCTAACTCCTTCACCCTATCAAGCTAAAATTCTTCCAAGATTCTAAATTTCTTCTCTGTTTCAAAATAGAAAAGGCATAAAAAAAACTCTGTTTCCAACCAGAAACGAAGAAGACTGTGAACCTCCTCTCTATTTCAAATGACAAAGAAGACTCAGAACCCTTTTGCTTCAATGAAAAGAAGAAGATCCCAGAAAACCTTTTTCTGTTTCAAACAAAAAAGAGAACTCTCCACCCAAAAAGCCCCTTTCATATATAGCCAAGATCCTCCTCTTCTATACTGACCGAGAGCATCTCTGTTGCTTTGAGCAGTGCACTTAGGTTAAATGGTTACCTCTTTTGTGCTTCCTTCCCACCGCTCTAGACTTCACTCCTCACCATCTTCAGTGGCTTTCCATTCTCGTCTCTGTTCGCTCTCTGTTGGTGATGATGGGACACACGCCTCTCACACGTAGTCGTCGTTCAGAAGCACACTCCAGCTTATTGCTTTTCCTAGGTTAATACATGAAAGGCGACAAATTTAAATAACCAGCAAAATAGAAAAAAAAATGCAAAAAAAAACACATTTTTTTGTGACATTTTGAAGAAAATTGGACTGTAAATTCCTAAAATCACCCTAAAAGGTGCACAATAAGAATCATAGAATATGAGAAGAAGAAGTAATGAGTTCATTCATAAAGCAAAAATATGTATACTATCTATAAATCAGTACAGAGAAAACATATTAAACCAAATTCAAATTTATCCTCAAAGAATATACGCATGTGCATACCTGTTAGCTGCTCGATGTCTCAAAACAATATCACACACTTTCTATTAGATTTTCTTAACCAAGTTAAAATGTTAGTGCTAATATATCATAAATCAATAATAAACATAAGGAATAAATTCCACCTCATATAGTTTTGAAAGATTGCCCCAAATCAGCCAAAGAGAAGTTCTTTCCTATTATTTACCTACCCTTCTTGGAAGAGGAAGCAACCCAACACCATTAACCCCTGAACATCCATTTCTCTTTTTTTTTTTCAACAGACCCAACACCATTTACTTTATTTCTCTATTTTGTAAAAAAACATTCGGTAAACAGCAAGCATGAACAACAAAGAATGGGGGAACGAAAGTAAAAAGTCAGAACGATATACAACAACGATTGGGGGAACGAAAGTAAATTTCAGAATCATAATAAGAAACAAAAAAATGTCCAAAAAATCCAAAAGAAAGTGAAAATAAAGCTTACATTAGAATGGAGCTACTCTGAACGATCTGCAATAAGAAGGAAAACATACAGATTACTAAAAATTTCACATTAGCTATAAAGCTATAATAACTTATCTGAAGCTCACCTGCACTAATTGCATAGACATGAAAAAGCAAACATAAATAGCAACCAATTTCATTGACAAAAAATAACTAACATTTAACATGAAGAATCACATAAAATCACATTTAACATTTAACATGAAGAATCACAGAAAATGCCCATTAGAATCACTCAAAATCTGGTAGAATATTTATCAAATGCTAAAAACAGAATGATAAAGGAACAAAATGACAGAAAAGTAAACTGGTTCCCATACCTTTACGTGAAGGATACAGCAAGCTGAGATTGTTCAAACGACCTGCGAAATAGAAAATGAAAACCCTAAGTCAGAATCGTCATTATCTAAATCCCTAAGTCAGATCGAATAATTCCCCTAAATCAGCGATGCAGAATGAGATAAAAAATTAAAACCCTATCTGAGATCAAACTTACGAAACAAGTCACCATAGAAATAACTCACCGATTCAGAATCGGAACGTGAGAACGAAGGGAGAACGAAAGACGACGGAACAGGAAACCGACAGAAACGGAACAGAGGTGAATGTGGAAAAGGGACGGAGAGAAGAAAGGTATGCTTCTGCCTCAGATAGCGAAGAAAGGTATGCTTCTGCCTAAGAGTATGAGGGAGAATTTGTAAGGAACTTGAGGAGTGTGAACAATTTATTTCAGCAAAGACAAATCCTTTACTTTTTTGTGTGGAAAAGCTGCGAGTAGTGCATTGAAAATATATCTTCATAATTCCTTCTCTGTGTGGAAGATGAAGTGTTGGAACGTAAAAAGAAGTGGAAGAGGGACGGTTTATCCTCACTTTTCAGAAGCAATATAATTATTCATTTATTAAAATATAAAATATTTTAACAAAAATCTTATTACTGTAAAACATATTTTAAAATTCGAATTTGTTGTATTAACAATTCAATTCAAATTTAATAATTAAAAAACGTTATTTTTGGGAAAAAATCTGATTATTATACAATATTAATGATTCATTAATTAAAATATTTTAGCCAAAATATATGATTATTGTACAACATATTTAAAATTCAATTTATTGTACAACACATCTAAATCTGATTAAAGACCATTTAAAAATTCAAATCTTTATAATAATTAAAAACGTGACTTTTGGGAAGAAAATCTGACTATTGTACAACATTAATGTAGAGAATTTCAAAATTCAAATTTTCCAATTATAAAACGTGGCTATAATGGAGGATAAATATGGATAGTGAAATCTGATTATAAATACACCATTAATGCACAACAATTCAAAATTCAAATTTATAATTGAAAAACGTGGCTAAATTAAAGGATAAAAAAGGGACAGATATACCCTCATTTTAGGCGGGAAAAATGAGTCACAGACTTCCTTCCTTTTATTATTATAAAGATTCTGCCAAATTTATCCTTTTTTTCATTTTATTAAGGTAATTTATACAAATTTTATTTAAATATATTTATAAAGTGTTATAATATTTATAAGTGATAAATGCAAAGTGATTTTTTTTTATATTTGTATGAATAAAATAATTCTTCTTTAAGTTATAAAAACAAAATAATTTTAAGATAATAAAGTCAGTGATAACACTTTCAACTGCATAAGAATTTGCCACGTTCACCCCATTTTCATCATAGTTGCTTTGTTTCTGTGGTTCATTTTAAATTTTAAGATACTAAGTTTTAGACTACAAGTAAAATGAAACAAGTAGGCAATGGACTGCGTATAGCCGAATACCATTTAAAATTTTGCTAATCGAACAATTTTGCTTACTTAAAATATATAACATCTGTTACAGAGCATATATCAAATTTACATGCATATATAGACAGCGGTCACTTGAAAATAACATTTCATTGACTATATCCACTCTTCTTTATATATATACAGTATGATATATTTAATTCTAATCGTCCATTACCCAGGCATGTACATTAACTACGGCTACTAATATGATTTGATTGAGATCAGGAGTTTGGAAATCTACAATATTCTAATTATAATTTATAGCCTTTTATAGCCTTCATAGCATCTGGCCTATTAGCTCAGTTGGTTAGAGCGTCGTGCTAATAACGCGAAGGTCGCAGGTTCGAGACCTGCATGGGCCACTTTTTGCTTTATTTTTACAAAGTCATGTAAACGAAAGCTGTGCTACGGCTGAAATTCAGAGACCATTATGCTTCAATTTTTCCCCATCACCTTTAGTTGATGGTAATAGATTCCGGTCAGCTAGTTGCAGAAGTGATAGTTTTGAAGAATCTTTACAAAGTCACGTAAAATGAAAGCTGTACCAAGGCAGAAATTCACAGAACAAGTAAACATGAATTCAATTCAATGTCCAATTCTCCTTGTTCAAGTATCTTGCAATACACATAGTGCTTAGCCATCTCTATATGAACCTGATTCTAGCATATGCTTAAAGCTCATTTCCCTCTTGTTGGATTGTGGACACAATTGATAGTTGATACTCCACTCTTCAGCAGCCGTATTAATTTGGAATGTGAGTCCAGATGGATAGCACATGAACGAATGTCTTCCTCAGAGGGTATATGCCTCAGAAGTGATGAGCACCTTAATTCTTTAAAGAACCATAAATGTTTTGTGTCTTGTCTCATTCTCACTATTTCTTTTACGAAAGGAATAAACTTTATTTCGCTCTTCATGTAAATTAAAATTGGTTGCAATTCTAATTTACATGTAGTTTGATATAGACATTTGGTTTTGAGTAGTGCTCTTTAGCACAAATTGAACTTTATAAGAATCTTATAAGGCTCAACTAACCTATCAACTATTAAGTGAGGCTTCTAATGAGTGCACGGAGATATCCCATCAATTGGCAAGTTTTTTTATCATAAGAGTGATAAGAATGAGCTGTTAATATATGGTTTCATTTTAATTATATTCTCATTTCACTTCATCATTTACACTTGAATTTCAACTTCTATTACCATTTTCTTGAGTTTAATAAATCAAGTAACACGTGGGACACAAACTTGGACGGTGACCTAATAAATCAAGCAATATGTGAAACATAAACTTGGACGATGTAGATATAAAATAAAAATTGAATTCTCTTAGTCAACAAAAATTAACCACATTGCCTTTATGATAAGATTTGTATTATTATAATATTTTTGGTTGCCTATAAATTGTTAATGTTATGATGCACCATAAGCATGAAGAATTGAAATACAATATTGAGTGGAGTTAAATAATTAAGTTGTGAATAAAACTCTTCCTCTTTTTTGTTTTGAGTATGTGTGAGTTTTTGGAGAAAATAATATCCCAATGATATAAAATTTTCCTTTACATTTTTATTCTTTGCTTGTCTATATACCTAATGAAAAATATATTATTGGTCGGGGGGGAGTGCAAAACACTAAGGGTGTGTTTGTGAGTTTGAAGAAAGGGGAAAGGAAGGGAAAGTAAAGGATTAAGAGGGGAAGGAAGGAGGGGAGAGTGCTTTGTAATCTCACAAACATAAGGGAGGAAGTGTTTCCTATAAACCTTTCTATTCCCTCTATTTCCCTTCATTCTTCAACTCACAAACATACCCTAAAAAAATCACACTCAATGAACTAGAAAGGAAGCACCCAACTAGTTTAACATCACATGTCTGTCCGAAATTTCAAATAATCAGGTTTATAAATCTTCTACTGATATAATATTTCTTTTGTTCATTCCTTTAAATTTAAAACTTTTTCACCCACACGTCACTCATACTTATAGTGTGTTGGAAATCCGTTAGTGCGGACTCCAAAGCACGTTTAGGTAGAAGCTACTATTAATAGCGTTACTTTTAAATGTGGATCCAATGTTATTTTAACATGATTTCAAAACACATTATTAATTTCAGAGTGTGGTATTGTATATAAGATTTTGGGTATGAGATGGGTCAAGACATATTAAGACAACTCGATAACAAATTAGTTCTAAACCTTCTAAATTGGCAAAAATATAGGCATATAGCATTAGCAAACACAATCAACTAACACAAAATAAGTAACTAAACATTAAGGACATTAGGACAAAAAGTAAAATTTCAAGTAGAGAAACTAGTAAGTAGTAACAATAAATTTATGGGATTCTTTATATTATGAATATATAATATAGCTATCATAAATCTATACATCAGTACTGTCAGCAAAGTGGCATAATTCCTGTTACTAGTAAGTATCCTAACCATAACCAAGCTTCCTAATTCTAATTCTATCAAATCTGAGAAAATGTAAGCCTGGGAAAGAATATCCCAAAAGAGTCATCCTAACATCAATCAAACTTTTATACAAATCCTTACTCTTTCCTCAACAATCCCAAGCCCATCCTCCAATTCCCTGCAGTTTTTCTTTAATCTCTCAACAGCAGATTTCACCTCATTTCCCCTTTTTCCCTTCATCTGCTTCTTCAATTCTCTAGCTTCTGACACTGTCTGCTGCAACTCTATCATCAACAAAGATGAACCAGATCTCCTTTCTGCAGCTTCTTCTCAGCAGCACTTCCTTCAGCTTGCTTTTGCCAACTCCAGCAACAATCTCAACCATGAAGAACACATAGGCTGAGACTGCTTCATTGTAGGCAATCCAATTTTTGAATCAAATGAAAGACCAATTTCAAGAAACCTGCAACACATCAAGGCCATGGCCTTAGAACCACACATAATCTCACTGAGTTCTGTTTCATGACAGAGCTTTTGCTGCAGCAATTTTTTCAAACAAGGGCCATGGTTATTCTTCATTAGTTTGAATCTCTTTCTACACTTTGACATGACTCCAAAAGTTCCAATGCACGCTTTGTTATCACTGCATTAGGCTTGGGCGCTATCAACCAATGCACAACCACTTCTCAATGTGTCCACATACTTATTAATGTTCTCAATTTTGTCCAAAAAGTAAATTGCATGCATCAAGACTCAACATTGTCTCTAGGTACTTATCAACATCCCCTCGGTCAGCATAATCTCTATAAGACATGTTCATTATGAGAATCCAAGGCAATTTTCTGTGTGGTTGATGGCAGCATCAAGCAATGAGCCAACCCAATTTCACACCATCTTTGCCTTGTGACCGAAGGGTGTCAAGCTCCGCCGTGAGTTCCCGGTCGAATCGGGACTTTTCCGGCAAAGGGGCCACCGCCACCGGTGCCCTAGGCCTGAAGCTGCCGCAAGGGGAGGCCTCCTTAGGATGGGTGGTTGCTCTCATGATGTGCAAAATTGTGCTTTCTCTGCTATACAAGGATGAGGAATGAGGACACCTACAAATGAAAACAGGACCAATTGATAATGTGGGTGCAATCTATATATATAGGACATAAAAGGGAAATTAATAAGGACATGTGTCAATATTAGATTGAAGAGAATAGCATAAAGTGAATAAACTATATCACAATCATAAGGTGGTTTCTAGCTGCAATTGGGGCTAGAAAAGACTTAGCTGATTGAAGTCTATGGCTTTAGTACCGTGGAGAGGGTTCAGAAGGGCCCCCGTTCTCTTTTGATTTGCGGGTTGAAGCAAATTATTGGGTGTGATGATTTGTTGAAAGGAGCTGTAATGTGAGTGCGTGGTGAAACAGGACAGTACCACGTAGTATTGTTTTAGTGTGAAGAAGAATGCGATTGCTTCCAATTATTGGGACACCCTCTTGCATTAATTTTTTGTACCATATAGAATTAATGAAAATGAAGTTGATAATTGATGAAAATAATATTTGAAATTTCACGTACAAATTAATACATTAATCCTTATGAGAGGTAACATACATGCTATATTTATAAAATAGCCCGATTATTGTACCGTAAATAGTAGGTACACGATTGTACTATTATTTATGACAGAGTAAAAAAGTCCTTGTTTCCCCTCCCCTTTTTTTACTTCTAATCACAAACGAGAGTATAATCATTGTATCACTATTTATGGTAAAAAATAATTATCGTTACAAACTTGATCATCAAAGTACCTAAAATATTTAGAGTAACTCATTGAATTCTTGAGTAATACACTGAGCGACATTATAATATGTGGTTTATAATGGTTAGGACATTACAAACATTCACAAATGAATATTAAATTAATAACTACATGGACCCAATATTTTAGAAAGGGATTTAATATTGTAGATGATAATATAGTAAAATTAACTGTATGCTTGGGGGATGACCATGAATAAGGGCTGCTTGCTTGAAAATGCAAAGAATTGATGCATTTCTTCACTTCACAAGACTAATGCATTTGCCAACAAGTGAGTCAGACGTTGTTACCATTGGGAAGCTCCACATGGCATGCACCGCAAATCCAACATTTGCTTACATTGTCCCTCTGTTGGCCACGATTTGGAGATCGATCTATATTTTATGTATTTTTTTATTATATAAAGAAAAGACCCGTGCTGAAAAATGCGTCATGGAAAAGCCTACAAATTAAAAGTTTTAGAGAAAAATAAATAAAAGGGATAAATATTTTACAGAATTATTAACTTATGCACCTATTATATATCATCACATGTTTCAGTTTCAGAGCAATTCTAACTACTTAACTCTCTTAAAAGGATATAAATTATGGCTTTGTGGCTTTGGTCTAGCTTTGATCGACTCATGTACCACACTAAGTAAATATTAGATATTTTTATTAAGGGTTAAATATGTTTTTAGTCCTTGAACTATAGTCAAGATTTGGTTTTAATCCCTGTAATTTAAAATCAGTGATTTGGTCTTTAAAAATTGAAAATACATTAATTTTGGTCCTTTTGCATAGTTTAGCTACAGATTTTGCTATGGATTGGCTACAAAAATTCATCGATAAGGACTAAAAATAGGTATTTTCACCTTTTGAGGAATCAATTCCACTGGTTTTGAATTGCGGAGACTAAAACTAAATCCCGACTATACTTGAGGGATTAAAAACATATTTAACCTTTTACTAATGGACAGTTTTTATAAATATAATATTAACAAATTTAATTATTAAATATGCTGAACTATTATTTATCTGGATCTTTCAATATTAATGGTTGATTTAATAAAATTCACCATTTATAAATATTATTATATGATGTAATGTAGGTAAATGAATTTTAACTCTCACACACACATGTATTTGCTAAAACCCTTTCCCCGAAAAAAATTTACTGTTTTTTTTTCTCCCCTGGTCATTTTTTCTCCTTTTGTCGAATTGGTATACATCAATTTAAAATTAATCAATGTTTTCAAGGAGCATATGAGATTGTTCAATGACACAAATCATTAAATTACACTGGCATTAGGTTTATGCTGGATTCTCTCTCTCCTCTCTCTCTCTCTCTTTAAAAAAAAAAGGTCATTAATTTCCTCCATGCCATATAGTTATATTGATATATTCTTACAACTTCTTAATTAGCCGCTTAACAAAAAAAAAAGGAAAAATCTCTTTGTAGATTCACATAGATACTAAGAATATCCGGCTACACAAGGCAGTACCCTACACATTGTCACTGATGAGGATATATAGTACTTATTATTAAAATCAAGAAAGGTAAGTGCTCCCTTTTTGTTTTCAAAAGAAAACTAGGCAAAGTTATTAAAGGAAATCCATATGCATATATATACAATGACAAAGGGGAGTAGTATTAAAAGAGAAACAATCCATTCCATATTAGTATCATAATTGAAGCTATGAAGTACAAACAACTTGTACAACAGCCTTTTACAAAGGACTATGCATGCATATATGAAATTAAAAATAGTTTCTCAATATTTGGATTCTGGATTAAGATCTAGAATCCATCTGCAAGATATGCATCTATTGGCAAATCTTTTGAGAACCTAACCTGTAACCTTTAGTTTCAGCTTGTGCTTTTGTGCCTTGGAGAACAACACTCCTGTGTTGGCAGGTTGCAATTCCTTATTATATAATTTCACCTTGTGCTTAATCAAGGTTTTTTAATTTTAAAAAAGAAAAAAGTTAGAAAGAAGCTATACATCTCCTTAATATATATCGAGAGCCAAACTTAAACACTTCAATCAAGTGCTTAAATCTTTACCAGTTGAATGACCTTTCATTGACAATCAAGCTTTTGTTTTATACATTCAATCAAGTTTTTTTTCTTATTACTATTATACATATGACATGCTTGTTTGATTATAACTTAGAATATTGTTATCGATTAGATGTATAATGATGATACTAATTTTATTGTAACTGATTCAATGGGCCTATCGTACAACGTATTGTACATTAATCTTTAAGCATTATTATTACCAACAAGGCATGATGCATGTATGTGAAAGTTTTTAAAGCCGCTATTGATAATAATACTCTCTCCGGTCCTTATAAAAGTGGTTTAAAGTTGGTTAATTTTATTGGAGTTTTAAAACATACTTTAACTTCTAGTTTTACTCTTATTTAATATTATTAACTAACTCCACTATTATTTGATAATACAAAGATATTAAAGTTATTAAGGGCAAATAAGGAAAATTATTAATAAATGCTATCTTGAAATTGTAAAGTGTCTTGGTCAAAAGGACCACAAAAACTTGTAAAAAGTGCCTTATAAAAAGGACTGGATGGAGTAATATTTAAGAACGCCCTTATTGATTTTAGTGCTCTCAAATAGTGATAAATAATTTACTCCAGCCTTAATTAATTGATTCGGGGAGAACAATCAACATAAATTTACTGATGCAGTGAGGTGTATCTTGAGTTTCAATTGAATGGAAGCATGACATTGGCTGCTCCGAATAATGCTGCAATTAAGAGATTTACTGCGAAGTGAGACTGTAACATTCTTTTCTCATGATTATTGATTCATAATTGTTCATTCATTTGGTTTGGTGGTGTGTCCTTGGATGCTCGTGTTTGCTGCACAGGAAATTTGAATTCCTCCATTTCTTGTACAATGCTTTGACCTTAGGAATAAATTAATTTTGGTAGTGATAGACTTAACAATTAACTACGTTTCATATTAACCAAGTTGGTTAGCATAGATGTAATCTCTATTTTGATTTTCTTGGCCATCCTTTGTAACTCCCCTGAAAAAAATTTCATATGGCTCATTTTTTCTTTCTTTCCCTCTTTTTTCGCTACTCCCGCTCCCCTTTTCCGCCTTTTCTCTTCTTCTTTTTTCTCTTTTCGCCCCTCTACTCCCTTCCTTTCTCTATCCTCCTCTTTTCTTTTCTCTCTCTTTAGTTTTTTCGTCTTTCTCTCATTTTCTTCTTTCTCCCTCTCCTCTCCTATTCAAAATTTTTTTTTCCTGATTCCATCACGGTTGAATCGATGAATCGTGAATCAGTAGTTTAGTACCTTCACATGTCCAATTACCGGTTTGATTTTTAAAATATTGGTGTATTCTCACTATAAAATTATTATTAATATTCAATGATTTTTTGTGATATCATTGAATGATGATATAAATTTTTTACATTAATGATGTATATATATATATATATTAAACTTTATATATGTGTATGTATTTTTTTAAATATAATCCCAACCATTTTTCAAATTAATCATTATAATAATTTATTTTACCCTATAAAGTGATTCTCTCATTAACAAAAGTCAATATTTTTCATATAAATTTTGTCCTAATTGCATTTTAGCTCTTGAGCATTTTTATAAATTTGTAATTTAATTCCTATAAAAAAATTGGGCCAATTAAGGTTTTATAATTTTTTTTTTATTGTGATCTTTTGCTAGTGTTTCATCCAATTAGTAACAACTTAGGTGATATGTATGATGGTTTTTACATGATAAGAGAGATGATAAGAGAGAAGGAAGGAACATTATCTTGTCAAAAATAGTAAAAAAAATGTTATCTATGTTACCCATTTTGTTAGTGTTTAGATGAAATATTAAAATAGAATCATATTTACTTATTAAAAAATATGAGAATTTAATTGGATAAAAACAATATAAAAATCGAGAACATGCATTTATAAAACTACAGAAAAAGTACAATAAATTTTGAAATTTTAAGGGAAGAAAAATATGTCCTAATTCATAGTAATGATAATGTTCCAGAGTGAAACAAATAGCTTGAACCCCATTAGATATGTTTAAAAGTAAATCTAAAAAAGCAAATATGAATTAGTACTTAATAAATCTTTATTAATAAAATATATAAAATCAAAGAGGTTAGTTCAAACGGTACATGTTTGCCTCTTAAGTCCCTTCATGTTCCTGATTCGAGTAGCATTGTCTCTTATATAACTATGGTTTATATTCCTTCCGATTCTATTTATAAGAATCTTTTTAAGGATGGGTCTTGGTCCTTTTATAAGAACATTTTCAGATTTTTTCCATGCATTAATTATTCTTTGACAAAAATACCCCATTAGTGGAGGCAGGTGATATGATACACATTCATGAAAAATTTATTGTAATCAACTAAATTAACCAACTCTCCTTAATTTATGTGAAGTAGTTAAAATGTTTTTATAATTAGGACCGGGGGAGTATATAATAAAATAAAGAAAGTATTGATTAAAATTTATTGTGATCAAAACCCAAAAATGTTTAATATTATTCTTAAATTTTCTTAATTAATGTTGATTAATACTCTCTCCATTTTATGAATGTGTTTGATAAAACTAGCTGATAAGTTGGGTAATAAATGTAAAATGACATAAGAAGACATAAAAAGAAAACAAATAAGAAAATGTATTAATATATGAGGTATAAAAATGAAGAAAAATAAATAAGCAAAAATTAGCTTGTAGCTTATAAGCTAGAAGTTCCTAAAATAAACTAGTAGCTTGTGTTTCACCAAACACTTTTAAGTTGGTCAAACTAATTAATAAGCTATCAAATAAGCTAGTAGTTAGCTTATTGGCCTCACCAAACACACTTTATATATTTTGCTATGTTCTAACTAGTAAACCGGCCCTGTGTCTGGGCCAAACAAACCTGAAAACCGCTGCTGCAGAAAACCGGTCAAAAGTCCGGTAAACCGATAAAAAAGCGGTCAAAGCCAGTAAAAAAACGATTCAACCAGTTTTTTTTAATTCAAATTTTTGTTATTTTTTTTATTTAATTAAAATACTTTTAAAGATAAATAAAACACGTGTTTGAGAATTACACATAGATATTTATTATTTTACCAATTAATTTTATTTTTTGTTTTATAAACCTTATAATTAATAAGGTTATTTAAACAAATTTACAACTTCATATATCTTAATTTCTTATAATTTTGTGTTATTTTATTAATTAAAATATTATATAATATTTAAAATATATATTTAAATAACACCGGTTCGACCACGATTGAAACCATTGAACCGTGAACCAGTGTCTTTACCGATTTGATTTTTAAAACATTGATATTTTGTTATTTAAGATTGTTCACACATTAAGAAATTTATTTATGTGTAATTTTATTATATCTTTACTAATATATCCATTTTTATTTCATCCATTTCATTTATTGTAGTTAATTGAAATGATTATTCATAATATTAATTAAGGCCAGGGTATAGTTAAAAATTGACTAAAAATTATATTTTATTTCTCACTTAATAAATCACAGAATAGCTGGTTCATAAGGGTTTTTTGTCAAGTTTATAATCAAATGATTTTGTAATAGTTGTTTTAGGAGTGTAAAAAAGTTAACTATTCATAAGTTATTTGAATTTCACTCATTAAATACTAAATTAAATCTATTTGTTTAACTAAACACATAAACTAAAACTTGAAGCTGAATTTGATAATTTAAATCAGTCAAACTCAGGTTCTGCAAGTTTTGAATTCACATGCCACATATTCTGCACATATTTCTATTTCTAATTTATCATGTACTATTAAAAAATTTATTAGATATTAATTAAATTGATAAAGTTAAAAAATAAATTCCGGGTGATTTTCATACAAAAATTATTAAGTTATAAATGAGTTAAAAAAATCAAATTCAAGCTTTTTTTTTTAATAAAAAAAACTTAATTTTAAGTTTGACTATCATATAAATAAATAAGTTAAATTTGAGTTTTTAAACATAACTTTGGGTGCAACAATTATAGTGTACTCTTTTACATCTTTTTTTTAGGCTGATCATCCATATATTATGGTAGGACTAACTCTCTCAGCAGAAATTTTTTAGATTAACAAAACTCGAACTCGAAATTTTATTTAAGGGGAAACAAATATGTATAACTTGAACCAATCTTTACATCCGAATTGGTTTGTGCATATATTAACAAAATTTTGGAAACCACTAGATTACAATTAGTACATGTTTTATTATTAAAGAATAAATCAACTAAGCTAATTTATTTTCACTATTACTTTATTTATTTGACTATTACTTCATTCAGAATAGAAATGTCAAGAGGGTTTGGGACGGATAATACACTACTTGTATTCATACTAGCTAAAATTAATGAGTATTTATGTGAGTAGTAAGTATAGCAGATATCTATTAATATATAAGAATTTAGAAATTATAAAAATAAAGAATGGAAATGTTATATATCATAGGCTTAAATACAATTTGATCCCTATACTTTTGTAAATGAGTGATTTTGGTCCCCTAATTTAATTGCTCAATTTTGGTCACTCTTCTTTAAAAATTGAACAAATCTAATCCAAAAAAAAGGGGTGGGAATAGCAAAACTGGGGGTGTGAAAAGTAAGGGCCTCACTTGAACGTAGCCAACTGGATTGGTGAAGCTATTGGCCCCATGGTCCAATTACGGCCCATTAAGAAATAAAAAAAAAGATCAGAAATGAGAAATAAAAAAAACACAGCAGCAAGTGATTTGAGGGTTTATTGCGACAAAAGGATAGCAGTGCTGCCGCAGAGCTTTGCTACGTATCGTCGCCTCCACCTCGCAACCATGGTATGTTGTCAAATTCTTCATCGTTTCAGATTTTCATTGTTCTGTTCAATTGAATGCAAATATTTATGCGCGTGTTTATTTGTTCAGATCATTCCGGAGAAGAACCGTAAAGAGATCTGCAAATACCTCTTTCAAGGTCTCTTTATTTGATATTTTACAATGAGTCATCTTAATTCGTTAGGGGCTACGTTGTGTTTAATCTCACATTTGCGTTGTGTGTGTGCGTGGAGTGCGAGGGGAGTATGCTACGCAAAGAAGGATTACAATTTAGCCAAAGCACCCAGATATCGATGTGCCAAATCTGCAGGTGATTAAGCTGATGCAGAGCTTCAAGTCTAGGGAGTACGTTAGAGAGACCTTGCTTGGATGAACTACTACTGGTTCCTCACAAACGAAGGCATTGAGTTCCTCAGAGGATACCTTAATCTTCCTTCTGAAATTGTTCCTGCTACTTTGAAGAAACAAGCCAAGCCCCCTGGTAGATCATTCGGTGGTCCACCCCGGTGATCGCCCTAGGTACTTTACCCCCTTCTTCTCAGATTGTGTTATGTTCTGTTTTTGATTCTGTGGCTGATTGCACGTTCGACAATTTGAACAGGGGTCCACCACGCTTTGAAGGAGAACGTAGATTTGGTGACCGTGATGGGTACCGTGGAGGTCCCCGAGGACCGGGTGGTGACTTTGGAGGAGACAAGGGAGGAGCTCCTGCTGACTACAGACCCTCCTTTGGGGTATTCTTATTACTTCTTACCACCACTACTCTTTCTCCATCGTCCAATTCATGTTTAATATATTTGTGTTTGCCATTTTTTTGTGCCCTAGTTTTCGTTATCTTTGTTGCAATCCTGAATTAGACTAGATGAGGTTAGTGTGTCATGTGTGTATATAGTATGCCTTGTGTTGGAAGAAATTATTTATACTCAGAATACTTGTTTATGATTTCCAATGATGTGTGTCTTTATTTGTTGTGGGGAATCTTAAATCATGTGTAATATGAGGAAGTCATGGTGTATTACCAGCTCCAAGTTTTGGGCTTCCCTGTGGTTTAGGTCATGTTCTATGTCAATTTTTACTTCCCTTTGAAATTTGAAAGTTTACGTGGATGTTTTGTGCAATATTGTCCTCATTTACATAATGTAATTATACTATTTTGCTCCATTAGCCATGTGATGTCTGTAAATAGCCTTTTTGAATACTTGATTTTTGACATAACACGTTTTTTATTGATGTAGCTGACCTCTCAGTGAGAAAAACACACTTGTTGTTATAGTTTAAGTTTTCCTCAATCAATTGGTTTTGCCATATTGCAGGGTCCTGGCGGAAGGCCTGGCTTTGGTCGTGGATCTGGTGGTTTTGGGGCTCCAACCAGCTCAAATCTTCCCTAAGTATAATGATTTCTGCCTTAGTTTTTTGCTTAGGTTTTTTTCAACAAAATTGTCTTGTCCTTGTTAGTAATGATAGATTCCCCTCTCCCAGAAATTGTTTTTATCTACGTGACACTTTACTTTATATTCGGTTTATTATCCAGTGAAGATTTTGAATTTGAGTGTTTTACTAACTAATTAAGAGTAATTACATACTTTTCTCCTAGTATGATTTTTTCGGATTGCATTGGTGGAGTTGTTTTGGTTTTGGTGACTCTGTGATTGTGGTTGATGAAGATTGTTTTTTGTTTCTGGAGGAAGTGTTTGTATGCTTTTTTCCTCTCCACATATCTCTCAGCTTGTAAAACCAGGCATTTGGAATCATAATCTGATAACTTAAACGTGTAATTCCCCATGTGTGGTGTGTTTTTCTGCTGCTTGTGTTTATGAAGCTTCTGAATGCTTTTCTAGTTCTCTATGTAACCTGTTTCTTTTAGAAAGTAAGAGCCAAAATGAACATATCAAAGTCGAAAGGAAAATGAACTTTCCAACATTATCAATCCAATACTTTGGTTAATGAAAGTTAACCCAAGAATGTCACTGTCACTGTAAATTTACAATTTTCAGAATCCTGACTTACAGTATTTTTAAGGAAGATTTCATCCTTTTTATTAACGCATGTTTTTGCAACATGTATACCTCCAAACCAATCTTCTAAATGGAGTTATTGCTATCCACTGCTTCCTTGAGCTTTCTCCCTAATGCAAATGCTAGAGGAGGAGGAACGGCATTACAATCTGCCTGTGTTTGTGTGTGATGTTACCAGCAAACTGGTAGCTATCTGGGAAGCCCTGTATTATTTTATAAATAAAAGATGTTAAGCAAAGGTTACACCAAATCATATTATATCTAAATGTAAGTCACTGATTTTGTAATTATTATTGCAGAGTTATCTTGGTAACTAAAATTTATCATATATTACATTCACAAGTTAATTATGTACATTCCTAAAATGTTAGGACTGTTGAGAGTGATAGAATATAGCTAATTCTAGTTAAAGCCTTACTTGAGATCGTGCACATTCACGAACAGTAATAATCCTATCTTGGTCAGGATGAAAGCACATTCCAACCTTCCCCATTGGTTGAGGGTCTGTAATGGAAGTTGGGAAATTCCCTTCCCAATCCAACCTACCATACAGTCCCTTCCATTGATTATGCCTCTTGGCTGTGTTTGGCAGGCACCATGGTATCAAATCACTCACTTCTCCAGTGGACAATTTTATCTTCATTTTTCATTGGATCATAACACAACACAAGAAATGGTTAAGCTCATAACACGCAAAGAAATTGTTAAGCTCAAATATCACTCCAGAATTTAGTCTTATTTTTACCTTTTCATTTGGAAGATCACGCCAATCAGCACCTGGTCTCTTGGGAATTCTCTGACATCGAATCAGATTCAACTCATTCATCTCCTTTGATATATGGTCATTCAATTCAGCTATATCCCCTCGAATCTTCTTTGAAACCACGAGATAGGATCATTTTGATACTGTTGCAACATAAAATTAGATAACTTGTGAGCTAAGCAACTCATTAGTTAAGGATGAAAAGACATATAATGCACTTTTATTTCTTTTTCTATTTTACTTGCCTCGATGTTTGTTTTAGAGGCTCCATTCACCACAGATGGGAGATCACCAATGGTATCACGAACAGTTATTGCTCGGAATGGAGCACCACTTGCAGTACTTCGAACAGCAGCATACTGGACATTTTGTGATAATGTGATTTTCAACTCAGGTGCTGCAAAGACATGCATTGGCTCTGGCCATTCAGGGAGAACATCCTCTGGAGAGGCTGCCCAAATAAATGCACGTTTTCTTGATTGAGAAACCCCATAAGCTCCAGCCTCTAGGATACCAAACCTCACCTATTTGAATAAGCAAATCACCATTCATTAAAATTATCATTAGTCCCTCAGTGCTCTATTAAGCAACTGAACCTTAGAGTGCAAGGAAATACTTGGAGGGAGAAAAAAGAATGCAGTTATGGAATTTCACCTGATAACCAATCTCAAGGAGTGAAGCCAAGGTTAAACGGAATGTCTGTCCTTTATTGAAAGACACAAAGTTTCTCACATTCTCTAACAGGAAATACCTTGGCCTGAAGTAATCAGCAAAGGATAAAAATGCTAATATCATCTCACACTGGACTTTACTCCAAGTGCTTTGGTTGAACCTATTCATCCCAGAGAAGCCCTGGAACAAGACATTCATTCAATAATAATTAACATAGAGTTTTATTATCATCAGAATGGCAATAAAGCCAACAGCTAAACAGACCTGGCATGGAGGCCCCCCATTAATGAAATCTACTTGCCCTGGCATGGGTAAACTCTCCATTTCCTTCTCATCTAGTAAAGTAGCTAAATCTGCAGCCTCAGATGTTGAGATACAGTCATCTGTGTCCCCACATTTCTCCATCACAGCCCTGAATTACAATGCATTTATAGGTTACTCTACAAATTGGTTCCATCCACTCCTTTCAGGCTTGGGGGTGGAGATTTTCTAAATGTGATTAATTTACCTAAGAATAACATTGCAGTTGTTAACAAAAACCAATGCTTCAGGATGATTAGCTTTAAAGGCTTCTGCAGCTGGTTCTTCATACTCAATAGCCCACTTAATTAATGAAATGCCTGAATCATTTGAGCAGTAACTCACAAATTATACATGCATTCATAGTAGATATGATTATGTTTCTTTCTGTAATAGTGCATTTAAGATTACCTGATTTCTGCAATCCCTCTGATAAACCACCACAACCTGCAAAAATATCCAAGGTTGCTAAGCGTTTCTCATCTGATGATGTCTTTCTTTCCTTAACAGGCTCTGTTATTGTTTCTCCTTCATTACTCTTCTCTTTTCCTTTTCTAGCTGCAGCATCACCTGTATATCCACTTGAGTATCTTACTTTGATATCAGCTGGCAACTATAAAGCAAATGAAAAAAGAAAAGGAAAAACAATGGTTAATAGTGTAATGTGCCATAATGTTGAATTAATGTCATTAATAATAATATAATAATGATAAATTAATCAACACTACTAAAAATTCAAATAATTAGTATAAGAAATGAGGATATCTTTCTAGAACATTTATAAAGAGTTTTACAATGACGGTGAACTATATGGTGCCACATGTTCAAAAACAGCTAAAGATTTTGACTGCAAGTGAAAAACCTTACTAAGTACAATTCTTTGGCACTTTATTGTTTACTGATAGTGTAAAAAGTTTTAAATTAACTGTGAATCAAATTTAACACTTAACGAGTTTACCATAGAAGGGAATATCAATATAAAAGGACAAGGAACAAAAGTGAGCTTTAGCTAGACTTTGTGCTGCAATATGAAAAAGAAAATCTATGGATTATTGTGTTATTATGTTACTATTAGAAATTTTAGGAAAACACTCTCATGTTAGAAGACTCCAGATTGTAATCATCCACAGAATTCAAAATGACTTGTGGGAAGCAATTAGCAAATCCATCTCAAAGGAGACTTAAACAGAAAGCACTTAAAGAATTATGAATTTCTGACCAGCTAGATATGGATCAGTTCAATGAGACAAATCTAGACAAGATTTATGTGCTGGATTAGCAATCACATTATTCACTTACTTGAAAGGGCTAAAAATAGAATACCTTCTTCAGTGACCCAGTGGCAGGATCATACAAGTGCTCACAGAAAAACACATGCTGGAAGATTACCGGGGCACTGCATGTGGGAATATCATTCTTCTTTCTGACTTCACATTTCCCTTCTATGGATGCTACAGGGACTAAATTTGTTTCTCCACTGTAATATACCTAAAAAATTTAAATCATGGAATCTAATTCAATATAAAAACATAAAACACATTTTAGACACACAGACCAGATACAGAAAGTAGAACAAAATACTCAAAAATGATAAAAGCAATGCACACTCAAACTTACCAACTCATGCATACAGAGAAGCTCACTTAACATAGTTAATTGAATCAAGTATGAATGGCTTTTTACTCCAAAAAAATTAAAAAATACATAATCAGTTACATTCTCATTTTGATTATTAATTTATTATTTTAATCCAGCCATCTGTGCATGTGATATTTTCTATATGTAAGTGTGTGCATTCTTTTATTAAGTTCAAATTTCTAAGTAGTTTCACCTCTCTAATATCAGAGTGGTATGCCTTCTGATTTGATATATCTTCTGGTCGGAAAAACCTTCTGACTTTGACCTTGGTGGACTTCGTTTCAGCATGTTTTATTTCCATATTGACAATTATTTCTAGAACTTGGCACACAACATAAGCTTTCAACCCTACATTCCTCCCACTCTTGTAAGTTCCCTGCTCTATCCTCTCCTCAAATTCAAATGGACTTACATAAACATAATCATGAATAGAATATTCAGTCCCTTTGAGTAGGAAACTGTTCTGAGATGAGTTTACTTCAAATATGTCCTTCTCCTTGGCTTCCTTTAATTTGCAAGAGTAACAAAACCAGAGCCTTGACCCAAAGTATCAAATGGAAGGCTAAAGAAAGCACCTCTTTCAGGCCAGTACAAGCTTTTACAGTAATATTCAGTGGGTAGTCCTTTCTTCTTCCTCTCTTCTGCTCTATCCCTTTCAAATTTATCCATAGTAATATGATCCTTGCGATGCTGATTTCCCCAAGGCAACTTTCGAATATCTACAACAGCTGTCTTCTTAATATCTTTCAGCTCCAAATCCTTGCACTCATTTGTCAAAAACACCTCTCTCTCATTAGCAGTGTTGCCAAGAACAGTATAACATCCATGCTGCATCACTCTACCATGAAACATTTTGCTTCCATCCAGTGGTTCATACATATACTCAACATAATAAATGTCAGGATGTTCATCTGTTTCATCAAATTCCATTAACACAGATCCCCCCACAGAAACCACATCCCCATGAATAATTGCCTGTTTATAAAGAACATATCCAGAATTTGTTTTCCCTTCAGGCTCCCCATCCCATCTTATTTCTCTATCTGCAGAAAATATTTTGGTTTGTTTTGAAACTGAATTTGATTTTTTGGTTCCTTCAAAAACTAATGTCTCCTCCTCAGTATCATCATCTTCATTTTCCTTCTGCTCTTCAACTTCATCCTCATCCTTTAATTCACTAGCAGTTCCCTCCTCTTTTGAATCCTCTGGCAAGTGGTTTGAGTAATACTCTCCCCATATTCTGTTAATCAGCCTTGTTGTTGTAGCTTGCATGGCTTTCCTCTTGGACACAACCGGAGCAATTGATGCCCTTGGATTCATATTCGGTTCACCTTTCCTTACAACTTTATCCTTTTTCATTAACCATTTTGTGTGGTGTAGCTCTTCCATTTTGTTCATTAGACCAGTCACAAATGCACAATTTCTGATAATTTTATCAGGAAATTCTGCAAATAGTTGTAGGATTATTTGTCCATGGACAATAACATATCTCTCAACAACTGATGGATCAGATGAAATGTAAGAGAGATGGTTCTCACTATACTGAGATAGTTTGCTAATGACATTTCCAAAAGAAAGTTTTGACACTCTGCTTTGTTCCTTTAGTAAGGTGATAATGCTAACAGCTAGCCTTGCAGTTTTCAATATTGTTTTATACCAAGGAGCATACTGCTTTGATGGCTTGCCAAGTCTATACCTGAAAGGAATGAAGATTGACTGGAGATAGTCCTTATTGACATATAGAGTAGTAAAATATTGAAAGATTTTCACTTATGTGGCTTTCCAATTCATCCAAGAAAGATAACCCAATTTATTTGCAATAATTCTGTTTGCAGACCTATTGAATTGTTGGGGTTGGGGCCATCTTGTATCTTTTTCCTTTTTTTTTTTTTTGCTTCGAGGGGTTTTATTATTTTATACTAGTTTCTGTATACAAGTCTACATTGATTCTAATAACATACTAATATGCATTATCAGAAAAGAAGATTCAGTGAATCAATTCAGTATTTATTTTTTAACCTGTTCCAGTCTCTATCACAAATAAAATTTCTAGTTTTATTTCACTTCAAACAATATTGTCTTAAATACAATAGTTCATATCCCTAATATGCATGAACATAAAGAAATAATTAGCATCTCATTAGAATCTAATAAATACAAACAGCATTTATTTCAAACAAGAGACACCATACCAAGCCATGTCTGTCCGGATGGATATGAAAATCACAGATGATCCAAATTCAACCACCCATTCTTTTATTGCACTCAAATAGATCGGTATTCCATCAACAGCCTGTGCTCCTGAATCAGTGGAAGAAGTTTGACCGGCATCATTTTCCAAATGGAACCCACTTCCATCATCTGAGGTCATTCTTCCTGATCCGAAGATGGTAACATCAATGTCTGAACAAGGTTTCATAGGAAGAAGTTCCAAGGAAATCAATCTTGCATCTGAGTTGTATAGAGACCAATCATGCAGCATGCTTCTAGGAAGATCATCAGTGTTATACACATCATAGTCATTATCAAAAACTATAAATTCATCTATTTCTTCTAAGGAAGTTTTATAGTAAGCAGGAAGAGGGTAATCATTGGCAATCTCATCTTCATTAATTTTAACATAGTATTTGCTTGGTGCAGCAGCTGATCTGTGGCTTTTTTTCTTCTTCATAGATTGCCAATATTCTCCTTCCTGCATCAGCCTTGCTAATTTTGCATCATCATCTTCCTCGGCTGAAGCCATAGAACTCAATTGATTATTATCCTCAATCCTTAAACTCTCATCAGAGGGCTTTACTTGTGCACTTGAATAGATTCTATGCTTCTGACTCTCTTCTCTAAGAGCAGCAAGAACAGGAATATCTGCAAACTTCCTGTCATTCTTCTTGGAAGTCATGTCCAATCCTATCAACTGCTTATGAATAAACACACCCTGAGAAATGACAAAGTCTTTTATAGATGCAATTCCAGAGAAGCACTTGCTACCACTCATAGACCGTGCCATGCCAGCAAGAAGCTCATCAAGACTTATATCAGGGTCCCCACCAGAAGATTTTACAAGCTTGTTGTGCACTTCAACACAAGCACGGGCCTTTTCAAAGAAAAGATCATAATGCCTTTTGTAATTAGTAGCTGGTTTCAAGCATTCATAATCAGCAATATTAGTAGAAAGCCATATCACAGGAGATCCATCTTCATAACCAGATATATTCCATGATTCAATGCGTCCAAAGCTTTCACATCTAACACATTTCTCATTTTTCTTGTCAGCACTTCCTTCAAGTGGCAATATAGAACCAGAAATGAACAAATCATTCACTTCCAGCATCTCAAGAGGTTGTCCTGTGCCGCTTTCATCATGAAGAGTAAAGTCTGTAATTCTTCTCTTTGGATGATCATCATGGTCATCATCATGGCTAGAAGTCAAGCGGACAGCAAGAATTTCTTCATCTACAACATGATCCTTCTTCTTTTCAATAAGACAAGACTTCTCAGATATGGAAATGGATCTCTCCTTCAAATTTTTACTTGCCGCAGCTCGTTTTGGTGTTTTGCGAGTACCTGTAGGCTGCTCAGTTCCCTCTGACAAATTTCGTTTCTTTTTTTTATCTCCTGCCATATCTACCTCTTCAACCTTGGAAACTGCAAATTTGATGGTTAATAGAAACAAACAGAAAACTTCTAATCTTTTATGAATTTGATAAGGAAACCAAGACAATGATTAAGAATAAAAGGTAACTAGTATAATGGTAACAACATAACTGAAAGATATGATTAGATTCAAAGGATAAAAGAAAAAAAAAAAAAAAAACACAAAGAAAATAAGTAACAGGACACAACATAAACAAGAAGGATAGAAGCCATTGAAAAATTTAATGACCGAATCTGCCGAATCATGTAACACAACATAGTAAATTAGTAATTAATTGAGGAACATGTATTCACACCAGCTCCATTAATTAAAATTGAACCTTAACTGCATTGAATGCTAAATTCAATGCTTAATCAATGCATGTATAACAAAACTGAATTCTGTAATAATGCCTAGCAGTTCTTGCATTCATGAGCTCATATATAGAGTTGCTGCAAAACTTGAATTTTTGTGAGCATCAAAGGATGGTGGTGTTTTATACATTAAATCAGAAGAATGAACAATTTATCAGTCATTCATTGGCTCCTTTAAAGAAACAGTGCCATTTCCTCATAAAGAAAATAAAGATTAACGATTTCATAAAGAAGCCAAAGCATTTTCAATCAACAAGAAAAACAGAACTACTCCATATAAACCGACTAACTAAGTACTAACTAACCAAAAATGGAGAGAAAAGAATCCAAGGTGGAAGCTCTGAACCAAAAGCCTCAGAAAGAACCTGGGAAGAATTGAAGTGGGTAAAGCGAGGAGGCAAGGCAAATCCCTGAAAATGGAATTTTCAGCACAATATTTACGTGAGAAAGAAAAGGGGTATCGGATTCACAAATAGCTTAAAGTGAAAGAAACAAGAAGAGAAAGGAAAAACAAACAATTCAATTTTCTTGCATTGATGAAGAAGCAGAAAAAGGAGAGTGGAGTTATGGTGAATGAGAAGGAAAGAAGAGGAAAAGGGTGGTTTTGAATGAAAGAGAGAAGATGAAGAGACCAGAGGAATGAGGACACTGACAGAGCATAGATTCTTCAAAACTAAAACTGCCTCTCCAACAAACTTCACACTTTGGAACAGGAACAGGTTTTGGCGCGCAAACAACCTAACTGTACTCAAACGCCAAGTAACATTCACTCTTTCGAACAAGATTTCCTTTACATGTGTAAACTGTAAAGTCACTTACGTTCGTCTTAGTGAATGAAAAAACGGTCCCATTCAATTTTTTTTTTTTTTTCATTTTAAATTATTAAAGAGTGAGGAAGTCAGTTTTGACTTTTGAGGGTAAAATAAATCAATCGTAGAGATAATTTAGGAAAAAGCTTTATTCACACTCAAAATTTGAGTGTAAAATGGGTAGGGGAGTGCGATAGAAAAATAAAATAAAATGATGAGTTAGAAAGTGAAAGATGTGATAATTGATGTGATATGAATGAGTTATGTTACATGTACATAAAACAGTTGTTACACTATTTGTACCACACCGATTTTTTGCGCCTAAATCTTCACTTTCTCTCTCTACTTTTTTGTTTGTTTCAGCTTTCATTACACAATGGTATAAACAATGTAACAACTGTTTTATGTACCCGTAACATAACCCAATATGAATTAAGGAAGAGAGATTGAAAGAAAAAGTTATTGTAGATGAGAGTAAAATAAAATGAGTGTGAAAAAATTAAAGTTGGATAATTTATTATGTATGTGTGGATTTAATGAGTGTGTATTCAATAGATGTGAATATCGGACTGGACCGACCAAAACGAAAATCGATATAGTGTCAGGTCTATTTAACCCAAAAAATTGGCCGATTTTAGAATCAGTCAAAAATTGGTGAAAATCGATACTAGATAACTGATTTGAACCGGTCAATTTAAAATTTTCAATTTTATATTTTTTTTTACTTTTTAAATTTTTTTATTTAATTTAAAATACTTTTGAGATAAATGAAAATAAATTTTTAATAATTACACATTAATATCTATTATTTAGTCAATTATTATTAATTTTTATCTTATAGCACATATAAGTGATATAACAAGGTCATTTATTTTAATATATAATTTTATTTTATATATCTTGATTTCGTATTATTTAATATAATTTTATTATTTATAAATATTATATAATATTAAAAAATATTTAATTATTACCGGTCCGACCACGATTAAATCACGGTTGAACCAATAAATCGTGAATCAGTACCTACATTTGTACCGATCCAATTTTTAAAATATTAATGTATTATCACTGTAAAATCAAATTATTATTATTATCCAATAATTTATTGCAATATCATGGTGTAAATTTGTTTACATTAATAGTGTGTGTATTAATTAAACTTTATATATGTGTATGTAGTTTTTTAATTATAATCTCAACCATTCATTTTCAAATTAATCATTATGATAATTTATTTTACTCTCTAAAATGATTCTCTCATTAACAAGAGTCAATCTTTTTCATATAAAATTTTGGTCTAATTGCAATTTTATAAAATTATAATTCATATAAAAAAATTCGGGCCAATTAAGGCTTTATAGTTTTTTATTGTTTTCCTTTTGCTCGTGTTTAGTCCAATTACTAACAACTTAGGTGATAAGTATGACGATTTTTGACATGATAATTGATAAGAGAGGTACCCATTTTGTTAGTAATTAGATGAAATATTAAGAGTGTGTTTGGTAAGGAATTTCAGCTAGCTGAAAGCTAAAATTAGTAGCTGAAATCATTTCAGCTGTGTTTCAATGTTTGGTAAGATAGTTTTTTTTGTAGCAACTAGCTTTTCTTAAAATGTACTTGAGGTAATTTTTTTTAAAAAAGTTCCAATTTTCAGCTACTAGCTAAAAATTAATTACAAGTTTATCCCTCAAACACCCTCACTTATCATTATTTAATAATTAATGAAGTCCTTATATGTCATTTTACCATTTTCAGCTAGTTTTACCAAACACATTCAATCAAATCAGCTAGTTTTTCAGCTTTCAGCTAGCTTTAAGCTTTAAGCTACCTTTTCTGCTAGTTTTATCAAACACACTCTAAAATATAATCTTATTTACTTTATTAAAAAAATATGAGAATTTAATTGGATAAAAAAAATATAAAAATCGAAATCATGCATTTATAAAACTGTAGACATTTAAATTTTCAAGGGAAG
The DNA here is from genome assembly GCA_026901365.1 of Sesbania bispinosa. Taxonomy (NCBI): domain Eukaryota; kingdom Viridiplantae; phylum Streptophyta; class Magnoliopsida; order Fabales; family Fabaceae; genus Sesbania; species Sesbania bispinosa. The sequence continues at coordinate 10,472 of QLOH01000803.1, read as the reverse complement.
AGAAATATGTCGTGATTCATAGTAATGATAATGTTATAGAGTGAAACAAGTAACTTCAACCCCATTAGATATGTTTAAAAGTAAATCTAAAAAATTAAATATGAATTAGTACTTATAAAACCTTGGGGAAAATATGTTTTTCGTCGCTATAGTTTCGGTCAACTTTGGTCTTTGTTCTTGTACTTTAAATCCTGTGTTTTTTGTCCCTAAACTTTCTAAACCCTCAAACCATGGTCCCTGCCCGTCAGTGAGATCTGTTAACCTGATAAGTTGGCCAATAAAAGTTACATTTCAGCCTCAATAGTGACTCCCAAATAACTGACTGATCATCTAATTAACTTTTTTTATTAATTTTTAATTATTAAAATAATCCTAATGGCTAATTTAGGGTTTTCACCTGAGCAATTTTACCCGATAAAAAATCTAATTTCATAATTATGGTTATTTTAATAATTAATAAATTAATAAAAAAATTAATTAGATGAGTCCACTATTTAGGGCCCACTATTGAGGCTAACATGTAACTTTTATTACTTAGCTCATCAAGTTAACAGATCTCACCAACGGTCAGAGATCATGGTTTGGGTGTTTAAAAAGTTCAGGGACAAAAAACAAAGGATTTAAAGTACATGGACGAAGACTAAAGTTGACCAAAACTATAGGGACGAAAAACATATTTTTCCCTAAAACCTTTATTTATAAAATAAGTAAAATCAACAGTTCAAGCTGTACAAGTTTGTCCTTTAAATCCCTTCATGATGTAGATGTTTTCGGTTCGAGCAACATCAATTGTGGTTTATTTATGATAAAATAAAGAAAGTATTGATTAACATTTATTGTGATCAAAATCCAAAAATGTTTAATAATATTAATGTTTACTTTCTTAATTAAAATTTCTTAATTAATTAATCAACTAAGCTAATTTATTTTCCCTATTATTTTGTTTATTTTGACTATTACTTCGTTCATAATAGGAATGTCAAGAGTAGAGTTGTCAATTTGGGCTACCCGACCCGGCTCGGCTAGCCTTGATGCGGGTAGCGGGCTTTAACAGGCTGGGTCTAAAATAGGTGGCTGAGCCCTACCCCTTGCGGGCTTTGCGGGCTACCCCGACTTTTTTGCGGGTAGCGGGCTTTATCGGGATGGACTAAAAAGTCCGGGAGTTATTCGGACTTCTAAAATAGGTGCATGAGCCCTACATTTTGCGGGCCGGGCCGGTCGGGCTAGCCCATTTTTCCAGCTCTAGTCAAGGGTGGGGTGGAAACAGGCCAGTTCAGGCTTTGGCAAGCCTGAGTCTGACCTGGCTCCTAATTCTTCTTAACCCTGAGTCTGGACATGTTACTTGTTACAAGCCTTATTTTAAGGTCTGGCATGGTCTGACCTATGTAAAAGTCTTACCTGGCTTGTAAGCCTGTTTAGAAGTCTGTTTTATAACAAAGCCTACAAACAGGCCAGCAAGCTTATAAGCCTATGCAGGCCAGCAGGCCTTTTAAGTGTGTTTTTGTATATAATTAATTTAATATATTATAGTTTTTTAATGATATTTATAGTTATTTATATAAATAATTTAATACAGAATATATTATTATATTAAACAGACCGGCTTGTCAAGCCTGATATGCTTTTTCATAGGTCTAAAAACTTGTCCTATTTAACTAAACATACATTTTAAAAAGCCTAAACTTGACCTTTTTAATAAACGAGTCAGGTAAGGCCAGGCTATAAACAGGTCAGGTCGTAGGCCCCTGACAAGTCGGCTGGCCTATTCCCACCCCTAGTCAAGGGGCTGAGACAGATAATACACTACTCGTATTTATACTAGCTAAAATTAATGAATATTCATGCAAGGAGTGAGTATCACAGATATCCATTAATATATAAGAATTTAGAAATTAAAAAAATAGAGGAAATGTCATATAATATACTATAATATCATTACAAGTTATTATAGTAAAAATATCACTATAAAATAATATAAAATAAATTTTATCTTATCATAAATAATTAAAAAATCTCAATATATTAATATATTTAATAAAAAATATATTTTAAAAAATATGTGGGTACCGACAGGATAGGTAATATAAAAATAATATTTATCTCATTCATTTTATAAATACTAAGTATTCATTGTGGATATATCTGCGAATATCCATGACATGAGTATGAGTTTCTTTTTGCCATCCCTAATTCAGTGTGGGTTGAAGAATTTGTATAATTTACAAGATTTGAAGCATCATACAACTTATAACCAAATTATTTAAAAGAAAATAAATATTATATAAAGATTTTTTTCAAATATAAACCAGCTCTTTTATACAAATTAAAATAAAATAATTGGTATATTAATAAAGAATGAATATAAAAAAGTTTACACTCACTAATTAACTATTTTTTGTATACGATGCAAATAGTAGTGCAGGTTTTTTATTTTGTTATATTAGTTTAATAAATAGTTTTTCATTATGTTAAAGATAATTTAGTTTATATTTCGACAATATTTAATACATGTTTCATTGGGATTATTTAAAATTAATTTAATTTTCTAATAAATCACTCAAATAACAAAAAAAATCCTTCAAAATAAGCTGATATAAAAAATATAAACAATCTTTCCCCTATAAGTGATAAACATTTTGATTCTTAATTTTTTTATTAGTTTTTAATTCATACCAAAATTAAAATAGTTCTTTACTATCCAACAAATAATATTTTTAAATATTAATGTTTATATGGATAATTTATAACTTAAACGTAAATTTTATATTCCATAAAAATAACTATATTTATTACTTAAAGTTAATTTTTATAATTTATTTTTTAATTAAAATATTCAAATAAATAATTAATTTTATAAATATTGCATACATATAATGAATTTTATTCACATCTTTTACCCAATCCGATATTCAAAAGGCATAAAAAATCTTGTGTGTAAGTTAAAGAAAGAAAAGAACAATTGATTTTGGGTATTGACTATTGAGCGTTGACAGATTTTTTTGGGGATTTTTTTATTTTTTTATCATATATTTTATATTTAAATTTTTAAATTTGTATAAAGTTGAAAAATCATTGTATCGGTTACATTGCGGGTGGAAATAGGTCAGGTCATTCGTTGGGGCGTATAGCCTAGCCTACTTAAGACCTAGTTAGATTTGACTCGTTTAATAAAAAGGTCAGGCTTATGCCTTTGGAAAAACCTTTTTAATTGAATAAGTTGGGCTTAGGTCTTTTAAAAAACCTATTATGCTTAACAGGTTAACCTATTTATAAATAATATTATTTTTAAAAAGTATATAAATATAAATATATTATATATAATAAAAATAGTATAATAATATATAATTTTTAAATTTCTTCTATTGCCTTACTTAGAGATATGGTTATTGGCCTATTTAAAGGTATATATCAGTGATATATTTAGATTATAAAAAAGTACTGAGCCTTAGTTTGTAAAAATTTAGAGATGAATTTACTGACCCATTTTCTAGCGCCAAGAAAAAATGTCACGAAAAATAAAATAAAAAATTTATTAACCCATTTAAAGGTCATAATATTAAATAAACTTTTAAACAAGTTAATATATTAAACCAAACTTTGAAACGGGTCCGCCCATACCTAGAAAACTACATGTAATATGCCACAAAAATATAATTTAGGTCAGACTTGGACTTTGCAAAATCTAGCTTTTGGCTCACCCTATTTCCACCCCAACTGCCCTACACTTTAGTTGCTTCCCCCCCCCCCCCTCCATTCACCGCTTCCGCTTTGGTCCTCCGTCAAGGTAACCCATATACCCATTTTTTGTTTGGGAATTTTGATCTTAATTTTCTTATCTTTTTATCGTCACAGTGTCTCCCTGTGTTGGGTAATGAGAGCTCTGAACCTTATGCATACATACAATTGGTTCCTGATAGATTTGGTTCTAGTTCTATGTGGGTCTTCCACCAACCGTACAACACAAGCTTGTGTCACTTGAACGTAGCCTATCGCATATTAATCTTATAGGGATCAAATCAACATGAAGCTTTTCATTTCAACAATTGATTTCTTTACTTATGAAAATGAAACCACTTAAAGTGTATACTTTACTGATACAGAATAACAGATACAACACACATATATACATGCCTTAACAGAATCAAATCCCTAGAGTTTTGAGATTATGATCAACCTAAATAAGGAAACTATACAAGAAATCAAGGGAGAATAAACCGTTATATCTAACAGAATATACAGAATATCTCTACATATCTTAACACTCCCCCTCAAGCTGGAGCAAACATATCATAGGCATCCAGCTGGTCACATATATAGGTTATCCTAGGACCCCCGCAAAGATTTAGTAAAGATATATGCAAGTTGATCCTTGGAGCAAACTGAGAAAGTCTTGATGACACCGGAGAGGATCTTTTCTCTGATAAAATGACAATCAATCTCTATATGCTTTGTCCTCTCATGAAAAATCGAATTAGAGGAGAGGTATAAGGCTGACTGGTTATCACACATTAGTTCCATAGGACCAACCTTGCAAAACTGCAACTCTTGAATTAAAGATTTCAGCCACAAAAGCTCACATGTGGTGTGAGCCATTGCACGATACTCTGCTTCTGTGCTCGATCTGGCAACAACACTTTGCTTTTTACTCTTCCATGAAACAAGATTACCTCCCAAGAAAACACAATAACCTGTTGTTGACCGTCTATCACTTGCATCACCTGCCCAATCTGCATCAGAATACCCAACAATATCTGTATTTCCTCTATTACTGTAAACAATGCCCTTTCCAGGTGATCCTTTGATATATCTGAGGATCCGCACAACTGCATGCCAATGACTCTCACAAGGGGAGTTAAGGAACTGACTTACAACACTGACAGGAAAGGATATATCAGGTCTGGTCATGGTGAGATAATTCAACTTGCCCACTAGTCTTCGATACCTCCCCGGGTCAGAATAGGGCTCCCCCTGGTTAGGTAGAAGCTTCACATTGGGATCCATTGCGGTGTCAGCTAGCTTACAATCTGTGAGTCCTGTCTCCTCCAGAATGTCAAGAGCATATTTTCTTTGAGAAATAGCAACACCGGACTTTGACTGAGCAACCTCAATCCCAAGGAAATAGCGCAGAGGACCTAAATCCTTAGTTTGAAAGTTCTCAAACAAGTGTTGCTTTAGAGCCTTGATGCCCTCCTGATCATCACCTGTAATTACAATATCATCCACATAAACCACGAGATAAATAAATTTATGTGTCAGTGAGCGTTTAAAGAAAACAGAGTGGTCTGCCTCGCAGCGGATCATTCCAAACTCCTGTATGATTTTGCTAAACCGACCAAACCAAGCTCGAGATGATTGTTTAAGGCCATACAAGGACTTCCGTAATTTACACACAAGGCCAGACTCCCCCTGAGCAACAAACCCGGGGGGTTGCTTCATATAGATCTCCTCCTCCAAGTCACCATGTAAGAAAGCATTTTTGATATCCAATTGAAATAAGGGCCAATGTCTCACAGCAGCCATGGCCAAGAAGAGGCGAACTAAGGCCATCTTCGCAACTGGAGAGAAAGTGTCACTGTAATCCAAACCATATACACGTGTGTATCCCTTAGCCACAAGACGAGCTTTCAATCGATCCACCTGTCCATCAGGACCTACTTTAACATTAAAAACCCACCGACATCCAACAATGGATTTTCCAGACGGAGGTGGGACAAGAGCCCAAGTATGGTTAAATTCTAAAGTTGTCATCTCATCAATCATTGCTTGTCGCCATCCTGGATGGGTTAAGGCTTCCTGTATTGTCTTGGGAATGGTAATAGAGGAAAGAGCAGAGACAAAAGCATAATAGGTAGGAGACAAACGATGATATGAGAGAAAGTTATAAATGGGATGAGGATTAGAAGTAGAACGTTTACCTTTACGAAGAGCAATGGGCAAGTCAACTGAGACAAGTGGAGCCGGAGTAGGTGAAGAGACTGGAGCGGAAGCGGAATCACACGGTGCACTAGTGGGAGGAACAAGAGTATGTGACCGACGCTCATAAGTTACCCTAAATTGGTGTGGGGGACGGTTAGACCCTGGGAGAGGTGGAGGACTCTCTGGAGAAGGCAATGGTGGAGGACTCTCTGGAGAAGGCTCAGGTGCCTCTAAAGTAGCATGTGTAGACTTAACAGAATTAAGATGGGGAATAGGCAATACCTGAGAATAGAGGTCTAAGTCAACTGGAGAGACCTCTGAGGCAGTGAAATATGGTGTGTCCTCAAAGAAAGTGACATCTGCATTGGTGTAGAATCGATGTGTAGTGGGAGAGTAACAATGGTACCCCTTTTGGACACGAGAGTATCCCAAGAACACACATTTTATAGCACGAGCAGACAACTTGTCACGTCCTGGAGAAAGATCATGGACAAAACAAGTACAACCAAAAACACGAGGGGGAACAGAGAAAATAGGGTCCGACGAGTATAATAGGGAATGAGGAACCTGATCATTCAAAACAGAGGATGGCATCCTATTTATTAAGTATCCTGCAATAAGGACAGCAGGCCCCCATAACTTTGGAGGTGCATTGGCATTCAATAAAAGAGTTCCAGCAGTGTCCACAATATGTCTATGTTTTCGCTCGGCTACACCATTTTGTTGAGGTGTATGAGGACAACTAGATTGATGTTGAATGCCATGGGAAATCATAAATGAATTGAAGCAATCAGAGAAATATTCTTTAGCATTGTCACTTCGTAGAATACGAATTCCTTTGCCAAACTGAGTTTTTATTTCTGAATAGAAACTTTGAAAAATATTGAATAACTCTGAACGATTTTTCATTAAAAATATCCAAGTGCATCTAGAAAAATCATCAATAAAGGTGACATAATACCTATGCCCTAAAATAGAGGGAACACGACTAGGACCCCAAACATCAGAATGAATGACATCAAAAGGAGAGACAGCTCGACTATTAACACTACTAGGAAAAGAAGCTCTAACATGCTTACCTAATTGACACGACTCACACTCGAAGGACTCCAATCTTGAGAGATGAGGTACCATTTTCTTTAATTTATTCAAGCTGGGATGACCAAGGCTGAAGGTAGTAGAGGCCATGTGATTCAGATCCGGTTCCAATCGTCCGTCCCGTACTCTGGTCCTGTATCATGAATGAATCAGAAGTGAAGGTTATGGAACAGTTTAGTGATCGAGTCAACTTGCTTATAGAAATTAAATTGAAGGGACGTCCAGGAACTAGTAAAACTGATTTCAATGATAACGAGGAAAGAGGTGAAACTTGCCCAATACCAGTGGCTTGGACTTTTGACCCATCTGCAAGGGTGATATGATGTGGAGTTTTGGGTGATGATAAATTAGAGAAAATGGAGACATTACTAGTTAGGTGATCAGAAGCACCGGAATCCAAAACCCAAGATCCAGTAGGCGTAGAGTGTGAGAGACAGATTGTAGAATTACCAGTGTGAGCAACAGTGACTGAGGAAGAAGGCTGTTGAGCTGCTTTCAGTTGAAGGTACTCTTTATAATCATCGACGGATATAACAACCTTGGGAACATCCGCCATGAGAACAACAACTGAACAACCAAAAAACACCACAAAAGACCAACAGAAAGCAACAGAAACAACCAAACAGCCACAAAAAACAATAGACAGCAACGAGAGCAACCAAACAGCCACCAAAAACAGTCTGGCAGCAACAAAAAAACAACCAAATAGCAACAAGAACACCAGAAAACTGCCTTGCAGAAACGGAAACACCAAACAGCAATCAAAAGACGATCTTGCAGCGACCGAAACCACCAAACAGCAACAAGAATGACCGAACAGCCACCAAAAAGAGTGACCCACAACCTGAAAGGGTTCAAAACGGAAAGAGGAAGCGCCAACGAGCAGAACCGAACAAATGGCGTCGCTAACGGAGGCCGGGAGGGCGGCGCGTGGACCCCACGCGCCGGCGAGCGAACCAAAGAAAGGCGGCGCGTGAGAGTGCGTGACGGAGGCGGCGCGCGGTGGGGAAGCAGATCGGCGACCTCTGAACACTTTGGCGGCATCCACACAGGCGGTCGCTGACAAAAGACGGTGACCCAAGTAGACAACGGGGTTAAAACAGGGTTCCCTGGACCAGAAGAGCTCTGGTACCAACTTAAAGTGTATACTTTATTGATACAGAATAACAAATACAGCACACATATATATACATGCCTTAACAGAATCAAATCCCTAGAGTTTTGGGATTAGGATCAACCTAAATAAGGAAACTATACAAGAAATCAAGGGAGAATAAACCGTTATATCTAACAGAATATACAGAATATCTCTACATATCTTAACAAAACCCTTCACTATCAGGATTTTGATAATCAATATTATCATTTTGGGTGTATTGTTAATTTGTTTTCATATGAACCTTGGTTCCTTTCTTTTGTTTCTCTAATTAGATATTTGATACTACAGATAGTAAGTTGGTTGCTTGGGTCAAAGATTTTTCTGTCATGGCAACTAGTAAGTGAGGAGACACGTACATTTTACCTGTTGTTTAATCTTCATTTTCTAATGAATATGTTCATATCAGTTATCGTATAAAGATTAGTAACTAATCTATTGCTATGTGGTCTTCTTTTGTGGAAAAACCTTATTCTCTCTTTTGAATAATATACTCAATACTCAATGATCATGGGCTTTGTGCAGGACTTCAATTTGAGAATTCTTGTGAAGTTGGAGTCTTCTCTAAACTCACCAATGCCTATTGTTTGGTTGGTATTGGAGGCTCTGAAAACTTCTACAGGTTTTCATTCTTTTTGGACTAGTGAAAATACATTCGCCAATAGCTTTAAGTTATTTGTGCTTGGTTTCAAATGAATTTAAGTTTCCGTACCAGTTCTCTAGATGAAAAAATTAATGTGGTGTTTGATACAGTGCATTTGAGGCTGAGTTAGCAGATGTTATCCCTGTGGTCAAAACCTCCATTGGTGGCACTCGTATTGTTGGTCGTCATTGTATTGGTAATGACTGTTTAGAGATGGCTCCATGTTCTTTCCTTTTTTCTCTGTCAGTGACAAATTTACTTCCTGTAGTAAAAGAATAAAGAGATTATTACATTTATTAGATTTAGACCTATCACCTAATTAACTCACCTTTCTCTTGGTTTGCAGGAAACAAGAACGGGCTTCTCTTGCCCCACACCACCGCAGACCAAGGTTATTCCTATTATTATGTTGTTTGTTTATATTTGTATTTTGTAGTACTATTTGATGCGATTTTAATGCCGTGCATCATTGCTTGTCTAAGCATCCAAACACCAGCACCAAGAAGAAAACATTCACCCTATTATTATTGGTCAACAAAATACTCTAACTTTTGTTTTAAATAACATTGTCAAACTAATCTAACCTCAATTTTTGGGCATTGTAAATGTTGAAACACCTGTAAAAGATTTACATGTCTTTTTAGTTGACAAAGGAAAACTCGAAAAAGCCAAGTACTATGAGGTTCTGTTTGTTGATGATTGATGGGTCATATGCTATATTAAATATCTTCATGTTCTATGATGGGAGTGAGAGTGATCTAAAGCTAGTGCTGCAGTCTTTGATTTTGTCATGTCATGGTCCCTGTCCATAGATGCTTGGTTTTCACAGTTCTTTTGCAAAATGATCAAACTTTTAATTTGTTGACAAACACTCTGTTGTAGTGGTATATTTTAAAATGGTAGGCCGTAATGTGCTTCTGTTCATCATTTGCCTCCCCCCCACAATATGACAAAAAAAATAGCGGTGAAGATTTAGGAGCTATATTGGTATCTAAAATCCTTAGTTCCTTTACTGTCTTAAAAACTATTCATTCACGCAAAGGAATGTTGCTTGGCATTTAATTACTCTTCAAACTCTTAGAATCCTTAGTTCCTATATTTGTCTCCTATTATTGCTTCAACTTTGTCGGTGACGTAAAACTCGGCACCAGTTTTGATATTGCACTGATTTGTGGTACTTGATCTCTTTGCCATGGCTGTTGAAGAACTTCAACATTTGAGAAACAGTCTATCAGATCAAGTTGTTGTTCAGCGCATAGAAGAAAGATTATGTGCTCTTAGGTTACTTAAACTTTTAGGTTACTTAAATTCTGTTAACAAACTGCCTTTTATCCCTTCCCCCCACCCCCCACCTCCCAAAAAAGGACATTTATCTTCTGGCTTTTTAAAATTATTTTTAGTATTCACTGTGAGATTGTTATTCAGGAAACTGAGGAGATGATTGCAGATGTTCTTGGAATAGAAGTTTTCAGGCAGACTGTTGCCGGTAATATTCTTGTCGGCAGTTACTGTGCATTCTCCAACAGAGGTGGTTTGGTAAGTACAAAACATGCTCCCAAATATGATGATTTAAATATATGTAGTATCTGTTGACTATACACTTGTTGCAGGTCCACCCTCATACTTCCATTGAGGACTTGGATGAACTTTTCTACACTT